>CM064528.1:48177397-48229441 GCA_032716605.1 Paralithodes platypus
AAGTTTAGAAGTAAGTTGGTTGGTGAAAAAATATGAATAGATGGAGTATGTGGGGAAATGCTGAGGTATGGTGGTGAGATAGTGATCGAATGGGTATGGGATATGTGTAAACTAACATGGGAGAAGGGGAGTGCACCTGATGACTGGACGACAGGCATAATAGACCCCCTGTATAAAGGTAAAGGGGAAAGAGGAGTGTGTGGTAACCACCGGGGAATATGCCTTCTAAGCGTAGTAGGGATGGTGTACAGTAGGGTAGTGATTGAGAGAGTGAGAGCGAGAACGAAGAAATGGATAGGTGACGAGTAGGGTGGGTTTAGGAAGGGAAGAGGATGTGTAGATCAGATTTTTGCCCTGAAATGTGTTTTGGAGAAATATCTGGAAAAGGGACATAAGTTGTATGCTGCCTTTATGGACTTGGAGAAGGCCTATGACAGAGTGGATAGAGAAGGTTTGTGGAAAATACTGAGAATATACGGAGTAGACGGCAAGTTGCTGAAAGCAGTGAAGAGCATGTATGAGGGTGCAAAGGCGTCAGTACGTGTGGAGAATGAGCAGAGCTAGATCTTTGATCTGAATGTTAGGTTAAAGCAAGGGTGTTGTGATGTCCCCATGGCTGTTCAATACATATATGGATGGAGTCATGAAATAATTACAAGGAAGAGCATTGGATGTTGGTGTATCTCTAATAAGGGAAGGAAACGAGTGAAAGTTGCTTGTACTGCTGTTTGCTGATGATACAGTTCTGATGAGCGATAGTGAATGGGAGTTGCAGGGGTTGGTAAATATGTTTGGAACAGAGTGTGAAAAACAGAAGCTGAAGGTAAATGTGGGGAAGAGCAAGGTTATGGTCTTTGAAAGGGGTGCAGCCACAGAGTGTGAGGTGAGGATGAACAGTCAGGTTATGGAGAATGTCAGCTCATTTAAGTATTTGGGCAGTGTGTTGAGTAAAGATGGGAGTATGGATGAAGAAGTGCGGGAGATGGTGCAACAGGGGAAGAGGGTTGTAGGCATGCTGAAAGCAGTAACAAGAAATAGGGTGGACATCATGGAAGTAAAGAAGTCCTTGCATGACAGTGTGGTAATCCCGACATTGGCTTACGGAAGCGAAGCATGGACACATTGGACGTTGGTGAAGAGACTCAAACCAAGAGTGAGAGGGGTGGAAATGAGTTACCGGTACTTAAGAAGTGCTCGCGGAGTCACATGGCGGGATAGACAGACGAATGAGGAAGTACGAGAGAGGTGTGGTGTGGATTTAGATGTGCTGGAAAGTGTGAAAAGGAACACCTTGAGATGGTTCGGCAATGTGGAATGTATGGGAAGCAAGAGAATGACTAAGAGAGTGACGTGGAAGAACAGAGAGGAAGACTTAGACCGAATGAGAGTTGGAAGGATGGAGTTAAGAAGTATATGAATGAAAGCGGTGCTGGATGAGAGGAGGGGAGTCGACTGACTGGGGACAGAGGTGCATGAGGCAGTTTCATTCGTGGCCAGCCCTTCTGGGAACACGACGTCCAGCAATAGATAGATAGATAGATGTTTTTTTCTAGACCCCCTTATTCCTCATGCTTAGTCCCATTAGCTTTGAGATTTTTAGACGTTCGCCCCACTAGTTTGTCAATTACAAGACCTTTCGCCCCCTTTCTTCGTCAATATTAAGACCTTTTGTGCCATTTGGGTGTTGATTTTGTCCTGGCGAGCACTAGCGAGCCTATAATATAAGAGGAACCGGCCTTTGGCCTGGACACTTTTTTACCGAAAAATTTACAAATTTATCTAGAAGGGGGATCTCAGGTATGTTTTTAAGCTTGATAGATGTTTAGGGAGGAATATATATAAATATATATATATATCCTCCCCACTTAAAATTTGGGTACAATGTTGGCAACACGGCTGCCTGTTCTGTGACCAGTAAAACAAGGGGATATTACGAACAGTGTAGCGTATTGTATTGAATGATAGGAATACATACAGTACAGTTAGAGGGAGGTTATTCTATTCTTTTATTCTTCTTGTCTGTATCATTATCTATTTTCTTCTAGTTTGCCACCTAGACCTCTATCGAGCCTTAAAAAACACACCCAAGATCCCACTTTGATATAAATTTGTACATATTTCGGTATAAAAATGTCTTGGCGAGGCCGGTTCATACTAAATTACAGGCTCATTATTGCTCGCCAGGGAAAAATTGACACATAAATGGCACGAAAGGTCTAAATATTGACAAAGAAAGGGGCAAAAGATCATAAAATCGCCAAACTAATAGGGCAAACCACTTAACCCACTGAGCCCCAGCTAGTTTAGAATAAATGTACCACCAGGGACCAGCAGGTTTTTAAATTTTGTTTTTTTCCAGAAACAATTGGGAATGGGTTAGGAATGAAGGAAAACCCACAAAAAAAACGATCCCCTAGGTCATTAAGGGGTCCTACGGTGCGCCCGAAAGTCGGATTTACAAGAGGGGAAAATTGAAGGCAAAAACACCCAAAAACATATTTTTGCGCGCTGACGCGCACGCAGTTGAACTTTGAGAGTTTTCAACCATCGGCAAGGTTGTGTGGGATACTTACACAGTTCCCATACAAATCTGAGCCCTCTAGGTGCCCTAGAACCGGCGTAATTAACAGGGACGACACATTGTCGTCGCTGGGGTTTAGCGTTACATACAGTAGATTGCCGACGACAACGTGTCGTCGCTGGGGTTCAGTGGGTTACAATCTCATAACTAATGAGGCTAAACATAATGGAAAAGGGGGTCCAGAAATACCAAATACCTTCCCTTAACCCTACAACCGAGAAGCACCTGTACTAAGGACAGCACTTTGGTATGAAATTTTCTAAATTAAGAAAAATACCTTGATACATAAAACATAAAAATTACTGACCAAATTTGTTGAAACACTAGAGGCTGATGGCCTGATGATGGGGAAACCCACAGTGCACCCCAGAACATCCATGCTTACCTGTTGAAAAGTAGAGAAATGCAATGTATTAGAAACATTCGTTAAAAAAGGTAAATAATGTCAAATCACTGTAAATCAACCATAAAATTATGGGGAATTTATCGATGCACAATAAGATGGTTATACAGTATACTTTAATTTTGGAGTTACATACATCAAAAGTGAGAAGTGGGGTGTGAGATACCCCAAGGGAGCTGTAGAGTGTGGAGGGAGGGAGATAACTGAGCAACACCTGCTGTCCATACTTAGTGTACTCAAACTAGTATGAATAGTCTCGATGTTACGTAATCTGGGTTGATGTAGCGTTACGTATCATTCCGTAGTCTTAAGTTGAACGCTTCCATAACCTTGGTCGAACGTTCCATGATTGGGTAGAATATATTATTCTATAGTATTATATGGGAAAGTATTGTAGGATTATAATTCCCATATATATATATATATATTTGTATTATTTAAGATTGTTTATAAGTATCTCATTGTAAAGAAGATGGGATACATTTTCCATATGTTATGCGCGTGCGCGGTATGTCACGACAGAGACGAACATAACGCGCTCGCCACTCTCCAACCAACCTCCGTCCCAGCTACACACGCTAAGCCTTCTTCCTATAGTTTCATAATCAGGTGTTTTCGCTTCACTTTCATCTCATATTCCATATAGTCATTACATCATCATCTTTGTTAGTTAGCACAAACTTAACGTAAATATCTAGCCTATCCTAGCCTATTGTAGCCTCTTTTCATACTTTGTTTACTATACTAACCACTTCGAGTCATCTAGCCTATTTTCCGCCATCCTCCAATCACCAGCTGAGTTTATCTAAGGGTAATTATATTTCTATATGGTTAATACTTCTTCATTATCAAATATACAGTCCACTTATCTAAATTAGCCATATAATTGGTCCTTAAACCTTTCACTAGTTTGCCCCCCCCCCCCCCCTATTTTTGTTGGGGAGTTATTCGGTGGTCGGTAGTTGCCTTGCTTGGAGTGGGGCTGGCCTATCCCTGTTTTTGTCATGAGTCCTACTACGTCCTCCTGGCCCCGGTCTTTTTGGCCCCATGGGGCTGTCGGGGTTTTTTCGTCCGCTCTTTGCTCTGGCCGTCCCAGGTGCCTGACCACCAGTGGGACAGGATGTGGAAACTAGTGGATAGGTCAGGGCTGCGACGGGAGTTTTACCCAGAATGAAAGTTATAAATCTGATTCAGTACAGTACTCAAAACAATAATTAGCCTACTTTAAATGCTTTTTCGGGCTCATTACATACTTCTTTAGCCCTAGAAAATATTGCACAATTGGCACGGCATTAAGATTAAATTCATTCATACTGTACTGTATTTTAAATTTAATCTAGATTTAATTTATATCTAGATCAAAATTAAACTGAAAAATAACTTCTTTAAAATTTAAAGTTTATTCATTCACATATCTTTCTAAATTCTACTCTCGTCGTGTGCCCTGAAGGCGGGGTAATATGATAGCTGATAGGCTGAGTGTGTTAATCCAACTCAAAAACTTTTTTCCTTTTGACTTCTTGAGATGAACTTTTCTTGTGTACAATTTTCACATTTATTAAATTTAATAATATAGAATTAGCGGTACCCATTGAGTTTAGCCTGTATAAATTACCCTATAGGCTCTCTCTTCAAATTCTTGAATTTATTTTAACGTTAAACGGTACCTCTTTTTTGACACCTGGAGACTTTTGGCCTATACCGTATTGTACTAAATTTCCCTCCCGGCTTTTCTTAACTTATGGTGTAATGATTCTATAATTTCATAACTATTATGTAAGGAGTTAAATTGAAAAGCTCCAGATTGCTAGTCTACATTGCGCACAATTCTTATTCCGTATTTCGTGAGGGTGTTTTATTTTCGGCTCGCGATTTATTTGATTTCTCGGAGTACTGTATTGTTGGCCGCAACTTATTCGGTCTGGCATTGATAGTTTGATTTAACGTCATTAGATTTCCTTCCCGTATAATCATGACTAAAAGTGTACAAAAGCGTCGGGCTGGACTTAAGGGCTCTTTGACGGTCTTAACCTCTGATATTGACGGATTCCTTGATTCGGCGTCTAGAGTGGAGGTGGAGGCCAGGTTGCTCAGTATTCAAAAGCAACTTGACAAGTATGAGGTCACACAGGAGGACCTGGCCGACACATACGAGGACGCCGAGTATATCGAGGTGATCAGAGAGGATACCCTATATATGGAGGGCATACAAGTAATCGTTGCCACACTGAAGGGGATCTTGATTACAGAGGTCAAGAAGGAGGTCAAGAAAGAGCCAAAGAAATCCGCAGTCAAATTACCACATCTTACTCTTCCAAAATTTGAAGGTGATGCCACCATGTGGTCGGGATTTTGGGAGATGCTCAAGTGTACCATCCATGACAATCCCGACCTAACAGATATACAACGCTTCACCTATCTAAAGGGTCAGCTTCAGGGTGATGCACATAAGCTAGTCGAAGGATTCATTATTGAAAGTGCAAGCTATGCCCCAGCAATTGAGCTCCTGCAAGAGACATATGGGCATCCAGATCGAATCAAGGCAGCTTATGTTACCAAATTCAATCAATTAGTGTCACCCAAACACCAAACAGCTGACCTGAAGGACTTCTATGCCAATACAGAGAGTGTGATGAGGTCAATCATTAGCCATGGTATTTGTTTGGAGGAATTTGGTGTGGTGACTCTTGTCAATAAGTTACCATCACCACTAAAAGAAACCATAAAACGGGAATTGGGAGACTCGAGCCTGGATTATAAGAAATTCACTCATTGCCTCCAGGCTGAAGTGTACAATATGGCGGGTCAAGACAGAGTAGGGGGTACACCCATGGCTACGGCAACATTTACCGCCCAGAGTGAGTACAGGAAATTCAACTGTGTTCTGTGTAGTGGCACCAATCATTTATGGTATAAGTGTATGAAGTATAAGACAGGGCCTCTTAAAGTTAAAAGAGCCCGTCAACTATGTCTCTGCACTGGGTGCTTGTCAAAAGAGCATGGCCATTCGGGTTGTACTAATCCTAACGTAAGAAGCTGCAAGTTTTGTAAGGGCAAACACTTTCATTCCCTGTGTACACAAAAACAAGTGAAAGAAAGTAGACCAGCGGAGGATAACAACAAGAGAGAGCATACTGCTGCTACTTCAACTACAATGTCCGTTGCCACAGGTAAAAATACAGTAATCTTGCCCACCGTACAGCTGCCGGTAAAGGGTAAGGATAATAATTGTGTTAAAATTAGATCGCTACTTGACCAATGTTCTCAGAGGACCTTTGTGAAGTCTTCTGTTCTATCCTCCCTTTCCTACATTTCTAAAGGAACTGAGGAGTTATGTCTTCACGCATTGACCGGGAAACAGGCCTCTAGGGAATATAATGTTGTGGCACTGCAATACAAACACAGAGGTAAATTTCATCATCTAGATGCAATAGTGGTTGATGAATTGCCAGAACATAAAGGTGAACTTAACCTAAAGTCTAAACTGGTTAGTTTACAAAGTAAAGGCATAAAATTAGCCGATCCTCACGCGACGGACACAGATCAGCTGGAGCTGCTCATCGGTGCGGATCACTATTACGATATAGTGCGACCTGGGTATAAAAGGTCAGGCAGTCTAATTCTGCTTCCTACCAAGTACGGGTACGCCATCAGTGGTTCATATGTGACAGAGCCTACAAGCTCCAGCACAGAAGTAATTACTGTATTGAAAGTAGCAGTAACATCAATGGACGAATACATGTCCACTGGTAATATTCCACCATGCAAAAATGACTTAAACGTTTTGTGGGAATTAGATCACATCGGGATAACCCCTAAGGAATACTCACAGGTTGAGCGTCAAGCACTATCGTCGTATGAGGATACCGTTACCCTCTCATTCGGCGTTCAGTACGCGCAATATTCGCAGATTACAAAACAAATCTGCTTGAGTATGACGGCTAAACTTTTTGACCCCTTGGGGATAGTTCTACCGGTGTCGATCAAATCAAGATTATTCCTTCAGCAATTATGGAGGATAAAATTAGGTTGGGATTAGGTTTTGACTGGCGATCTGGTTCAGGAGTGGGAAGACATTATTTCGGATCTTCGTCTCTGTAAGGGTTTTAATTTTCCTCGGAGAGTTGTCATGGACCATCCTGTTTCCATTCATGCCTTCTCAGACGCTAGCAAGGTCGCGTACGGCACCGCCATATACTTTGTTGACACAAGTGGCAGCCGTCTCGTCATAGCGAAGGCGAAAGTCGCCCCGATCAAATCCCTTTCCATCCCAAAATTAGAGCTGACTGCAGTTCTGTTGGCTGCTAGACTCGTTCACTTTGTAGAGGAAACTTTTAAAAATTTGCTAAATATCTCTGAGACAGTTGTATGGAGTGACAGCCAAATTACGCTCTACTGGTTACATAGCCGTAAGAAGCTACCAGTGTACGTCACCAACCGTGTCGACGAAATTCGTTCCCTGCTCCCAACCGCACAGTTCCGGTATGTGTCTACCAAAGAGAATCCAAGTGATTGCATTACTCGTGGTGTCTCTGCTAAATTTCTCAAATCTTCTGCGTTGTGGTGGAATGGCCCATGCTGGCTTAATGATCCCAACGAATGGCCAGAGAATATAGATTTAATCGAACAACACACTGCTATTGTGGCACCGGTAATTGACACGGTGCCTGACGAAGACACACGGTTATGGGACTGGGATAGATTCAGCAGCTATGAAAAGTTACAACGTGTTACAGCATGGGTGTTACGATTTGTAGAAAATGAAAAAACAAAAATTAAAGGCACACCGCCCACAGGTAGTGCTTACCTCAATGTGAAGGAGATCAGAATTGCAGATCAATTATTACATAAGCTCTGTCAACAAGAAATATATACGCAGGAATATAAAATACTGGTTAAGGGAACAAAGTCTAGGAATAACCTGATCAATCAGTTAGGCTTACACTTGAAGGGGGACTTGATACATTGCGGAGGCAGATTACGATTGGCAGCCCTCTCTGAGGCAAGTAAGTATCCAATACTACTGCCCCCCAATCATCCCTTCACCCATCTTATCATCGATAGGTGTCACCGACTCGGTTGTCATTATGGGGTTGGTCATATAGTCACCTATGTAAGACAACGATGGTGGGTGCCTAGAATCAGGCAGGTGGTCAAGAAAGTCCTTCGCAAATGCTTAAAGTGTAGAAGAGTACAGGGAACACCTTATGATCCCGTCGGAATTCCTCCCTTACCAAACCTGCGAACTACCCCAGGTGACCCTTACAAAGTTACCGGGGTTGACTACAGTGGAGCAATCCCTGTGAAAGATTCACCCAATCTTAAGGTGTATATGATACTTTTCACTTGTGCTGTTACCAGGGCAATTCACCTGGAACTGGTCACTAACCTCACTTGTGATAGCTTCCTACATGCCTTCCGAAGATTCTGCAGTAGACAGGGATATCCGCGTATCATGCTGAGTGACAATGCAAAGACTTTCATAGGGGCATCTACATATCTCAAAGAAGTGAGCAACAATCCTAAGATTCAGACCTGCCTAGCGGATGTAAAATGCGAATGGCGTTTCATTCCCGCCAGAGCGCCTTGGTTTGGCGCCATATGGGAGAGAGCCATAGGCATCGTGAAGGCGGGTCTGAAGAAGGTGTTGGGTAGAGCTCTCATCTCGATTGAAGAACTCAACACCATACTCTTGGAGATTGAAGCCACCGTAAATGATCGCCCTCTATACTATGCTTCTGGTGATTTGGAAGACCTTACCCCAATCACACCCTCAGTACTGGTACATGGATACAGACTGCGGGATCTTCCTGAAGAGCATGACGAGGATACTATGGAAGATCCAGACTACATAAGTAAGGAAGTGATATCGGCCCGCTACAAATACATTCGTAAATTATCGCGAGATATTTGGCATCGCTGGTCAACAGAATATCTGGTGACTTTAAGGGAAGTGCAAAGGAATAAACTAACACCATTAAAAGGTCATTGGCCTAGGGTAGGGGACGTGGTAACCATCCATGAGGAGGGCCCGCGCGCATTTTGGAAATTGGGTCGGATAGAGGAGTTATTACCAGGTCGTGATGGTGAGGTTCGGGTAGCAAATGTTAGCACCAGGACTGGAGTAATCACACGGCCAACAGTCCGACTATATCCTCTTGAGGGTGACCTCGATCGCAAGGACACCCCCTCGGATCAGTTATCCATTGAAGTCCCCTCTCTGGCTTCTACTTCGGCGCAGCCTGTTGATGCGTCTGGCGAACGCCCACGTCGACAGGCAGCCCAGATATCCTCCCAAGCCTGGCGGGATAAGATTGCCTCCGGGCAAATCTAATCATGTAAATTTTGTATATTTTCTGTTGGTGGGAATATGTCCATACTTAGTGTACTCAAACTAGTATGAACAGTCTCGATGTTACGTAATCTGGGTTGATGTAGCGTTACGTATCATTCCGTAGTCTTAAGTTGAACGCTTCCATAACCTTGGTCGAACGTTCCATGATTGGGTAGAATATATTATTTCTATAGTTGTATATGGGAAAGTATTGTAGGATTATAATTCCCATATATATATATATATATATATTTGTATTATTTAAGATTGTTTATAAGTATCTCATTGTAAAGGAGATGGGATACATTTTCCATATGTTATGCGCGTGCGCGGTATGTCACGACAGAGACGAACATAACGCGCTCGCCACTCTCCAACCAACCTCCGTCCCAGCTACACACGCTAAGCCTTCTTCCTATAGTTTTATAATCAGGTGTTTTCGCTTCACTTTCATCTCATATTCCATATAGTCATTACATCATCATCTTTGTTAGTTAGCACAAACTTAACGTAAATATCTAGCCTATCCTAGCCTATTGTAGCCTCTTTTCATACTTTGTTTACTATACTAACCACTTCGAGTCATCTAGCCTATTTTCCGCCATCCTCCAATCACCAGCTGAGTTTATCTAAGGGTAATTATATTTCTATATGGTTAATACTTCTTCATTATCAAATATACAGTCCACTTATCTAAATTAGCCATACCTGCCTCCACCAGATCTTAACTCAGACTGACTTTTGCACCCCTCAATAAGCAGCTGGCTTCTGACGTCATGCGCTGACACCGAAATAATGTGTTTTGTACATCATTCCGGGGTATCAGATACCCCGCTTGTGGGTTTTAGGGTAAAGGAGGGATGGTTGTTTTTCTGCACTCCCCCCCCCCCCACACTGTACTACAGGATGTTGTGTATGGTTTTAAAACTGGTGTAAGTAAGGAGTTTATAGTAGTTTCTAATTCAATAGTTAATTCATATACTCAATTTACGGCTATATGTAAAATTGTTCTAGTAGGTCAATCACACTCATTTGACTGCCATGCACAACATTATTGGAGGGAATACGATTCCCTGTGGGCAATTGTACAATGTCGACCTTGGTAATGAAAGCCGGAATATACTAACATCCAGTATTTGGTGGGTAGCCAACAAGGGAGGCGAGAACCATTCTATTTCTAGAGCTTTTAACCCTTTGAGGATCATGACACGTTTTGACAGTTTATTGTAGCTATCATCATATGATTTCAGACAGCTTAGGAAGGATCTGTGGGAATTAAATGGGTAAAGAATATCTCAATTAACCCTCTGACTTCCATTTACCCCTCCTAATCTGAATAAAATGGTCAAATAATAGCACCGAAACAGAAAAATAATATGTATTGTATCTTAAAAGGGATAATATCCTCTGTTTTCTCAAATATTATGATTTACTTTAGATTTTTTATTTTAGATCTCCCTTGATGATAAGCAATACTCTTATTTACTCATTACAAAATCCTAAAATGAAATCATATATACAACAGCATAAACGAAACTAAACGAAGCAAATATATATTATAACACTCGATTGTATTCTGTATGAACATTTTATTAACCCCTTGAGCACGATGACGCCTTTTTACTTTTGATCCTGGCTAAAACTAGACGATTATATGTAATTTCAGAAGGACTTGTGTTATTCAGAGGGTTGGTTGACTTACCCCTTTGAGTCTTAGAAGTACTTAATAAAATAAATAAAATTGCTTAAGGGGAGTGGGTTGTTTTTCTGGTCCCCCTTTTCCCTCATGTTTAGCCCCTTTAATTTTCATATGTTAAGACCTTCGGAACATTAGTTTGGCGATTTTAAGACCTTTCGCCCCATTTCTTTGTTAATATTAAGACTTTTCGTGTCGTTTACGTGTCGATTTTTTTTTTGGCGAGCAATAGCGAGCCTGTAATTCAAGAGGAATCGGCCTTCTGCCGCGATACTTTTTTATCAAAAGAGGGTCTTGGGCGGGTGTTTGTTAAGCTTGATGGAGGTCTAGGAAGGAAACTGAAAAATATAATAAAAATATACATAAATGAGCAAATAAATACGCTCATCCCCCCTTAATGCTTGTCACGGGTCAGACCGTGACTGTGATTATATACTATAGGGTTAGCTATATTTCTCGAGCGCGGGAAAAATTGGGGAGGCGGGAACAGCTGTAGAGAAAGGGAGAGAAGAGGGGTGGAGGCACAGGCATAGGCCTGTGTACCGCTAGGCACCTCGCGTACATGTGTGCGTGTGTGCGTTCTTGCTTGTGAGCGTGGGTAGGCCGCCGTTACGCGTACATGTGTGTGTGCGTTCATGTTGTAGGCGTGGTCATAGGGAGTGTCCAGTCTTTTCATTGGCACCAAATTCAAAATGTGATGGGGGAGGGGAAAACCGAGGTTATAAAGGGGGCAGGAATGCCCAGGACAGGCCTTATTCTCCTCCTGCCCGACCCCAACGAGATAGTCCAATTTTGTTGTGCCCGCGATGAATGGGTCGGCAGGGCTGCGAGGGCACCTCGTGCCCTAATTCAACCATAATCAGGTGAGTCCAATTCAGTTAGACAAGTGTCAACGTTGATTGAGATATCCAGAGTGATGTGTGGTGGTGAGAGTGATGTGTGGTGGTGTGCTTGTGTGCGTTGGCCAGTCACCAGGACTGAGCCAGACCGTGCACATGGCCAAGGTTGTGACGCCGACCGAATTAGCTTAATGCTATGGCCGAGAATGGCAGGTGTATGCATGACCCCACAGAGGGCTTGCTAAAGGCTAGGGATGCCCAAGGCGACATAGTTCTCCTGCGGCGATATCCCACTGATTTAGCAATGCACGTGGCCAGGGGTGTGTGTGGATGTGTGCGGGTGTGGTGAGTGACGCCGTAACGCTTAACCCCACAGAGGGTGAGGTTACCGCTAGAGGATTGTCGGCTTGAAGGGCTTGTCGTACTGCCCGTTTTGGGACCCTTTTAGGCAACTCTCATTAGTCTAGCGAGTCACGTGTGTGTGGATGTGTGCGGATGTGTGAGTGACGCCGTAACGCTCTTAACCCCACAGAGGGTGAGGTTACCGCTAGAGGATAGTCGGCTTGAAGGGCTTGTCGTACTGCCCGTTTTGGGACCCTTTGATTAGGCAACTCTCATTAGTCTAGCGAGTCACGTGTGTGTGGATGTGTGCGGATGTGTGAGTGACGCCGTAGCATCTTGACCCCACAGAGGGTGATGGTTAACGCTAGAGGAGTGTCGGCTTGAAGGACTTGTCGCACTGCCGTTTTGAGACCCTTTAATTAGGCAACTCTCATTAGTCTAGCGAGTCACGTAACTGAGGAGGTGAGAGAGAGAGAGAGTGATGAGTGTGATTGACGGTACTGTGAGTGTGGGAAAATCTCGTACCTTATTCGATCATGCGGTCATTTGCTGGGCGACGATATCACAGTAGACTAAAGGGTTGGTTGATGTGAGATTTCGTGTGACAAGCAGTAATCAGTATAATGATTTGGGGTAATCTTAGGGGTAGTTATAATACTGGGTAATTGTATTTAGGTAAGTGGATTAGATAAGTGGGTTAGATTGAGTGGCTGAGTGTGTGAATGAAATTGTCTCTTTGATAAATGCAATTTCAGTGTCGCTATTCAATAAAACCATTTTAGTAGGAATGTTTGTTTCTTTAATTCTTACTAACTTTAAGAATATAATTATTATCAATATATACCTATCATTACAATAAATCCGTGTACTCTATTATCCGCAAGCTGGGAACTGCAATTTTCTTTTCAAATATATTACTGCATCGAGTCAGTATAGATATAAATGTATAGCATGTTCTGGGACTTTTGTTGCCATAATTTCACAAGGGATATTTGTCTAATTTTGATCTAAAGTAACGACACTATCAATTATAGGTTTATTTCCTAGATAATGGTCAAGTGTTACAGTAACCTATTAGTCTTATGATCTATTACAATTGGCGATCTGGACAGGATTACTATTACAATTGGCACCGGGCATGATCAATTACAAGTGGCGACCGTGATACAGGACCAGTTTCTGATTTAGATGTACCGGATAATGAAGGATTTGTTGTATAATTGTGTTCATACAAAAGTAGCCCCACGCGGGAATTTTTTTTTCTTTCCCCTCGTGGTCAAGTCACATCCTGGGAGCGTCGGTGAACCTCCTTGTGTAAACAAGTGAATTCCTTTTCCCATCGCTCGCGCGCCCCACATTGTTTCATAATATTTAGTTCTACGATTCGCTTTGAGAAGTAATTGTGTCTGATAATTTTTGTTTGCTTGTCTATAATTGATCTCTGTTGATTTTTTGTTTTGTGATTGTCGCTGTGATTTTATGCCATGTGAATAGTTTCCTTTAATTTCGTTCGCCATACGCAAGTGCTGTGATCGATCGTTTAAGGATAGAGGGAAGTGTTGTAATCCGATTGAGTCGTTGTTGTTTCTCTTATTCCGGTGTCATAAATCTTAGGCAGTAGGTGTTATGTGGAATAGTTTCCTTTAAATTCGTTTATCATACGCAAGTGCTGTGATCGATCGTTTAAGGATAGAGGGAAGTGTTTGTAATCCGGCCGAGTCGTTGTTGTTTCTCTTATTCCGGGATCATAAATCTAGACAGTTTCAGTTATATGGGTCAGTTGTGTGTCGGGCAGGATTTGTATTCCTCTCTTAAAAATCTGTTGTTCCTTGTCAAGGACAAGAGGGAGAGGGAGGAACGAGCATTGGATAGGACGAATTCTAAATAAGTGAGGGATTGCGTAGCAGCAAGGGTTGGGATAGAAAGGGAAGACCATAGGAAAAGTTAGAGGAGACAGAGAGAGAGCGTCAGAGGAGGCTCGATGCTGCTTAAACTTGGGAAAAGTGTGGGATGTGTGTGGTGGTGCCAGATGTCGCCAGGGGCGCGGCTTAGGCTCGCGGATAGTCTGGGTGTTGTGATGAATAGCAACAGTGCATATTGCTAGCCAGCATCAGGTGAAAACTCGGGAAGGCCATCGTTGAATGAGGTCTGGGGCGTAAGTCGGGTTAAATAGTGGGGAGACTGATGATAGAGGGAGTCAACAATAAGTAGCGTGATATATAATACGGGAGAGGAGGGGATGAAATGTTGTTTGTTCGCTTTTATTCTGCCGCTTCCAAATTTTATACAGGTACTGAGTCAGCCAGGCGTTCGTCGGGAGATTGGAGAACCCACGGCAGGAATCCTGGCCCTCAAGAAACGACGCCCAAGGATCCCTTATCAAGTCAAAACAAATGTTTATACCCAGCAGTCCATAGAGTTGAGCCGATTTTTTTTTTACACTGTTTCTTCACATACCTCATTTAAACCGTGTCTTACAACATCTCTTTTTACATGACATTAGCTGAGCTTAATTGTGTGTTCATTGTAAATGAGTGGGCAAAGCCACTAGTTTTCACTGTAAAAATAAGTGGGTTGACCACCAGGTTTATGTCGCTGGCCGTGAATGAGACCTCAGGAGTTTTCCCCTTTCAGTAGAAATTTTAACGTAAATGCAGAGGGGTTTTTCTACTCAAGGGAGATCATTTAATGCACCAGCGACAGGTTAGACTCACACCACAGTATGGAAGACACCCTGAATGACACCTGAGTGATTTTAGCAGAGCAAAATCAATGTTAGTAGGGGGGAATGTCACGGGTCAGACCGTGACTGTGATTATATACTATAGGGTTAGCTATATTTCTCGAGCGCGGGAAAAATTGGGGAGGCGGGAACAGCTGTAGAGAAAGGGAGAGAAGAGGGGTGGAGGCACAGGCATAGGCCTGTGTACCGCTAGGCACCTCGCGTACATGTGTGCGTGTGTGCGTTCTTGCTTGTGAGCGTGGGTAGGCCGCCGTTACGCGTACATGTGTGTGTGCGTTCATGTTGTAGGCGTGGTCATAGGGAGTGTCCAGTCTTTTCATTGGCACCAAATTCAAAATGTGATGGGGGAGGGGAAAACCGAGGTTATAAAGGGGGCAGGAATGCCCAGGACAGGCCTTATTCTCCTCCTGCCCGACCCCAACGAGATAGTCCAATTTTGTTGTGCCCGCGATGAATGGGTCGGCAGGGCTGCGAGGGCACCTCGTGCCCTAATTCAACCATAATCAGGTGAGTCCAATTCAGTTAGACAAGTGTCAACGTTGATTGAGATATCCAGAGTGATGTGTGGTGGTGAGAGTGATGTGTGGTGGTGTGCTTGTGTGCGTTGGCCAGTCACCAGGACTGAGCCAGACCGTGCACATGGCCAAGGTTGTGACGCCGACCGAATTAGCTTAATGCTATGGCCGAGAATGGCAGGTGTATGCATGACCCCACAGAGGGCTTGCTAAAGGCTAGGGATGCCCAAGGCGACATAGTTCTCCTGCGGCGATATCCCACTGATTTAGCAATGCACGTGGCCAGGGGTGTGTGTGGATGTGTGCGGGTGTGGTGAGTGACGCCGTAACGCTTAACCCCACAGAGGGTGAGGTTACCGCTAGAGGATTGTCGGCTTGAAGGGCTTGTCGTACTGCCCGTTTTGGGACCCTTTGATTAGGCAACTCTCATTAGTCTAGCGAGTCACGTGTGTGTGGATGTGTGCGGATGTGTGAGTGACGCCGTAACGCTTAACCCCACAGAGGGTGAGGTTACCGCTAGAGGATAGTCGGCTTGAAGGGCTTGTCGTACTGCCCGTTTTGGGACCCTTTGATTAGGCAACTCTCATTAGTCTAGCGAGTCACGTGTGTGTGGATGTGTGCGGATGTGTGAGTGACGCCGTAGCATCTTGACCCCACAGAGGGTGATGGTTAACGCTAGAGGAGTGTCGGCTTGAAGGACTTGTCGCACTGCCGTTTTGAGACCCTTTAATTAGGCAACTCTCATTAGTCTAGCGAGTCACGTAACTGAGGAGGTGAGAGAGAGAGAGAGTGATGAGTGTGATTGACGGGTACTGTGAGTGTGGGAAAATCTCGTACCTTATTCGATCATGCGGTCATTTGCTGGGCGACGATATCACAGTAGACTAAAGGGTTGGTTGATGTGAGATTTCGTGTGACAAGCAGTAATCAGTATAATGATTTGGGGTAATCTTAGGGGTAGTTATAATACTGGGTAATTGTATTTAGGTAAGTGGATTAGATAAGTGGGTTAGATTGAGTGGCTGAGTGTGTGAATGAAATTGTCTCTTTGATAAATGCAATTTCAGTGTCGCTATTCAATAAAACCATTTTAGTAGGAATGTTTGTTTCTTTAATTCTTACTAACTTTAAGAATATAATTATTATCAATATATACCTATCATTACAATAAATCCGTGTACTCTATTATCCCGCAAGCTGGGAACTGCAATTTTCTTTTCAAATATATTACTGCATCGAGTCAGTATAGATATAAATGTATAGCATGTTCTGGGACTTTTGTTGCCATAATTTCACAAGGGATATTTGTCTAATTTTGATCTAAAGTAACGACACTATCAATTATAGGTTTATTTCCTAGATAATGGTCAAGTGTTACAGTAACCTATTAGTCTTATGATCTATTACAATTGGCGATCTGGACAGGATTACTATTACAATTGGCACCGGGCATGATCTATTACAATGCTAATCAAATCAAGTGGGGCGATACTCTTACTTCACACTCCGGACATGACTTGTATACGAACTTGAACTTGCAAGAGAGTTCGCTTTATCAATTTGTTCGAACGCCGACCCGTGGTAATAACGTTCTTGACATTGTACTTGCAACAAAAGAAGAATTAATAGAGAATTTGAATGTTGGTGATGAATTCAGGGACCATCGTACGATAACTTTCACTTTAAAGTTTATTAGTAACGAACCAAATAGTAGCATAAAAAAAGTCCCTAATTTCAAGAAAGCAAACTTCCATAAACTTGAGCTATGTTTAAAGAAACTGACTGGAGCTTTTTAATTCACAATAATGACATAAATACATCTTGGAAGTTATTCGAAGCCACTTACCTAAAAGCAGTGCAAGACTGCATACCATCGAAAATACGGCGTCCAGGCCATAATAATAAGCCCAAATGGTGGAATAAAGATATTTCAAAATGCCTGCTTGCTAAAAAATTTACTAATGATAGATTAAAATCCTCTCAAAATGACGAAGAACGGGTGAAATTTGTAGAGCTACGACGCAAAGCCAAAAAGTTAATTAAGCAAAGTAAAAAGACCTTAGAGTTACATATTGCGAATCAAAGTAAAACAAACCCGAAAGAATTCTATAGTTATATCAGAAAGAAAAAAGTAGTTACTTCAACTGTTGGACCGTTAGTCGATGAAAATGGAGAATACATCAAAGACAAAGTACAAATGAGTAATGCCCTCAATACCTTCTTTGCATCAGTTTTTACAACAGAAGACCTCAGTGATATCCCTACACCATCGCCGATTCAGATTGATAATTCAGATGTTCTAAGAAATATCACCGTTACAGAGAGAGAAGTATTCAATTGTTTAGATAAACTCAAGGTAAATAAAACGCCTGGACCTGATACAATCTCGCCTAGAGTTCTAAAGGAAGCTAAGGATGAGCTCTCCAAACCACTGACATTACTATTCAATAAATCCTTGTAGTCTGGAACTATGTCCGATCAGTGGAAGCTAGCCAACGTAACACCGATATTCAAAAACGGCAGCAAATCCCTACCCAGTAACTATCGTCCAATTAGCTTAACCTCAGCATGTAAAATGCTAGAAACGGTCATACGAGACAGACTCGTAAATCACTTAGAGGAAAATAACATACTTAAAGATACTCAACACGGCTTTCGTAAAAAACGTTTCTGTTTAACAAACCTCTTAGACTTCTTCCACGATATCCTCAACCTCTACGATGAGAGTAAAGCTGTAGATATTATATACCTTGATTTTCAAAAGGCCTTTGACAAAGTTCCCCACAAACGTTTACTGCTAAAACTAAAAGTGCATGGAATACAAGACGGTGTGTTGAAATGGATAGAAAATTGGCTCCGCGACAGAAAGCAAAGAGTAGTCATAAACGGTAAGGCATCTAAATGGACCAATGTAAGTAGCGGGGTACCCCAGGGATCAGTACTAGGACCAATTCTCTTTCTAATTTACATCAACGACATAGATGAGGGGCTCACCTGTACAATCTCAAAATTTGATGACGATACAAAAATTGCAAATAGCGTACTCTCAAAAGAACAAGTTGACGATATGCAACACAATCTAGATAAATTGTCATGTTGGGCCCAAATTTGGCAAATGAGTTTCAATGCGGATAAATGTAAAGTACTACATATCGGATACCTAAATGAGAAAGCAAACTATTCGATGAATGGCACTCAGCTTAAGAATGTAAACAGAGAAACCGATCTGGGAGTAACAATATCGAGTAACCTAAAACCGAGTCAACAATGTTCAGAAGTTGTTAAGAAGGCAAACAAAATAATTGGCTTTATAGGCAGGTCATTTGAGCATAAATCCAAAGAAGTTATCCTAACCCTTTACAATTCCTTAGTCCGCCCTCTTCTGGAATACTGCGTTCAATCCTGGTGCCCTTATTACCAAAAAGATATAAACGAGCTAGAACGAGTTCAACGTAGAGTTACCAAAATGATACCTAGTCTAAAGAACAAACCATACGAAGAGCGTCTTAGAGAATTAAATCTATTTCCTTTAACCCAGCGCAGATTAAGAGGTGAGTTAATGCAAGTGTTCAAAATCATGAAAGGCATCGACAATATGAACTGTAGTAAGTACTTCACTATCGACCAATCTAAATACACGCGGGGAAACGGTTGCAAAATTATTGGTAAATATTGTAACTCACACGAATCTAAGAATTTCTTCTTCAATCGAGTTGTCAACTTGTGGAATGGGCTTCCCCGAAACGTTATAGACTGCATCACCGTTGATTCATTTAAACTCCGCCTAGACAAATATCTCGCATCAAACCCGCGACTGACTGCGTTTGTAAATGAATAACTTTATTTTATCCCCCCCTCAGTTACTAACCCATCTGTCCCCTACTAACTTCCTAATCCTGCCACGGACATTAGTTCCAGGGCAGTAATTCCCTTTCCAATGTTCCCTTACCCACTCTAAACCACTGTTTGGACACTTGATCCTCAGTGTTTTGGAGGACAAGCAACCTAGAAGGGTCACTAGATCTGTTGTTGCTTGATTTCCTTTGTACTCCTTTGTACTTTGTAGAATATGAGGAAAATTACGTCATTATTCTGAAGGGGTTTACTTTTCCTAATGTAGTGTTTTAAGATACGTGATGTATATAATATTATGAAATGAAGTAAAGGAACTGACTTGACAAACATGAACTACAACTGAACAGAGAAACAAATACATATAGTGCCCCACTGCTCTGTGCACACATGACTCATATTATCAACAGACCTTAAACATATCAGTACTCTTACTACTACTACTACTACTACTACTACTACTACTACTACTACTGCTGCTGCTACTACTACTACTTTTTCATATTTAGCTTTTCTTCTTCTACTACTACTACTACTACTACTACTACTATTACAACAACAACTACTACTACTACTACTACTACTATAGTCTGTTATTCCAGCTGATAATAAATTTAATCCTTCAGCAACTGATTTCTCAACATAGTCTACATTACTCCACAGTATTAATCGATTATATATTTACATTAGTGTTTTCTTATTTCAGCATTCTTATAATGTATAAGAAAAACCCTCTGTATAAGCTGATCTAAGTTGCCTTTTATTGTACAGATAAAACAATCCAGTGTTAGGCTAAAACCATACATTTAAGGGGAGATTTCCACTTGAGGGACTTTTTTCTTGACCCCTTTCTCCCTCATGTCTAGCCCCATTGCTTTTGAGATTTTAAGACGTTTGCCCCATTAGTTTGGTGATTTTCAAGAATTTCCGCCCCATTCTGTCAATTTTAAGACCTTTCGTGCCATTTAGGTGTCGATTTTATCCTGGCGAGCGATAGCGAGCCTGTAATTTAAAAGTAATTGGCCTTCGGCCGGGACATTTTTCTACCGAAAAATGTACAAATTTATCTTGAAAGGGGGTCAAGGAGGTGAAATTTTAATTGAAGGAGTAGGAAACAAACTAGAAACCTCCCCTTAACTAATCCTAAAACAACCTAATATAAATATATGAAACTATTATATCTGTGCATCATATACAGTATATATACAAAGTGTTCATAATTACATACATACTGTATATCGGTGCAAAAATAATCGCAGTAGTTACGTAATCAAGATTTTATAATTGACCATCAGCTGAAAATAAAGACTATACTATTACTACTACTACTACTACTCTCTCTCTCTCTCTCTCATATATATACGCACAACCACTTACATAACAAAGAAGGAATAACAATAGAATTCAGAACACCAATGCACATATAATACAGCACAGAGTACACACAGTGACACACACACACACACACCCACACACACACACACACCCACACACACATTGAGGTCAGACACTCAGACAATACTCATGTTGCCCCCTATAAAGTGTCATCTCTTACCCTCTCTCTCTCTTATCCTGCTAACATCTCTCTCTCTCTCTCTCTCTCTCTCTCTCTCTCTCACAATGATAGTAGAGCCTCTAACGGGGGCTTAAGGGGAGATATCCACTTGAGGGACTTTTTTCTGGACCCCTTTCTCCCTCATGTTTAGCCCCGTTGCTTTTAAGATTTTAAGACGTTCGCCCCATTAATTTGGCGATTTTAAGAATTTACACCCCATTTTGTAAATTTTAAGATCTTTTGTGCCATTTAGGTGTCGATTTTATCCTGGCGAGCGATAGCGAGCCTGTAATGTAAGAGTCATCGGCCTTTGGCCGGGAAATGTTTCTACCGAAAAATGTACAAATTCATCTTGAAAGGGGGTCTGGGGGGTGACATTTTAAGCTTGATGGAGATCTAGGGAACAAACTAAAAACCTCCCCTTAAAGGATTAATCTCTATAATGTAAAATCTCATTCTCTTTCAAATACTTGCACGGAATTTAATGAGATGTGGATGCTGCCTTCATTGGTTGCCACTAATTATCAGCTGATCTGGGCAAAAGTGAATCGTTTCGACTGTTGCGAAATGAAGGTGCTGACAAAGTTTCATGTAAAGCCGTCCATCACTTTTTGAGATATCCTGCTACAAACAGATGAACAAACAGACGGACAGCGACGATCACATAATCGCCAATACCATAGATTAAGGGGAGATTTCCACCTGGAGGATTTTTTTCTCAACCTCTTTCTCCCTCACGTTTAGCCCCATTGCTTGTGAGATTTAAAGACGCTTGCCCCATTAGTTTGGCGATTTTAAGAACCTTCGCCCCATTTCTGTCAGTTTTAAGACCATTCGTGCCATTTAGGTGTCGATTTTTTCCTGGCGAGCGATAGCGAGCCTGTAATTTAAGGGGAACCGGCCTTCGGCCGGGACATTTTTCTACCGAAAAATGTACAAATTTATCTTGAAAGGGGATCAAGGGGGAGTAATTTTAAGCTTGATGGAAGTCTAGGAAATCAACTAAAAACCTCCCCTTAAAGGGAGATGGGGGGTTTATTCTAGCTCCCCTTCTCCCTCTTGTTTAGTCTCACTGATATTGAGATCCTTAGACGTTTGCCCCATTATTTAGGCGATTTTAAGACCTTTGGCACCAATTCAATGTTAAGATTTTTCGAGTCATTTAGGTGTCTACTTTTTCCTGACGAGTGATAGCGAGCCTGGAATTATGAAGTGACTACCCAACAAATGTACAACTATATCTAGAAGGGAATCTTGGGGATGTTTTTCTATAAGTTTGATGGAGGTCTATAAGGGAGGGGAGAAAAAAAATATATATATAAATGTACACAGTAAACCAGAACACTAAGGGGAGGTATTTAGTTTGTTCCCTAGACCTCCATCAAGCTTAAAATTACACCCCCTTGAGTACCTTTCAAGATAAATTTGTACATTTTTCGGTAGAAAAATGTCCCGGCCGAAGGCCGATTCCTCTTAAATTACAGGCTCGCTATCGCTTGCCAGGATAAAATCGACACCTGAATTGCACGAAAGGTCTTAATATAGGGTGAAAGTTCTTAAAATCGCTAAACTAATGGGGCAAACGTTTTATAATCTCAAAAGCAATGGGGCTAAACATGAGGGAGAAAGGAGTAAAGAAAAAAAAAACTCAAGTGGAAATCTCCCCTTAAGCCTTTGCCTGAACGGAGAGATAATAATGGTATTGAAGTGTCACAGTGGTGGAGAACATTCGAGGTCAAACCGTCTGCTGCCGCTGGAGTCATATAAGCCGAGGTCATTATCAACCCCCCCCCCCCCCCCTCCCCCTTAAGGGAGCCCACCTCGCCTTTTTTCACTTTCTCTATTATTATTATTCTCCCTATGTCCGGGCCCTATCCAGGTGTCTCAGAAACTGCGGTTCCTGACTGTACCGGCGATATAGATTTAATCTTTATGCTAGCTATATTTAGAAGATATTGTGCTGCTTATGAAGGATCTGCGGTTGTAATAAGGGTTAGGTGTGATAGTTCAAAGGGTTAGGTGAGATAGTTCAAAGGGTTAGGTGAGATAGTTCAAAGGGTTAGGTGAGATAGTTCAAAGGGTTAGGTGTGATAGTTCAAAGGGTTAGGTGAGATAGTTCAAAGGGTTAGGTGAGATAGTTCAAAGGGTTAGGTGAGATAGTTCAAAGGGTTAGGTGAGATAGTTCAAAGGGTTAGGTGAGATAGTTCAAAGGGTTAGGTGAGATAGTTCAAAGGGTTAGGTGAGATAGTTCAAAGGGTTAGGTGAGATAGTTCAAAGGGTTAGGTGAGATAGTTCAAAGGGTTAGGTGAGATAGTTCAAAGGGTTAGGTGAGATAGTTCAAAGGGTTAGGTGAGATAGTTCAAAGGGTTAGGTGAGATAGTTCAAAGGGTTAGGTGAGATAGTTCGAAGCCCGTTAATTGCTGGAGGCCATTTATAAACTGAATGAAATCGTCTAACAGTAGCCAGAATAAAGTTAAAAGGACGGCAGCGGTACTGAAAGGGTTATAGTCTGTGTTATTTCACCTGACGGTAAATTGCATACCTTAAGGCGAGATGGGTCGTTTTTCTGGTCCCCTTTCTTCCTCATGTTTAGACCCATTAGTTTTCAGATTTTAAGACGTTCGGCCTATTGGTTTGACGATTTTACACCTTTTACCCCATTTCATCATAAGACCTTCCGTGCTATTTATGTGTCGATTTTTTCCTGGCGAGCAATAGCGAGCTTGTTATTTTAAGAGGAACCGGCCATCGGCCAGGACATTTTTCTACCGAAAAATGTACATATTTATCTTGAAGGGGGGTCTAGGGGGTGTTTGTTTAAGCTTGATGGAGGCCTAGGGAGGAAACTGAAAATATATGAATAACTTAATTACTCGACTAAAAAAAAACAGCCACTGTCCCCTTAATAGCGGATTTCTAGATACCTAAAGGAGAAATATGAAACTATTATGTTTCCGTGTTATGATAATGCCAAGTTTTCATAATATATATACAGGTATATATATATATATATATATACCGGTATATATATATATATATATTTATAATTATATATATATTTATATATTTATTTGTTTATTAATTAGTTTCATCGCTAGACCTCCATCAAGCTTAAAAGAACACTCCCAAGACCCCCCTTCGAGAATATTTTTTACATTTTTCGGTAGAAAAAGCCGGTTCCTCCTAAAATTAAAGGCAAGCTTTTGTTTGCCAGGAAAACATTGACATCTAAACGACACGAAAACTCTAAATATTGACACAAAAAAAGGGATGGGGCGAACGGTCTTAAAATCACCAAACTAATGGGGCGAACGTTTTAAAATCTCATAACTAATTGGGGGTTAACATGAGGGAGAAGGGGTCCCGATAAAACAACTACCTCCCCTTAAAGTGGGTGGATTTCATTTAGCCATTTGCTACTCATAGTTCTGTCCAGTCTATACACCAACCACAGGGTGTTATGCTATCTCTAAATTGACCACTTGCGAGTTTCAGGCTATAAGGAAGTTGGAGCCTTAATGGGAGGTTTTTAGTTAGTTCGCTAGACTTCCATCAAGCTTAACATTACAGCCCCTAGACCCCCTTTCAAGATAAATGTGTACATTTGTCGGTAGAAAAATGTCCCGGCCGAAGGCCGATTCCTCTTAAATTACAGGCTCGCTATCGCTGGCCAGGAAAAAATCGACACCTAAATGGCACGAAAAGTCTTAAAATTGACAGAAATGGGGCGAAAGTTCATAAAATCGCCAAACTAATGAGGCGAACGTCTTATAATAGCAAAAGCAATGGGGCTAACCATGAGGGAGAAACGGGTCAAGAAAAAATCCCTCAAGTGGAAATCTCCCCTTAAACATCGATATTAAACAGAAATACAATAATAATGTAGGTTTCTGATGGCTAAAGGGTATGTTGAATTGGGTTTCATGTATTTATGAATGTACGACGACTGTATTTTAGCTTGTAATGCTGCTAAATATCAATGTCTACAGCTCCAACTTCCTTATAGCCTGAAACTCGCAAGTGGTCAATTGCCATACCCCCAAGATAATTACTCTGTTATTATGACGATTCTTATGTCATTACTTATAAAAACCCGACATTAGTAAGATGCAGGGACTATAGTAGTTTCATAGATGCAGGGACTATAGTAGTTTCATAGATGCAGGGACTATAGTAGTTTCATAGATTTTCACAAGTATCGAGAAATCAGCTGTGAAGGGAAGGGATTCAATTTTCACAGGGTGTCCCAAAATATGCGTGCCAAACTCCGGGATTAGGTTATATACAGTATTAGGTTATATACAGTATTAGGTTATATACAGTATTAGGTTATATACAGTATTAGGTTATATACAGTATTAGGTTATAGTATTAGGTTATATACAGTATTAGGTTATATACAGTATTAGGTTATATACAGTATTAGGTTATAGTATTAGGTTATATACAGTATTAGGTTATATACAGTATTAGGTTATAGTATTAGGTTACATACAGTATTAGGTTATATACAGTATATTATTCTAAGTATGATATCATCTATAAGAAAAATTCCAAATCTCCACCGTAATGTGTTCCTTGTACCACGTTATAGTCATGATATAATTGTGCATGTTTCAATATGATTAGAGATACTTTAGCTCACATTGGCCTTGTTGGAAACTGTCTAACATGGAAGAGTCCATTACAGTGGTACGGGGGAGGGCACTATATAAAACCTAAACCAAAGGGATAGTGGCCTCATGTATTAATTTATTGTTTAGTTTCCTCGCTAGACCTCCATCAAGCTTTAAAAAAAAAAAAAAAAAAAATAGACCATCCAATATAAATTTGTAAAAAAAAATATAGAAAAATTTCCCGGCCAAAGGCCGATTCCTCTTAAAATTACAGGCTCGCTATCGCTCGCCAGGATAAAATTGACACCTAAATGGCATAATAGGTCTTGAAATTGACAACGAAATGGGGCGAAAGGTCTTAAAATCGACCAACTAAAGGAAGGAACGTCTTAAAATCTCAAAACTAATATGCTAAACATGAGGGAGAAGGAGGTCCAGAAAAAGCGAGTGGTACCCCCTTAACGGCCGAGACATATAATGCTTGCAATAGAACATGTTAGGCTTAGAATCCCCCATACAATCATATCCTGAAGTTTTGCGCGCCAAATTTAGGAACACCCTGTACAGTATATCTGGCACCCAACCGTCTAGCCTCGCCCTTATCATAATCATATACACTGGTACTAGCTCTATCGAATGGGTAGCATATATACATTTTCTTCATCGCGTTACCTCTAATTCACATTCTACAGGTATATATCATTAACCTCTCACGATGGGAGGTCTGTCCTGGGTATATTTAAATCCACTACAATGCGTTTAAGAGGAGGTATTTAGTTTGTTCCCTAGACCACCATCAAGCTTAAAATTACACCCCCTTGAGCCCCTTTCAAGATAAATTTGTACATATTTCGGTAGAAAAATTTCCCGGCCGAAGGCCGGTTCCTCTTAAATTACAGGCTCGCTATCGCTCGCCAGGATAAAATCGACACCTGAATTGCACGAAAGGTCTTAATATGGGGTGAAAGTTCTTAAAATCACTAAACTAATGGGGCAAACGTTTTATATCAAAAGCAATGGGGCTAAACATGAGGGAGAAAGGGGTCAAGAAAAAAATCCCTCAAGTGGAGATCTCCCCTTAGTCCAATAAATACAGTACCTTGATTTTGGCTCTCTATCACTCTTTCAACCTTGGGGGAACACTTGTTACACCCAGCTTTGCCATTTGTCTCCTTCAACCACAAAATCTATACATATTTGACTCCGCCGACCTTCCTTGGATTACCATACTACTCACATACCCGGTACAGTCGCGCTAATAAGTGATGGCTCGGCACCAAGCATGTTTTGATCATTAATTGGCATCAGTAATGTCTAAGCTTCATTTCTTCATATCGAGTGAAATATACAAACATGTTCTTACACTTACCCACCCTATTCAACATCTGACAGACATTAATACAGCACAAAGCCAGCCAAACGTAATGACAGCTGGGACATGACTTATTAGCGCCACCGTACAATCGCGCTAATAAGTTATGTCTCGGCACCAAGTATATTTTGATCAATAATTGGTATCAGCAATATATAAAACTGTATATATTCGTTTCGAGTGAGATATACAAACATGTGCCTGTCTTTACAATCCCTATTCAACATCTGACAGACATTAATACAGCACAAAGCCAGCCAAACGTAATGACAACTTATTAGCGCCACCGTACATCAGTCAAACGTCGAACCTAGACATTTTCACCATCCCCACAACTCTGTAACTCTCTCCCTTTTCTCTCGCTAATTTCTGAACCTCCTTCTCCCTCATGTTTAGCATATTAGTTTTGAGATTTTAAGATGTTCATTCCGTTAGTTTGGCGATTTTGAGACCTTTCGCCTCATTGTGTTTGTCAATATTAAAACCTTTCGTGCCCTTTAGGTGTCGATTTTGCCCTGGCGAGCGACAGCGAGCCTCTAATTTTAGAAGTAATCGGCCTTTGGCCGGGACGTTTTTCTACCGAAAAATGTACACATTTATCTTGAAAGTGGGTCTTGGGGGTGTTTTTCTAAGCTTGATGGAGGTCTAGCGAGGAAACTCAAAAATACATTAAGATATAAATACATAGACCAAAAACCAAGCACTACCCCCTTAATCAATCTGTCCTTTATCTGATGACTTAGACTGCTTTCAACTTCGTGTGTCCAGGCATTTTGACCCCAACGTCCCTTGCATTTGGCTCTCTGTCACTCTTTTGGCCTTGGGGGGAGACACTCGTTACAGGTAGCCTCCCATTTGTATCCTTCATACTCATGGGGATTTTGTTTTACCTCTAATCTATACTTTAGTAGCATACGTTCATAATAAGAAAAACATATCTCAAAATTAACTGCTTAAGGGGAGGTATTTAGTTTGTTCCCTATGTTTTCATCAAGCTTAAAATTACACCCCCTTGAGCCCCTTTCAAGATAAATTTGTACATTTTTCGGTAGAAAAATGTCCCGGCTGAAAGCCGGTTTCTCTTAAATTACAGGCTCGCTATCGCTCGCCAGGATAAAATGGACACCTAAATTGCACGAAAGGTCTTATAATTGACGGAAATGGGGCGAAAGTTCTTAAAATCGCCAAACTAATGGGGCGACTGTCTTAAAATCTCAAAAGCAATGGGGCTAAACATGAGGGACAAAGGAGTCAAGAAAAAACTCCCTCAAGTGGATACCTCCCCTTAAGGGGGAAGAGTTTATTGATTGGTCGATTTAGTTATTTATTGATTAGTTTTTTAGTTTCCTCCCTAAACCTCCATCCAGCTTAAAAAAAACATCCCCAAGATCCCCCTTCTAGATAAATTTGTACATTTTTCGGTAGAAAAATTTCCCGGTCGAAGGCCGGTTCCTCTTACAGGCTCGCTTTCGCTCGCCAGGAAAAAATCGACACCTAAATGGCACGAAAGGTCTTAATATAGAAACAAAAATTGGTGTGAAAAGTCTCAAAATCGCCAAAGTAATGGAACTAATGTCTTAAAATCGGAAAACTAATGGGGCTAAACATGAGGGAGAAGGGGGCCCAGAATAACCCCCCCCCCCCATAAACACCACCACCACCACTCTGACGTAACACCCTAGCAATTGTACCCATCTTTGACACCGCCGACCTTAAGGGGAGATTTCCACTTGAGGGATTTTTTTCTTGACTCCTTTCTCCTTCATGTTTAGCCCCATTGCTTTTCTAATTTTAAGACGTTCGCCCCATTATTTTGACGATTTTAAGAACTTTCGACCCATTTCTGTCAATTTTAAGATCTTTCGTGCCATTTAGGTGTCGATTTTATCCTGGCGAGCGATAGCGAGCCTGTAATATAAGAGGAACCGGCTTTCAGCCGAGACATTTTTCTACCGAAAAATGTAAACATTTATCTTGAAAGAGGGTCAAAGGGGTGAAATTTTAAGATTGCTGGAGGGGTAGAAAACAAACTAAAAACCTCCCCTTAAGTAACATCCTATCAATTGTACCCATCTTTGACACAGCCGACCTTTCCTTGGGGCATAACCACCATAACCACATACCCGATACATCCATCAAACGTGAGGCGTGTATTTTGTTCAGCAGGTTTCCTTTAATTTATGTTCTACGTGTATTTTGTTCATCGTGTCACCTTTAACCCTCTCACGTTCTTGACGCAATTTTGAGCCTATTAGGGATACTTTAAAGCCTTTGTTACCATCAGGGGTATTTAGAAACCTTTAATTTAGTTACTTTAACCTCTGCAGTTGTCTTTGAGTTAGCTGTGGGCAGAAAACTAATGTTGGAGAGGTAAGTATAAGAGTGAGAGAACTCTATTTCTTATTGCTAATCTGGCAACCTCTGCGTCATATGGTCGTGAGAGGGTTAATTTATGTTCTACGTGTATTTTGTTCAGCAGGTTACCTTTAATTTATGTTCTACGTGTATTTTGTTCAGCAGGTTACCTTTAATTTATGTTCTACGTGTATTTTGTTCAGCAGGTTACCTTTAATTTATGTTCTACGTGTATTTTGTTCAGCAGGTTACCTTTAATTTATGTTCTACGTGTATTTTGTTCAGCAGGTTACCTTTAATTTATGTTCTACGTGTATTTTGTTCAGCAGGTTACCTTTAATTTATGTTCTACGTGTATTTTGTTCAGCAGGTTACCTTTAATTTATGTTCTACGTGTATTTTGTTCAGCAGGTTACCTTTAATTTATGTTCTACGTGTATTTTGTTCAGCAGGTTACCTTTAATTAATTTATGTTCTACGTGTATTTTGTTCAGCAGGTTACCTTTAATTTATGTTCTACAAGTATACTGTATGTTATTAAGGGGGAGGTACTCGCTTTTGATGAACCTCCTTCTCCCTCATGTTTAGCATATTAGTTTAGAGATTTTAAGACGTTCGTTCCGTTAGTTTGTCAATTTTCAGACCTTTCGCCTCATTTCTTTGTCAATATTAAGACCTTTCGTGCCATTTAGGTATCGATGTATTCCTGGCGAGCGATAGCGAGCCTGTAATTTTAGAAGGAACCGGCCTTCGGCCGGGAAATTTTTCTAACGACAAATGTACAAATTTATCTTGAAAGGAAGTCTAGGGGGAATTTGTTTATGCTTGATGGAGGCATAGCGAGGAAACTCAGAAATAAATAAATAACTAAATATATAGACCAAAAAACAAGAACTACCCCCTTAACCTTTCTCTTCTGGGAAGTCTTCTTGGGAGTATAATATAATCGGCTATATTCGAATGTACAGTCGTGGTCACAAATTTCTGGACAATATTTGAAAGCTATCTATCTATCTAGATATTGCCAAACGAAGGTGTAGCCATGAATTAATCTCCCCCATGCACCTATGTCCCTCGTCAGCCAGCGCCCCTGCTCCCAACCAACACCGCTTTCACTTGTATACCTCTCAACTCCATCCTTCCACCTCACTCTCGGTCTACCTCTCCCTCTCTGTCCTTCCACCTCACTCTCGTACACTCTCTTAGTCATTCTCTCACTTCCCATACATTACAATATGGCCAAACCATCTCAAGTTTTACCTTTTCACACTTTCCAGCACATCCACACCACACCACTCTCTTACTTCCTCATTCGCCTGTCTATCCCACCATGTAATTCCACATGCACTTCTCAAGTAAGTAATGTACACCCCTCTCACTCTTGATATGGGTCTCTCCACCAACGTCCATGCTTCAGTCCCATACGTCAATGTCAGAATGACCACACTATTATGCAAGGACCTCTTTACTTCCATGCTCACCACCCTATTCCTTGTTACTGCTTTCAGCGTTCCAACAACCTACTTCCCCTGTTGTACCCTCTCCCGCATTTCTTCCTCCATACTCCCATCTTTACTCAGCACACTACCCAAATACTTAAATGAGCTAACATTCTCCATAGCCTGACCATTCAACCTCACCTCACTCTGTGACTGCACCCCTTTCAAAGACCATAACCTTACTCTTTCAAGCATTTACCTTAAGGTGGGTGACCTGCTTTTTGTTATTTCTGTCCTTTTCCCTCTTTCTCTGGCTTGTATCCATTCGGCCCCATTCAGCCAACTATTTTAAGACGTTTATCCCCATCTAGGTGTCGATTTCTTCCTGGCGAGCCATAGCGAGCCACCATTATAAATTATGAAGAAATCCGGCTTCGCCGGAGAAATTTTTCTATCAAAAAATGTACAAATTTAGCCTGCTGTCAAACAAAAATAAAAAATATGCTGGCTCGCTACCGCTCACCAGTAAAAAATTGACACCTGCATGGGGATAAACGTCTTAAAACAGTAGGCTGAATGGGGCCAAATGGATACAAGCCAGAGAAAGATAGAAAAGGACAGAACAAAAACAGGTCACCCCCCTTAAGATTCCGTTTCTCACACACCGTTCCAAACATATTTACTAGACCCTGTAACCCTTACTGACTATAACTCATCAAAACTGTACCGTCACCAAACGTCATTACTGTAATTTGAAGTGTAATTATTACTCACAGTCGAACATTATTGATAAACCGCTTGAGGTACACACACCAATTTTCTGGGATTCACTAGTTAAGGGGGTAGAGAGAATTTATCTATTTATTAGTTTAGTTCCCTAGACCTCCATCAAGCTTAAACAAAAATTAAAAATTGAAAATCCCCAAGATCCCCCTTCAAGATAAAATTGTACATTTGTTGGTAAATAATGTCCCGGCCGAAGGTCGGTTCCTCCAAAATTGAAGGTTCGCTATCGCTCACCATGAACAAAATCGACACTGCCATTTACTGTAGGTGTCGACGACACCTAAATGGCAGTATACATGTAGGTCTTAATATTGACAAAACATTAGGGCAAAATGCTGTAAAATCCCCAAACTAATAGGGCAAACGTCTTAAAATCTGAAAACAAAAGCTGTTAATCATGAGAGAAGGGGATCCAGAAAAACAACAAATACCTGCCCTTAATTTGTCTATCATTACCCAACACCTGTATAACACGCATCCTAAATGTAGTGTTCAAAGAGCCTCAACACCTGTATAACACGCATCCTAAATGTAGTGTTCAAAGAGCCTTAACACCTGTATAACACGCATCCTAAATGTAGTGTTCAAAGAGCCTCAACACCTGTATAACACGCATCCTAAATGTAGTGTTCAAAGAGCATCAACACCTGTATAACACGCATCCTAAATGTAGTGTTCAAAGAGCCTCAACACCTGTATAACACGCATCCTAAATGTAGTGTTCAAAGAGCATCAACACCTGTATAAACTAACACGCATCCTAAATGTAGTGTTCAAAGAGCATCAACACCTGTATAACACGCATCCTAAATGTAGTGTTCAAAGAGCCTCAACAGAAGCGAGTTCAAAGGGTTACGCTACGACTACAGTATATGATGACACACCTATTACGCGTACTGTACAGTCGCGCTAATAAGTGATGTTTCGGCACCATGTATGTTTTGATCAATAATTGGTATCAGCAATATCTAAGCTTCGTTTCCTCATGTCGAGTGAAATATACAAACAGGTTCCTACACTTACCCACCCTATTCAACATCTGACAGACATTAGTACAGCACAGAGCGAGCCAAACGTAATGACAGCTGAGACATGACTTATTAGCGCCACTGTACCCTGTTCCACATGAGTAGGCCCAAACTCATCAACATTAACCTCTATAACTCACAAACGACTAGCGTAATCGAGCTGATATTTCTACCATTTGGGAAGGGTCAGCCAGGGGAATAGGTGCGCAAATTTCCAGCCCATTTGCTCCAGCCCTTTTTGAGTTACCGAGGTTATAAAGGTTCAGGATTTCTGGCCTACCTCGTTGGAACAGGGTGTAGTGTGTTGCATATAAGTGTTCTGCAATGCACAGTGCTCACCAATAACTGATAGCGTAGTATTATCCAGAATACGGAATAAATGAGGTACGGTCACGCTAATAAGTCATGTCCCAGCAGTCATTACGTCTGGCTTGCTCTGTGCTGTATTAATGTCTGTCAGATGTTGAATAGGGTAGGCAAGTGTAGGAACATGTTTGTATATTTCACTCGATATGAAGAAATTTAGCTTAGATATTGCTGATACCAATTATTGATCAAGACCTACTTGGTGCCGAGACATCACTTATTAGCGCGACTGTACATACATAATTACTCAAAAAAGAATTATATCTATCTATCTCTCCCTCTCATTCTTTCTCTCTCTCTCTCTCTATATATATATATATATATATATATATATATATATATATATAATTTTCCCATCCCTATCTTCAATACTCATTTATTATGAAGATTATTTATCGAAATAGGTTATTAATTTTGAACACTTGGCCTCAATATAACGCACAGACACAGCTGTTCAATATTTATTTTCATTCAGTAGCGAAAAATTAGCTAGTCATGGGTTCGATTCGATTCACTATAGTTCACCTGAAACATAAATACGAATAATGTAGTTTTAAACCCTTTGACTAGGAGACGCCTTTCCTAAGCTAAAGATAGACCACTAACTGAAAATAGACTACTAGCTGAAAATAGACCACTAACTGATAATAGACCACTAACTGGTAATAGACCACTAACTGATAATGGACCACTAACTGATAATGGATCACTAACTGATAATGGACCACTAACTGATAATGGATCACTAACTGATAATGGACCACTAACTGATAATGGACCACTAACTGATAATGGATCACTAACTGATAATGGACCACTAACTGATAATGGACCACTAACTGATAATAGACCACTAACTGATAATGGACCACTAACTGATAATGGACCACTAACTGATAATGGACCACTAACTGATAATAGACCACTAACTGATAATGGACCATTAACTGATGACAGACCACTAACTGATAATAGACCACTAACTGATAATAGACCACTAACTGATAATAGACCACTAAATGATAATAGACCACTAACTGATAATAGACCACTAACTGAAAACAGACCACTAACTGATAATAGACCACTAACTGATAATAGACCACTAACTGATAATAGACCACTAAATGATAATAGACCACTAACTGATAATAGACCACTAACTGATAATAGACCACTAACTGATAATAGATCACTAACTGATAATAGACCACTAACTGATAGTAGATCACTAACTGATAATAGACCACTAACTGATAATAGACCACTGATAATAGACCACTAACTGATAATAGACCACTAACGGATAATAGACCACTAACTGATAATAGATCACTAACTGATAATAGACCACTAACTGATAATAGACCACTGATAATAGACCACTAACTGATAGTAGATCACTAACTGATAATATACCACTAACTGATAATAGACCACTGATAATAGACCACTAACTGATAATAGACCACTAACGGATAATAGACCACTAACTGATAATAGACCACTAACTGATAATAGACCACTAACTGATAATAGACCACTAACTGATAATAGACCATTAACTGATAATAGACCACTAATAATAGACCACTGACTGATAATAGACCACTAACTGATAATAGACCACTGATAATAGACCACTAACTTATAATAGACCACTGATAATAGACCACTAACTGATAATAGACCACTGATAATAGACCACTAACTGATAATAGACCACTAACTGATAATAGACCACTAACTGATAATAGACCATTAACTGATAATAGACCACTAACTGATAATAGACCACTAACTGATAATAGACCACTGACTGATAATAGACCACTAACTGATAATAGAACACTGACTGATAATAGACCAGACTGATAATAGACCACTGACTGATAATAGACCACTAACTGATAATATACCACTAACTGATAAAATACCACTAACTGATAATAGACCACTAACTGATAATAGACCACTGACTGATAATAGACCACTAACTGATAGTAGATCACTAACTGATAATAGACCACTAACTGATGATAGACCACTGATAATAGACCACTAACTGATAATAGACCACTAACGGATAATAGACCACTAACTGATAATAGATCACTAACTGATAATAGACCACTAACTGATAATAGACCACTGATAATAGACCACTAACTGATAGTAGATCACTAACTGATAATAGACCACTAACTGATAATAGACCACTGATAATAGACCACTAACTGATAATAGACCACTAACGGATAATAGACCACTAACTGATAATAGATCACTAACTGATAATAGACCACTAACTGATAATAGACCACTAACTGATAATAGACCATTAACTGATAATAGACCACTAATAATAGACCACTGACTGATAATAGACCACTAACTGATAATAGACCACTGATAATAGACCACTAACTGATAATAGACCACTGATAATAGACCACTAACTGATAATAGACCACTAACTGATAATAGACCACTAACTGATAATAGACCACTAACTGATAATAGACCATTAACTGATAATAGACCACTAACTGATAATAGACCACTAACTGATAATAGACCACTGACTGATAATAGACCACTAACTGATAATAGACCACTAACTGATAATAGACCAGACTGATAATAGACCACTGACTGATAATAGACCACTAACTGATAATATACCACTAACTGATAAAATACCACTAACTGATAATAGACCACTAACTGATAATAGACCACTGACTGATAATAGACCACTAACTGATAATAGACCACTAACTGATAATATACCACTGACTGATAATAGACCACTAACTGATAATAGACCACTAACTGATAATGGACCACTGACTGATAATAGACCACTGATAATAGACCACTAAGTGATAATAGACCACTGAAAATAGACCACTGACTGATAATAGACCACTAACTGATAATAGACCACTGATAATAGACCACTGACTGATAATAGACCACTAACTGATAATAGACCACTGATAATAAACCACTAACTGATAATAGACCACTAACTGATAATAGACCAGACTGATAATAGACCACTGATAATAAACCACTGACTGATAATAGACCACTGACTGATAATAGACCACTGATAATAAACCACTGACTGATAATAGACCACTGACTGATAATAGACCAGACTGATAATAGACCACTGATAATAGACCACTAACTGATAATAGACCACTAACTGATAATAGACCACTGAAAATAGACCACTGACTGATAATAGACCACTAACTGATAATAGACCACTAACTGCTAATAGACCACTGACTGATAATAGACCACTGACTGATAATAGACCACTAACTGATAATAGGCCACTAACTGATAATAGACCACTAACTGATAATATACCACTGACTGATAATAAACCACTAACTGATAATAGACCACTAACTGATAATAGACCACTGATAATAGACCACTAACTGATAATAAACCACTAACTGAATATAGACCACTGACTGATAATAGACCACTAACTGATAATATACCACTGACTGATAATAAACCACTAACTGATAATAGACCACTAACTGATAATAGACCACTGATAATAGACCACTAACTGATAATAAACCACTAACTGATAATAGACCATTAAGGGAGCCCACCTCGCTAGTTTCCCTTTCTCTCCCTCTCTTTGGCTTGTATCCATCCGGCCCCATTCAGCCTACTGTTTTAAGACGTTTATCCCCATCCAGGTGTCGATTTCTTCCTGGCGAGCGATAGCGAGCCAGCAATGTCCCAATGTCCTTGGCCTTGGGTTTGAACAAAACATAAATACAATGAAAAAAGAGTTCCATTTCACACTGATATATGGTATTGATAAATCCCAAGGTTAAGGCCTTGGGTTTGAACTGACAGATCCCAAGGTTAAGGGCCCTGGGTTCGAAAAAAAAAATGTACAAATTTAGCTTGCTGTCAAAAAAAAAATATATATATATATATATATATATATGCTGGCTCGCTACCGCTCGCCAGGAAATTATTGACACCTGGATGGGGGTAAACGTCTTAAAACAGTAGGCTGAATGGGGCCGAATGGATACAAGCCAAAGAGAGAGGGAGAGAAAGACAAAAACGCGAAGTGGGCCCCCTTAACTGAAAATAGCTTACTCACGGGAATAAAATAATATATGATGTTCGTAAATAAGATAGTGTGTCGTTGTCGTATCATTCGCAGCTGTGTTCGTAAATCGTAATGACTAGGGTCTTTACAGTTTAGTATTTGTTTAACTATTTGATAGTTAAGTGGCTTTTTCTGGGCTCCCTTCTCCCTCGTGTTTAGCCCCATTGGTTTGGAAATTTTAAGACGTTCGCTCCAATAGTTTGTCGGTTTTTAGACCTTTCATCCGTTTTTTATCAATATCAAGATCTTTCGTGCCATTTAGGGGTCGATGTTTTCCTGGCGAGCGATAGCGAGCCAGTAATTTTGGAGGAAACGGCCTTCGGCCGCGACATTTTTCTACCGAAAAATGTACAAATTAATCTCAAAGGGGGATCTTAAGGATGTTTTTTATAAGCTTGATGGAGGACTAGGTGAAGAAATACAATAATAATAAATACAAAAATACAAAAAATACAAAAAAATACAAAAATATACCAACAAATAACACCTACCCCCATTAGTACTCCACTAACAATATTAAATCATGGCCTCCTGCCCCCGGGGTATATTAAATCATGGCCTCCTGCCCCCGGGGTATATTAAATCATGGCCTCCTGCCCCCGGGGTATATTAAATCATGGCCTCCTGCCCCCGGGGTATATTAAATCATGGCCTCCTGCCCCCGGGGTATATTAAATCATGGCCTCCTGCCCCCGGGGTATATTAAATCATGGCCTCCTGCCCCCGGGGTATATTAAATCATGGCCTCCTGCCCCCGGGGTATATTAAATCATGGCCTCCTGCCCCCGGGGTATATTAAATCATGGCCTCCTGCCCCCGGGGTATATTAAATCATGGCCTCCTGCCCCCGGGGGTATATTTCCACAAAGTTATAATTATTAGGCTAATCATTGTTGTTGTCCTAAAGTCATTATATTGTGAGCTCTGAATTAAAGGGAGACTGGCCGTTTGTTTGGTCTATTAAATCATTTATTCATATATTTTTTTAGTTTCCTCCCTAGACCTCCATCAAACCTAGAAAAACACCCCCTAGACCCCCTTTCAAGATAGATTTGTACATTTGTCGGTAGAAAACTGTGCCGGCCAAAGGCCGATTCCTCCTAAAATTACAGGTTCGCTATCGCTCGCCAGGAAAAAAATCGACACGTAAATGGCGCGAAGGGTCCTAATATTGAGAAAGAAATGGGTGAAAGGTCATAAAATCCCCAAACTAATGGAACCAACGTCTTAAAATCTCAAAACTAGTGGGGCTAAACATTAAGGAGAAGGGGGTCCCGAAAAACGGTCTGTCTCCCCTTAATTGCTACCGGAAACTGAAGTCTGTAATCATTTTATATTTTTGGCTCTTAATTTAGGCTTGTATTAATTTTTGCATTAACCCTTTGAGTACCAGCGACGTGTGTTATATTTTAGTCTAGCTATATTTAGACGATATTATGCAGCTTAGGAAGGATCTGTGGTCGTTAAAAAGGGTTGGTCGAGATACTTTGAAGCCCTATTACTGCTAGAGGTCCTTCCTAAGCTGAATAAAATCGTCTAATGGTTGCCAGAATATGATGAAAAGGACGTTCCTGGTACTGAAAGGGTTAACCCTTGAGTAATATAATAGCCATTTTTATTTGTTATTTACAAAATGAAGAATAATGGGCGTGAAAAAGGTTATTAAAGTGTCCATAACAGTTAACCCCCTTCATTACCGGTGACAACTTTTTATTACCTTCTGGCAACTATTAGACGATTTTCAGGCACTTTAGAAATGGCCTCCAGCAATTAACAGGCTGCGAAGTCTCTCATTTAACCCTTTTTGCTACCACAGCTCCTTCTTAAACTGCACAAAATAGTCTAAATATATCTAGAACATGATTAAAAGGACGGCGCCGGTACAGAAGGGGTTAAAAGGGACCGGTATATTATATAGTGGTAATATATTAAGGGGAGATTTCCACGTGAGGGATTTTTTTTCTTGACCCCTTTCTCCCTCATGTTTAGCCCCATTGCTTTTGATATTTTAAGACGTTTGCCCCATTAGTTTGGCGATTGTAAGAACTTTCACCCCATTTCTGTCAATTTTAAGACTTCGTGCCATTTAGGTGTCGATTTTTTTCCTGGCGAGCGATAGCGAGCCTGTAATTTAAGAGGAGCCGGCCTTCGGCCGGGACATTTTTCTACCGAAAAATGTACAAATTTATCTTGAAAAGGGGTCTAGGGGCTGTAATGTTAAGCTTGATGGAAGTCTAGCGAACTAACTAAAAACCTCCCCTTAATCTTATACAAGGAGAGAAAGGTAAATCTACATCAATATACCCAATGATTATATAATATAATATACCCATTGTCATACCCTACTTATAACCATTAGTCTTTACAATATTTATGGCTTTATGTTTATAAAGGGGACAAAAGGCAGAGCCGAGTGTAACAAGTGGCTCCCAAAGTTGAAAGAGACAGTGCTAAAATAAAGGCGTTTGGTGGTCATCTCCAAGAAGTGTTTCGGTATATTGTTTAGTGTAGTGAAATGAATAGGAGGAGGAGGTGTTTGTGAGAGCTAACTGGATTACTCTCTGTGTAGGTGAGAAACAAACAGAAACAGTGAGGGAGGCGAGACAAATTAATAGGAGGAGGTGTTTGTGAGAGCTAACTGGATTACTCTCTGTGTAGGTGAGAAACAAACAGAATCAGTGAGGGAAGCCAGACACATGAAACAGAGGTTCCAGTAACTCCTTATCACATGCCTATAAGGCCTCCCCTGGGTATTGCCTTGCTCCATTTTTGCCTTACAATATCCCCACCTTAAGGGAACAGTGGGTGTTTGTTTGGTCTATTAATTAATTTATTCATATATGTTTTTAGTTTCCTCCTTAGACCTCCATCAAGCTTAGCACAACACCCCCTAGGCCACCCTTCAAGATAGAATTGTACTTTTTTTCGGTAGAAAAATGTCCCGGCCAAAGGCTGATTCCTCCTAAAATTACAGGCTCGCTATCGCTCGCCACCTAAATGGCACGAAGGGTCCTAATATTGACAAATAAATGGGGTGAAAGGTCATAAAATCCCCAAACTAATGGAACCAACGTCTTCAAATCTCAAAACTAGTGGGGCTAAATAGTAGGGAGAAGGGGGTCCAGAAAAAACGGCCTGTCTCCCCTTCCAACGTATAGACAACGTAATGTGGTTAAGGAATGAACCGAGGTTTTAAATAAATAAAGGGGGATTATAGTGTTTTACCTCCTTTATTTATAGAGGTATTTCCTAAGCTTATATCATTTATTGTTAGCCGTAGATGGTTATTAGGTCAACTATAGTCTTGGCGCGTGGGTAGGGCAAGGGTCTCTCTCTCTCTCTCTCTCTCTCTCTCTCTCTCTCTCTCTCTCTCTCTCTCTCTCTCTCTCTCTCTGTGTGCGTGTGTGTGTATGTGCGTGTGTATGTGTGTGCGTGAAAGATGGAGATAGTGAGAGACTGTGTCCGTGTAAGTATGTGCGCCAGTGTGTGTTTGTGTGTCAGAGGGTACGAACCATCCTGCGTGTGTACCAAAACACATACTTACTGTACACTACCCCCATAAAAACGTACAAGAAGACAAGTACACATTATAGCCCTTGTACGCAATTACCTGGTAACTACACCTGCCGAGAGAGAGAGAGAGAGAGAGAGAGAGAGAGAGAGAGAGAAGGGGGGGCGGGGGAGGGAGGGAGGGAGGAGGGGGAGAGAGAGAGAGAGAGAGAGAGAGAGAGAGAGGGGGGGGGGGGGGGGGGAGAGGGTTACAAAGAGTTACGCAAATAGTTGCGGTCCATTCCAGGGAGGCACTCTACTTTAGGTGCAAATATAGAGAATGTGTAATAAATTGTACTTTTTACAGAGTTCACAGGATATTATCTTACTCTCTGTTTTATCTGAATTACTATTTACAATTTCCGTGGGAAGCGTGTTTCAGGCAAAGCAACTCATATAATTATGTAAAACCGTTTATAAATATACTAGTGTTAAACATACCGGTAATCAACTAGTTATGGTTGCGTACTGTATTCCTAGTGTGGCTAATCATCGCGTTAGATTCCACGTACTTCAACCCACAATAAATTATTCAATGAGTCGACTCGTAGAGGCCCACGTCTCTTCAACAAACTCCCACAGCGAGTAAGAGACATGAGGGGCGTCTCGTTAGACAACTTCAAGAGAGCCCTGGATGTCGAACTTTAAAAAGTGCCAGACGAGCCAATCTTCGCAGGGGAGCGTGCTGCCCCTTCGAACAGTCTGGTGCACCAAATCACAACCCAGAACGAGGGGCGACGCGCTCCTCGGTGCCGCTAGGAGAGTGGCGAACACAACCTTAGGTGACCTTAGGTAGGAGTCAACGCATTTCCAACGAAAACAGACCGAGACCTCTCAACCTAACCTCGTACTTCAGAGAGAACGAGAGAGAGAGAGAGTGCGCCAGACTAGACTAATTGCTAGGCTACAGGGGGGCAGCAAAGGGTTGAGGGCGTCAGGGAGGCAGGTAGGGGGAGAGGGGGGGGGGGATACAACCAGTCTCAGCAGCAAGCAACCTGCACCATCATATAACTCTACACACCAACAACACACCCTATCTTACTCTCTATATCACGGCCACCACATCCCACTCTCTCTGACACTCTCACTCTCACTAACACCTCTCACTCTGACACGTTCACGCTCCTCACTCTCTCTTTCCACATGGATTCACCATCCATGTCTTCGAAGCACCGACTTTCCCATCTCTCTCTCTCTCGCTCGCTCTCGCTCTCTCTCTCTCTCTCTCTCTCTCTCTCTATATATATATATATATATATATATATATATATATATATATATATATACTGATTATAAGAGAGAGATAGTGTGTATACTGCCATGACCTCGCCATATGGTGCTTGTGCATGTACCAGTCTACCATCAGTGGTGAGAGAAAACAGGAGCCAAGCACAGAAAATTAACCATATCACTACTTATCATCAGACATAGACCATAATTTACCCTTCAACCTTCCATGGTAGACCAGACGATCTCAGTAGTCTTGCCTTCCCTTACAATGTAAGTAGCGGGATATCCCGGGGATCGGTACTAGGACCAATTCTCTTTCTAATATACATCAACGACATAGATGAGGGTCTCACTTGTACAATCTCAAAATTTGCTGACGATACAAAAATTGCAAATTGCGTACTCTCAAAAGAACAAGTTGACGATATGCAACACAATCTAGATCTAGGGGAGGTGTGGTGGAGTGGTCTTGCCACTGGCCTGGTAATCCAAAGGTCCCGGGTTCAAATCCCGATGTATCAATGGGAAGATATTATTGGGATGGAATTTGTGCTGTACCTGGTATCAGTGCATTACCACAAGCCCACCGAAATGTCAATAAAATACCCTCATTGTTCCCTGATTAAATAGCACTGTATGAATATTCCCATATTCAAAATATGCTATAGGGGTGCAATGCCTGGTGAGTTATCTGCTCAACAGGTGGCGTTGTGTGTAAGTGTGAGAGTCCGAGTGTAGGGGTGAGACAGTGAAGCACGGGAACGAGGTGGCTTCAGAGATGGGGTCGTTTCGGGCCATGAGTGAGCACCGTGCCTCATGTGAAGGCAAGATGGCAGGTGCTCGTTGTACTCTACGTGCTTCACATGTCTCACTCCCTAGACTGGAACAAGACCTCACGGGCTTCACTGTTCATTGTAAAGCGGTGAATGTTAAGGCTCTCAGCCTATGCCCGAGAGGAAGTAAGTTGGAATATAGAAAAAAAAAAAAAAAAAAAAAAAAAAAAAAAAAAAAAATAAGCTGTCATGTTGGGCCAAAATTTGGCAAATGAGTTTCAATGCGGATAAATGTAAAGTACTACATATCGGATACCAAAATGAGAAAGCAAACTATTTGATGAATGGCACTCAGCTTAAGAATGTAAACAGAGAAACCGATCTGGGAGTAACAATATCGAGTAACCTAAAACCGAGTCAACAATGTTCAGAAGTTGTTAAGAAGGCAAACAAAATAATTGGCTTTATAGGCAGGTCATTTGAGCATAAATCCAAAGAAGTTATCCTAACCCCTTACAATTCCTTAGTCCGCCCTCTTCTGGAATACTACGTTCAATCCTGGTGCCCTTATTACAAAAAAGATATAGACAAGCTAGAACGAGTTCAACGTAGAGTTACCAAAATGATACCTAGCCTAAAGAACAAACTATACGAGGAGCGTCTTAGAGAATTAAATCTATTTCCTTTAACCCAGCGCAGATTAAGAGGCGACTTAATTCAAGTGTTCAAAATCATCAAAGGCATCGACAATATGAACCGTAGTAAGTACTTCACTATCGACCAATCTAATTACACGCGGGGAAGCGGGTGCAAAATTATTGGTAAATCTTTTAACTCACACGAAGCTAAAAATTTCTTCTTCAATCGAGTTGTCAACTTATGGAATGGGCTTCCCCGAGATGTTATAGACTGCAGCACCGTTGATTCATTTAAACTTCGCCTAGACAAATATCTCGCATCAAACCCGCGACTGACTGCGTTTGTAAATTAATAACTTTATTTTATCCTCCCCTCAGTTACTAACCCATCTGTCCCCTACTAACTTCCTAATCCTGCCACGGACATTAGTTCCAGGGTTGTAGTTCCCTTTCCAATGTTCCCTTACCCACTCTAAACCACTGTTTGGACACTTGATCCTCAGTGTTTTGGAGGACAAGCAGCCTAGAAGGGTCACTAGACCTGTTGTTGCTTGATTTCCTTCGTACTCCTTTGTACATATGACCCAGCTATCAACATGCCCAGAGGTAGCACAGGAACGTCGCCGGACCAGACTATTATGGTACCAATTATATCACACTTCTTGAGGGTTTGTCTGGTCTAAGCACTTCGCCTGTGACTGGTGCTCGCAGTAAAACACTCAAGTGCATGAACTATACCAACAAAGAAAATAGGCATTGAATGCAATGAATACCTCCATCTTCCACATGTTTTGACTCCAAAGTACCAGCATCTCCCTTCCGTGGGATACAACAAAGCTCACGGGGCACTAAGATGCTCTGAATAGTTCAAGATTACGCTATGAAACTTGCCATGAGATAATTAATGCTTTTATTCAGAGTAATTCTATAGGTATAGGAGAAACAGTGGTTTTCGAACTATTCTCTAAGAAAACATAACATCAAAGAAGTCAGCAGTACTGGAATATAACACTAACACAAAACATAAACTAAAGCATCAATACAACATACAATTATTATACAAGAAATTGTTCTAAAAGACAAGTGCATTTGTCAGCGTACGAAAAATGATGCTATGTTTCGATAAATAGATCTGTAAAAGACATTAAAAATAGCCATAAAAGAAACATAATATCGTGATTGGATTGGATCATTTATGGTTTAAGTTTTGGTGGAAACATAATCTGAGAAAGTGAATTCCAGACAAAGGACGTTCAAGGAAAATATATTTATTAAAACCGGTTCTGCTGCTGCACTGTGAAAGAGTGATTATGCAAACTCGGGCGTTAACATATACGACAGTACCTACAGTATATCATCATCATCATCATCATCATCTCTCTCTCTCTCTCTCTCTCTCTCTCTCTCTCTCTCAGAATAAGACGAACATTGATGAAGGTTAATATCTCTCTCTCTCTCTCTCTCTCTCTCTCTCTCAGAATAAGAATAAGACGAAAAGTGATGAAGGTTAATCTATCTCTCTCTCTCTCTCTCTCTCTCTCTCTCTCTCTCTCTCTCTCTCAGAATAAGAATAAGACGAAAGGTGATGACGGTTAATCTCTCTCTCTCTCTCTCTCAGAAGAATAAAACGAAAAGTGATGAAGGTTAATCTCTCTCTCTCTCTCTCTCTCAGAAGAATAAAACGAAAAGTGATGAAGGTTAATATCTCTCTCTCTCTCTCTCTCTCTCTCTCTCTCTCTCTCTCTCTCTCTCAGAAGAATATAACGAAAAGTGATGAAGGTTAGTTGGATATGCATCAGGGATTGGTCAGAGACAAGGTACTGTACCTTGAACAGGGTGACAAACCGGGACAATTTAGTTTGAAGGCTGGCAATAATCTTATTTGCATTAATTCCACTCCAACACCAAACACCTTCCCATGAAATTAATGAAAGCATGTGATCGTCCCGGGATTCGAACCTGGGTTACCACATACAGATCTTAAACACTCTAATCATTACAGACCATCAAGACAGTTAAGGGGAGGTTTTTAGTTAGTTCGCTAGACCTCCATCAAGCTTAACATTACAGCCCCTAGACCCGCTTTCAAGATAAATTTGTACATTTTTCGGTAGAAAAATTTCCCGGCCGAAGGCCGGTTCCTTTTAAATTACAGGCTCGCTATCGCTTGCCAGGAAATAATCGACACCTAAATGGCACGAAAGTTCTTAAAATTGACAGAAATGGGTCGAAAGTTCTTAAAATCGCCAAACTAATGGGGCGAACGTCTTAAAATCTCAAAAGCAATGGGGCTAGACATGAGGGAGAAAGGGGTCAAGAAAAAAATCCCTCAAGTGGAAATCTCCCCTTAAAGGTTGATGCACAAGCCTATATGAGAAGGAATGTAGGAATATTTACATGAAATAGCATCGTATTGGCCATCATATCTCTTCGAAAGACATCATTTGAACTATAAACCATCATTTCAGCTAAACATAATAATTAATACTATAAAGAATGGACTTGGATTTCGTTCGACACCCTGCATCCGAGTGCACAGTTGGCTAAATAAGTGATGTCGCGGCACCTAGTATATTTCGATCAATAATTGGTATCAGCACTATCTAAGCATGAATTTATCGTTTCGAGTGAGAAATACAAACAAGTCCTTATCTATACACATCCTAGTGAACATCCGACAGACATTAATACAGCACACGGAGAGTAAACGTAATAACAGCGGCGACACGACTTATTTGCCCAACTGTACGGTCGCGCTAAAAGTCATGTCCCAGCTGTCATTACGTTTGGATTTCTCTGTGCTGTATTAATGTCTGTCAGATGTTGAATAGGGTGGGTAAGTGTAGGAACATGTTTGTATATTTCACTCGATATGAAGAAATGAAGCTTAGATATTGCTGATACCAACTATTGATCAAAACATAATTGGTGCCAAGACATAACTTATTAGGCCGACTGTACCCGAGGTGAAACAGAAGATGGTAGTAGTGACAGTGGTACAGATGAGGATGACTGTTTTTGTTGCGGACTACAGTAGGCGTTAACCCCTTCCGTACCGGCGACGTATTTCGCATTATATTCTGGTTACTAGTAGACGATTTTATTGAGTTTAAAAAGGGCCTCCAGCAATTAACAGGCTTCGAACTATCTCACTTAACCCAATTTACTGCCACAGATCCTTCTTAAGCTGCTCAAAATCGTCTTAATATAGCTAAAAACAAAACTAAAGACTTTGCCGGTACAGAAGGAGGTTAAGAACCACCCTCCCCCCCCCCCTCCCCCCCCCCCCCCCCCAACACTCGATTGGTTCCAGGGTGGATTCGAACTTCCGCCAGACTCCAGACAGACATTTGGTGCGTCCTTGTGATACTGACTACAACCCCCCCCCCCCCTCTCTCTCTCCCTCTCCCATCTTCTCTCCTCATTTCTCTCAGCCTTCCCCCTCTCTCTCTCTCTCTCTCTCTCTCTCTCTCAATCTATGTATCTATATATCTAATTATATTCATATTTATTCACCAACACACCAATTAACTTACAAATAAACCTATTAATGAAATAAATTACATTAATTAATAAAATGATGTGGTACTCTAAGGACTCGAACCTGGGATACTCACACCGAAATTCAGCAAGGTTTATGCACAAGGCTACGACATAATTATTATTCATTCTCAAATACTGAATAGTAATCTAAGTGTGTACATATACCCAACTGCGCTACGATTAGACGAATGTAAGGGGTAATTGATGGGACACTTAAGGGGAGGTATTTAGTTTGTACCCTAGACATCCATCAAGCTTAAAAATTACACTCCCTTGACCCTCTTCAAGATAAATTTGTACATTTTTCGGTAGAAAAATGTCCCGGCCGAAGGCCGTTTCCTCTTACATTACAGGCTCGCTATCGCTCGCCAGGAAAAATTCGACACCTAAATGGCACGAAATGTCTAAAAATTGACAGAAATGGGGCGAAAGTTCTTAAAATCGACAAATTAATGGGGCGAACGTCTTAAAATCTCAATAGCAGTGGAGTTAAACATGAGGGAGAAAGGGGTTAAGAAAAAAATCCCACAAGTGGAAATCTCCCCTTAACCACAAGGGAAGGCCTCGCTAGGAATAACCAAAGTATATAACTCTATGATATGCTTTGATAAATAGATATGTAATTATATTTTGTCACCAACCAACCCCCACTTCTAAACTCAATTAATGAAATCAAGAAATCCATGGGGCACTCCAAGGACTCGAACCTAGGATAGTCACGCCGAAATTCCGCGCACTTATGCAATACGCTATCAAATATAGTGTAATATCATGATTGGGTATGGCACATTTATGGTTTAAGTTTTGGTGGAAACATAATCTGAGAAAGTGAATTTCAGATAAAGGACGTTCAAGGAAAATATATTTATAAAAACCGGTTCTGCTGCTGCACTGTGAAAGAGTGATTATGCAAACTCGGGCGTTAACATATACGACAGTACCTATATCATCATCATCATCATCATCATCTCTCCCTCTCCCTCTCTCTCTCTCTCTCTCTCTCAGAATAAGTATAAGACGAAAAGTGATGAAGGTTAATCTCTCTCTCTCTCTCTCTCTTAGAATAAGTATAAGACGAAAAGTGATGAAGGTTAATCTCTCTCTCTCTCTATCTATCTATCTAATTATGTATCTAACTCTCTCTCTCTATCTCTCTCTTACAAGGTGATTCTATGATTTATTTGTAATGATGTTGTGTGTATATAGGTATGTAAAATAGGAGTAAGGTAAAGGAATGTATAATCACCTTTGCCCTTTTGAGACAATGTATATGCAATTTTATGTATTTATGCTATCTCAGTAAAGAATCCAATCAAATCTCTCTCTCTCTCTCTCTCTGCCTGATCAGTGGAAGCTAGCCAACGTAACACCGATATTCAAAAAAGGCAGCAAATCCCTACCCAGTAACTATCGTCCAATTAGCTTAACCTCAGTTGTATGTAAAATGCTAGAAACGGTCATACGAGACAGACTCGTAAATCACTTAGAGGAAAATAACATACTTAAAGATACTCAACACGGCTTTCGTAAAAAAGGTTCCTGTTTAACAAACCTCTTAGACTTCTTCCACGATATCCTCAACCTCTACGATGAGAGTAAAGCTGTAGATATTATATACCTTGATTTTCAAAAGGCCTTTGACAAAGTTCCCCACAAACGTTTACTGCTAAAACTAAAAGCGCATGGAATACAAGACGGTGTGTTGAAATGGATAGAAAATTGGCTCAGCAACAGAAAGCAAAGGGTAGTCATAAACGGTAAGGCATCTAAATGGACCAATGTAAGTAGCGGGATACCCGAGGGATCGGTACTAGGACCAATTATCTTTCTAATTTACATCAACGACATAGATGAGGGTCTCACCTTTACAATCTCAAAATTTGCTGACGATACAAAAATTGCAAATAGCGTACTCTCAAAAGAACAAGTTGACGATATGCAACACAATCTAGATAAATTGTCATGTTGGGCCCAAATTTGGCAAATGAGTTTCAATGCGGATAAATGTAAAGTACTACATGTCGGATACCTAAATGAGAAAGCAAACTATTCGATGAATGGCACTCAGCTTAAGAATGTAAACAGAGAAACTGATCTGGGAGTAACAATATCGAGTAACCTAAAACCGAGTCAACAATGTTCAGAAGTTGTTAAGAAGGCAAACAAAATAATTGGCTTTATAGGCAGGTCATTTGAGCATAAATCCAAAGAAGTTATCCTAACCCTTTACAATTCCTTAGTCCGCCCTCTTCTGGAATACTGCGTTCAATCCTGGTGCCCTTATTACCAAAAAGATATAAACAAGCTAGAACGAGTTCAACGTAGAGTTACCAAAATGATACCTAGCCTAAAGAACAAACCATCCGAAGAGCGTCTTAGAGAATTAAATCTATTTCCTTTAACCCAGCGCAGATTAAGAGGTGACTTAATTCAAGTGTTCAAAATCTCAAAGGCATCGACAATATGAACTGTAGTAAGTACTTCACTATCGACCAATCTAATTACACGCGGGGAAACGGTTGCAAAATTATTGGTAAATCTTTTAACTCGCACGAATCTAAGAATTTCTTCTTCAATTGAGTTGTCAACTTGTGGAATGGGCTTCCCCGAAACGTTATAGACTGCATCACCGTTGATTCATTTAAACTCCGCCTAGACAAATATCTCTCATCAAACCCGCGACTGACTGCGTTTGTAAATGAATAACTTTATTTTATCCCCCCCTCAGTTACTAACCTATCTGTCCTCTACTAACTTCCTAATCCTGCCACGGACATTAGTTCCAGGGCAGTAATTCCCTTTCCAATGTTCCCTTACCCACTCTAAACCACTGTTTGGACACTTGATCCTCAGTGTTTTGGAGGACAAGCAACCTAGAAGGGTCACTAGATCTGTTGTTGCGTGATTTCCTTTGTACTCCTTTGTACTCTCTCTCTCTCTCTCTCTCTCTCTCTCTCTCTCTAAAGGGATTTGACAACATTGATGTAGATTCACTTTCAAAATAGATAATAGTTCATTAACTCGGGGAAATGGAATGAAATTAAAAACCAGGAGGGCGAGTGGAACACATTGCCTGCGAAAGTGGTACAATGTAACACAATTGACACATTAAAAGAAGTCTAGACATTCATTTTGAGGTGGGAATAATATAGAAAAAAAAAAAAAAAAAAAATAGGTTAAGCATCAGTAGTATATATTTCACATCTTCGTTTTTACTATAAATTTCCCAGTAGAGGTTTTTTCTCATTCTGTTGGGGGACTTCTTTCCCCAACTTAATTTCATGCCGACCAACGGTCGGAGGGAGGGGTGTGTGGGGAGAGAGCCTTCTGCTTTGCTATCCTTGCCTTCCACTTTGTAGCAAATTTTATTTTAGCATTAAGTCCGGACTACCTAGTAGGGACCGCAAGGTCTGTGTAGTCTGTGTATCTATGTAACTATATGCAACTCTCTAATTATGTATCTATCTATCTAACAACTTTTATCTCTGTATCTATGTATGTATCTATTTATCTATCTATGCATCTATCCATTTCACAACTTTTCTCTCTGTAACTATGTATGTATCTATTTATCTATCTATGTATCTAGCTAGCTAACAACTTTTCTCTCTGTAACTATGTATGTATCTATTTATCTATCTATGTATCTAGCTAGCTAACAACTTTTCTCTCTGTAACTATGTATCTATCTATTTATCTATCTAACTCGTATCTATCTGTCGATCTATCTATGTCTATCCAATCTGTTGTATTATTATTATTATTTTTTGTTTTTCTCTCAGCATTCTTGTTCGTTCGTTTGTTCGTTTCCGCTCCCACCGCCGCCACCACCTGGAGCACTTGGGACAGCTGTAATGTGGTTGATTATCATTATATTAAGGGGGGTGACCTGTTTTGGTTCTGTCCTTTTCTATCTTTCTCTGGCTTGTATCCATTTGGCCCCATTCAGCCTACTGTTTTAACACGTTTATCCCCATCCAGGTGTCAGTTTTTTACTGGTGAGCGATAGCGAGCCAGCATATTTTTTATTTTTGTTTGACAGCAGGCTAAATTTGTAAATTTTTCGATAGAAAAATTTCTCCGGCGAAGCCGGATTTCTTAAAAAAATGCTGGCTCGCTATCGCTCCCCAGGAAGAAATCGACACCTAGATGGGGATAAACGTCTTAAAATAGTTGGCTGAATGGGGCCGAATGGATACAAGCCTGAGAAAGAGGGAAAAGGAGACAAATATAAAAAAGCAGGTCACCCCCCTTAACCACGACCAGGACTGGAGCCTCTGTACAAGAACCCCAGACCCTTGCCCTGCCGCAACAACCAAGAGGAGGACTATGCCACCGTGCCCAACATAAAACACAATTTTCAACAGTCAGCATTTTCACCATTTTCAACAGTCACCATTTTCACCATTTTCAACAGTCACCATTTTCACCATTTTCAACAGTCACCATTTTCACCATTTTCAACAGTCACACTAGAAGCTCACCACCAAGAAGGACCACTAACTACTACCATCTCCAGTCCGGTACCCCAACTCACCTTTGCCGCCGTCCAGCCGACTCACACGTGTATCGGTAGCCATATTCGGGGACCTAGGGTGCAACTATGATACAAACATAATTATGTACTGTACAGTTGTAAGCAAATATAAGGTTTTATCAGTTCGAATCATTGAACCTTTAGTGCCAAGTTCTCCATCTGTTATCATCTCTTCTAATATGGGAATGCAAAACGGAAACAAGGTGGGAATGCTAGAATGAAACATACAAAATACAAGAATTAGACATAACAATACATGAACGAAACATAAACAATACATGAACGAAACATAAACAATACATGAACGAAACATAAACAATACATGAACGAAACATAAACATACATGAACGAAACATAAACAATACATGAACGAAACATAAACAATACATGAACGAAACATAAACAATACATGAACGAAACATAAACAATACATGAACGAAACATAAACAATACATGAACGAAACATAAACAATACATGAACGAAACAATTATACAACCCCGAACCCCACCAAGTAACACCCCCCCCCCCCCCCCCTGCCAAATACAATACAATAAACCCTCCCTCCCTCTTACCAGTTGTTGCCTCGCCTAGGACACAATTAGACCTCTGAGCCATAAATAACATCCAGACCATTATCCTTCCTTCGATGATATAGGTGTGGACGCTTGCTCTCTCTCTCTCTCTCTCTCTCTCTCTCTCTCTCTCTCTCTCTCTCTCTCTCTCTCTCTCTCTCTTACCAGTTGTTGCCTCGCCTAGGACACAATTAGACCTCTGAGCCATAAATAA
>CM064528.1:48229541-48273336 GCA_032716605.1 Paralithodes platypus
GAGAGTAGAATTTAGAAAGATATGTGAATGAATAAACTTTAAATTTTAAAGAAGTTATTTTTCAGTATAATTTTGATCTAGATATAAATTAAATCTAGATTAAATTTAAAATACAGTACAGTATGAATGAATTTAATCTTAATGCCGTGCCAATTGTACAATATTTTCTAGGGCTAAAAGTATGTAATGAGCCCGAAAAAGCATTTAAAGTAGGCTAATTATTGTTTTGAGTACTGTACTGAATCAGATTTATAACTTTCATTCTGGGTAAAACTCCCGTCGCAGCCCTGACCTATCCACTAGTTTCCACATCCTGTCCCACTGGTGGTCAGGCACCTGGGACGGCCAGAGCAAAGAGCGGACGAAAAAACCCCGACAGCCCCATGGGGCCAAAAGACCGGGGCCAGGAGGACGTAGTAGGACTCATGACAAAAACAGGGATAGGCCAGCCCCACTCCAAGCAAGGCAACTACCGACCGCCGAATAACTCCCCAACAAAAATAGGGGGGGGGGGGGGGGGGGGGGGGGGGCAAACTAGTGAAAGGTTTAAGGACCAATTATATGGCTAATTTAGATAAGTGGACTGTATATTTGATAATGAAGAAGTATTAACCATATAGAAATATAATTACCCTTAGATGAACTCAGCTGGTGATTGGAGGATGGCGGAAAATAGGCTAGATGACTCGAAGTGGTTAGTATAGTAAACAAAGTATGAAAAGAGGCTACAATAGGCTAGGATAGGCTAGATATTTACGTTAAGTTTGTGCTAACTAACAAAGATGATGATGTAATGACTATATGGAATATGAGATGAAAGTGAAGCGAAAACACCTGATTATGAAACTATAGGAAGAAGGCTTAGCGTGTGTAGCTGGGACGGAGGTTGGTTGGAGAGTGGCGAGCGCGTTATGTTCGTCTCTGTCGTGACATACCGCGCACGCGCATAATATATGGAAAATGTATCCCATCTTCTTTACAAAGAGATACTTATAAACAATCTTAAATAATACAAATATATATATATATATATGGGAATTATAATCCTACAATACTTTCCCATATACTACTATAGAATAATATATTCTACCCAATCATGGAACGTTCGACCAAGGTTATGGAAGCGTTCAACTTAAGACTACGGAATGATACGTAACGCTACATCAACCCAGATTACGTAACATCGAGACTGTTCATACTAGTTTGAGTACACTAAGTATGGACAGCAGGTGTTGCTCAGTTATCTCCCTCCCTCCACACTCTACAGCTCCCTTGGGGTATCTCACACCCCACTTCTCACTTTTGATGTATGTAACTCCAAAATTAAAGTATACTGTATAACCATCTTATTGTGCATCGATAAATTCCCCATAATTTTATGGTTGATTTACAGTGATTTGACATTATTTACCTTTTTTAACGAATGTTTCTAATATATTGCATTTCTCTACTTTTCAACAGGTAAGCATGGATGTTCTGGGGTGCACTGTGGGTTTCCCCATCATCAGGCCATCAGCCTCTAGTGTTTCAACAAATTTGGTCAGTAATTTTTATGTTTTATGTATCAAGGTATTTTTCTTAATTTAGAAAATTTCATACCAAAGTGCTGTCCTTGGTACAGGTGCTTCTCGGTTGTAGGGTTAAGGGAAGGTATTTGGTATTTCTGGACCCCCTTTTCCATTATGTTTAGCCTCATTAGTTATGAGATTGTAACCCAATGAACCCCAGCGACGACACGTTGTCGTCGGCAATCTACTGTATGTAACGCTAAACCCCAGCGACGACAATGTGTCGTCCCTGTTAATTACGCCGCTTCTACGGCACCTAGAGGGCTCAGATTTGTATGGGAACTGTGTAAGTATCCCACACAACCTTGCCGATGGTTGAAAACTCTCAAAGTTCAACCGCGTGCGCGTCAGCGCGCAAAAATTTGTTTTTGGGTGTTTTTGCCTTCAATTTTCCCCTCTTGTAAATCCGACTTTCGGGCGCACCGTAGGACCCCTTAATGACCTAGGGGATCGGTTTTTTTGTGGGTTTTCCTTCATTCCTAACCCATTCCAATTGTTTCTGGAAAAAAACAAAATTTCAAAACCTGCTGGTCCCTGGTGGTACATTTATTCTAAACTAGCTGGGGCTCAGTGGGTTAAGTGCTTTGCCCTATTAGTTTGGCGATTTTATGATCTTTTGCCCCTTTCTTTGTCAATATTTAGACCTTTCGTGCCATTTATGTGTCAATTTTTCCCTGGCGAGCAATAGTGAGCCTGTAATTTAGTATGAACCGGCCTCGCCAAGACATTTTTAAACCGAAATATGTACAAATTTATATCAAAGTGGGATCTTGGGTGTGTTTTTTAAGGCTCGATAGAGGTCTAGGTGGCAAACTAGAAGAAAATAGATAATGATACAGATAAGAAGAATAAAAGAATAGAATAACCTCCCTCTAACTGTACTGTATGTATTCCTATCATTCAATACAATACGCTACACTGTTCGTAATATCCCCTTGTTTTACTGGTCACAGAACAGGCAGCCGTGTTGCCAACATAGTACCCAAATTTTAAGTGGGGAGGATATATATATATATTTTTTTTTTTTTTAGTTTCCTCCCTAAACATCTATCAAGCTTAAAAACATACCTGAGATCCCCCTTCTAGATAAATTTGTAAATTTTTCGGTAAAAAAGTGTCCAGGCCAAAGGCCGGTTCCTCTTATATTATAGGCTCGCTAGTGCTCACCAGGACAAAATCAACACCCAAATGGCACAAAAGGTCTTAATATTGACGAAGAAAGGGGGCGAAAGGTCTTGTAATTGACAAACTAGTGGGGCGAACATCTAAAAATCTCAAAGCTAATGGGACTAAGCATGAGGAATAAGGGGGTCTAGAAAAAAACATCTATCTATCTATCTATTGCTGGACGTCGTGTTCCCAGAAGGGCTGGCCACGAATGAAACTGCCCCATGCACCTCTGTCCCCAGTCAGTCGACTCCCCTCCTCTCATCCAGCACCGCCTTCATTCATATACTTCTTAACTCCATCCTTCCAACTCTCATTCGGTCTACGTCTTCCTCTCTGTTCTTCCATGTCACTCTCTTAGTCATTCTCTTGCTTCCCATACATTCCACATTGCCGAACCATCTCAAGGTGTTCCTTTTCACACTTTCCAGCACATCTAAATCCACACCACACCTCTCTCGTACTTCCTCATTCGTCTGTCTATCCCGCCATGTGACTCCGCGAGCACTTCTTAAGTACCGGTAACTCATTTCCACCCCTCTCACTCTTGGTTTGAGTCTCTTCACCAACGTCCAATGTGTCCATGCTTCGCTTCCGTAAGTCAATGTCGGGATTACCACACTGTCATGCAAGGACTTCTTTACTTCCATGATGCCCACCCTATTTCTTGTTACTGCTTTCAGCATTCCTACAACCCTCTTCCCCTGTTGCACCATCTCCCGCACTTCTTCATCCATACTCCCATCTTTACTCAACACAATGCCCAAATACTTAAATGAGCTGACATTCTCCATAACCTGACTGTTCATCCTCACCTCACACTCTGTGGCTGCACCCCTTTCAAAGACCATAACCTTGCTCTTCCCCACATTTACCTTCAGCTTCTGTTTTTCACACTCTGTTCCAAACATATTTACCAACCCCTGCAACTCCCATTCACTATCGCTCATCAGAACTGTATCATCAGCAAACAGCAGTACAAGCAACTTTCACTCGTTTCTTTCCCTTATTAGAGATACACCAACATCCAATGCTCTTCCTTGTAATTATTTCATGACTCCATCCATATATATATTGAACAGCCATGGGGACATCACAACACCCTTGCTTTAACCTAACATTCAGATCAAAGATCTAGCTCTGCTCATTCTCCACACGTACTGACGCCTTTGCACCCTCATACATGCTCTTCACTGCTTTCAGCAACTTGCCGTCTACTCCGTATATTCTCAGTATTTTCCACAAACCTTCTCTATCCACTCTGTCATAGGCCTTCTCCAAGTCCATAAAGGCAGCATACAACTTATGTCCCTTTTCCAGATATTTCTCCAAAACACATTTCAGGGCAAAAATCTGATCTACACATCCTCTTCCCTTCCTAAACCCACCCTACTCGTCACCTATCCATTTCTTCGTTCTCGCTCTCACTCTCTCAATCACTACCCTACTGTACACCATCCCTACTACGCTTAGAAGGCATATTCCCCGGTGGTTACCACACACTCCTCTTTGCCCTTTACCTTTATACAGGGGGTCTATTATGCCTGTCGTCCAGTCATCAGGTGCACTCCCCTTCTCCCATGTTAGTTTACACATATCCCATACCCATTCGATCACTATCTCACCACCATACCTCAGCATTTCCCCACATACTCCATCTATTCATATTTTTTCACCAACCAACTTTACTTCTAAACTTAATTAATGAAATCAACAAATACATGTGGCACTCCAAGGACTCGAACCTAGGATACTCACACCGAAATTCCGCGCATTTATGCATTACGCTATCCCAATATTTCCCAATCTTCACTCTTTTCATGGCTTCACACACTTCTGACCTGATCCCCACCTCCTTCTCCAATAATTCTCTTCTTCTCCCTCCCATACCCCATCCAACTATGTTTGCTGGTGCTTCATTCCTTACATTTAGCAAAAAAAAAAAAAAAACACACAAATCCGACATACCTCCCCTTAACTCTTTCACGCTTTTATGACGCAGATGTTGCCAGATTAGCAATAAGAAATAGAGTTATCTCACTCTTATAATTACCTCTCCAAAATTAGTTTTCTGCCCACAGCTAACTCAAAGACAACTGCGGAGGTTGACGTAACTAAACTAAAGGTTTCTAAATACCCCTGATTTTTTTTTTCTTTTCTATGTGATTGAGGGAGGCAAAAGGCATAACTGCCTATAGCGAGTGCCTCCCCCATAGTTGAAAGAGTGACAGGGCCAAAATCAAGGGACGTTCGAGCCAAATGGTAACCCTGATGGTAACAAAGGCTTTAAAGTATCCCTAATGGGCTCAAAATCGCGTCATAAGCGTGATAGAGTTAATATGTGACGCCAAAGGGTGTAGGCTGAGGGACAACAAGTACCAACTCAACAAGTACCATAGGCAGTAGCTAGCACATCTATTGAGGGACTTCTAAGCCATATCGTTTTATCAGTTTCGTGTTCGTTATAATATCTCTCTCTCTCTCTCTCTGTATATATATATATATATATATATATATATATATATATATATATACTGTATGTGTATGTAGGTATGGCAGTGTGTATACCAAGACTTATTTTATTTTATTTATGTTTATTCCAAGACAGACAGTATTGAGTTAGACACACTTGGGAAGATCAGGGTGGTTGTCAATTGGTCTGGTCATGATGGTAGGTGTGTATGTGTGTTTGTGTGTCTATAGGTGTGTGTGTGTGTGTGTGTGTGTCTATAGGTTTGTATGTGTGTGTGATCTTTTTATAGTTGGTATGTGTTGGTGGTTTTATGTACTAGTGTGTATGTTTGTGGTTGTATGAAATGGTATATGTTTGTACTTTATTGACTAGTAAATATATGTCTGTCTATCTATCTATCTATTGCCTGACGCCGTGATCCCCGAAGGGGTGGCCACGAACGAACCGCGCCCATTCACCTCTGTCCTCAGTCAGTCGACTCCCCTCCCCCCAACCAGCACCGCCTTCGTTCATGTACTTCCTCACTCCATCCTTCCACCTCTCATTCGGTCTACCTCTCCCTCTCTGTCCCTCCACCTCGCTCTCGTACACCCTCTTAGTCATTCTCTCGCTTTCCATACGTTCCATATGGCCGAACCATCTCAAGTTGTTCCTTTTCACACTTTCCAGCACATCTACCTCCACACCACACCTCCTTCTTACTTCCTCATTAGTCTGTCTATCCCTCCATGTAACTCCGCACGCACTCCTTAAGTAATTCATTTCCACTGCTCTCACTCTTGGTCTGAGTCTCTCAACCAACGTCCATGCTTCGCTTCCGTAAGTCAGTGTCGGGATTACCACACTGTCATGCAAGGACTTCTTCACTTCCATACTGACCACCCTATTTCTTGTTACTGCTTTTAGCGTTCCTACAACCCTCTTCCCCTGTTTTACCCTCTCCCGCACTTCTTCATCCATAGTCCCATCTTTACTCAACACACTGCCCAGATACTTAAAAGAGTTGACGATCTCCATAGCCTGACCGTTCAGCTTCACCTCACATTCTGTGACTTCACCCCTTTCGAAGACCATAACCTTGCTCTTCCCCGCATTTACCTTCAAATTCCGTTTTTTTGCACACTGTTCCAAACTCATTTACCAGACCCTGCAACTCCCATTCATTATCACTCATCAGAACTGTATCATCCACAAACAGCAGTATAGGTAGCTTCCACTCAATTCCCTCCCTTTTCAGCGATACACCAACATCCACTGCTCTTGATAGTATTTCTTTCATGACTCCATCCATATATACAGTAAACAACCACGGGGACATCACACACCCCTGTTTCAAACCAACATTCAGGTCAAAGAACTCGCTCTGCTCACTCTCCACACGTACTGCCGCCTTTGCACCCTCATACATGCTCTTCACTGCTTTCAGCAACTTGCCCTCTACTCCGTATATTCTAAGTACTTTCCACAAACCTTCTCTATCCACTCTGTCATAGGCCTTCTCCATGTCCATAAAGGCAATATACACCTTTTGTTTCTTCTCCAGATACTTCTCCACAACACAATTTAGGGTAAAAATCTGATCTACACATCCTCTTCCCTTCCTAAAACCTCCCTGCTCGTCGCCTATCCATTTCTCCGTTCTCACTCTCACTCTCTCAATCACTACCCTACTGTATACCTTCCCTACTATGCTTAGAAGGCATATTCCTCGGTGGTTACCACACACTCCTCTTTCCCCTTTGCCCTTATATAGGGGGACTATTATGCCAGTCTTCCAGTCATCAGGTGCACTCCCCTTCTCCCATGCTAGTTTGCACATTTTCCATACCCATTCTATCACTATCTCACCACCATACCTCAACATTTCCCCACACACTCCATCTGTTCCTGGTGCTTTCCCCAACTTCACTCTTTTCATGGCTACCCACACTTCTGACCTCCTGATCCCCACATCCTCTTCCACTACTTCTCTTCTTCTCCCTCCCGTACCATATCCAGCTATGTTTGCTGGCTCTTCATTCCTTACATTTAGCAACTCACTGAAGTACTCCCTCCATCTTTCGACTCTCTCTTTCTTCTCGGCTAGCATTCTCCCATTCTTATCTTTCACACCCTTACTGTTTCCCTTGCTACCTTCCCTAACTTTCTTGACTTCTTTCCAGAACAGTTTCTTACTCTCCCTCCATTTTACACTCAGATTCCTTCCAAATTCCTCATCTACTCTTCTCTTCTTTCCTTCACTACTCTCTGCACCACCCTCTTACTCTCCACGTATTACTCTCACATATGTCTGTGTGACTAGTAAATATGTGTCTGTGTGTGCCCGCCAATGCTGGTGGTTGTGTATGTGTAGGTTTCAATGCCTGTGTGTGTGTGTGCGCGCGCGCGTGTGTGTGTGTGTGTATGTATGCTGGTGGTCTGGGATGATGATGGTGGTAGTAGATTGTTGTTGATATGATTGTGTTGTGTAGAGAGGGAGTACAAAGAGTATACTAGAAACGTATGTGTGTCTGGGTGGGTTGTCAGGTGGTATGTATGTATTAGTATATGTGTGTGTGAGATATGTGTGGGGGTGTCTTTATATGCACTGATATATTTGTATGTATGGGTTGTTAGGCATAGATATTATGTATTTTACATATGTACAGTTTGCCACACATATTCTATTCCGTTGGGGTCGGGATTAGGCAGCGCTGCACCCACCTCCCCAACCCCCCTCCCTCATTCCACCTCCTATTGGTAGGAGGTGGAGTGAGGGAGGGGGGTTGAGGAAGTGGGTGCAACGTTGCCAAATCACGACCCCAACGGAATAGAATAAGTGCGGAAACTGTACATGTTTTTGTATGTGTGTATGTGGACCTTTGTATGTACTAATATGTACAGCATGTATGTGAAATTACCGTTGGTTACAATATTTTAAATATTCTGGGACTGTTATACTAGATTATATTATTGAAAACAAATCGTAAACAGAAGACACAAGGTTTTAGTACATTTATGTGGGGCATTGTCCCACCAAAGCTGTGCTCTGGAGTCAGTAGGGTGGGGATAAAGGCGTGTTGGAGTCTTGTAATGGTGATAACAGTAATGATGCTTCCGTGTTTTCTTCGGTGGTGGAAGACGACGTGGAATGGTGAACATAAGTTAGATCGCCCAGTAAGTAGTCTTTATCTTGGCGGCTGGATGGTAAAGGTGGTTCTCTGCGGCCGGGCGTCAAAGGCAGAGCTCTGTGACTGGGCGGTGAAGGTGGTGGTAAATGCTGCACTTCATTCAGCAGCCCATTATGATGCTGCGCCTCATGTGCCATCCCGCTACAATACCGCAGTTTGTGCTGGCCCTCTTCGTGTAAAGATGTGATGTACTGGTGTGACACCTGTGGAGGCCCTAATTGTTCATGCTTTTTGCTTTGAGGGTTCTTAGATTACAAACCTGATAGGCTTTGGCTGCTGCCCTAAGCTGTCGAATCTTGGTTGTGCCGAGGTAGTCTTAACTCTTATCAGGTATGTGCGGCTTGAAGGTAAGAGGGGCGCGCTGGCTCGGGGTGCTTGGGAGTGCAGCATGTCTTCCTGCGCAGCATCTTTTCCTGCGCGGCTGCTGTGATTTTTTCAGGTGTGTTAGTGTAGTCACTCCTTTCTTCCTGTGCTGCATGTTCTGTGCTTGATACGTTTTCTACATTTCTGCATTTGGTCTTTTTGAGGCATGTCAGTTTGTGCAGTATGTCTGTGTTTTTCTCTCTCTCTCTCTCTCTATCTATCTATCTATCTATCTATGTATCTCTCTCTCTCTCTCTCTCTCTCTCTCTCTCTCTCTCTCTCTCTCAGCAAGTAATTTCACACACCTCTCTCTTGCCAACCAATATAATATACATATAACATTAATTAAGAGGCGATCCCTGCATGACATTATTCGACTCATTGATTACAACATGCCGGGCTGAGCGCGGTAGGTAGCTTATTAGAGCGTGTTATAAAAATAGGATAATGGAGAAAATGAGGATATATTGTTCAGGGGGGGTCATTATATAAAATGAGGAGATATTAATAACTGGAGATAAGTATAGGTGAGAGGAAGGAGAAGAAGATACAGAAGGAGGGAAGAAGAAGAGGAGGTGTAAGACGGAGAGGAGGAGTACAAAGGAGTACAAAGGAAATCAAGCAACAACAGTCTAGTGACCCTTCTAGGCTGCTTGTCCTCCAAAACACTGAGGATCAAGTGTCCAAACAGTGGTTTAGAGTGGGTAAGGGAACATTGGAAAGGGAACTACTGCCCTAGAACTAATGTCCGTGGCAGGATTAGGAAGTTAGTAGGGGACAGATGGGTTAGTAACTGAGGGGGGGATAAAATAAAGTTATTCATTTACAAACGCAGTCAGTCGCGGGTTTGATGCGAGATATTTGTCTAAGCGGAGTTTAAATGAATCAACAGTGCTGCAGTCTATAACGTCTCGGGAAGCCCATTCCACAAGTTGACAACTCGATTGAAGAAGAAATTCTTAGATTCGTGTGAGTTAAAAGATTTACCAATAATTTTGCAACCGTTTCCCCGCGTGTAATTAGATTGGTCGATAGTGAAGTACTTACTACAGTTCATATTGTCGATGCCTTTGATGATTTTGAACACTTGAATTAAGTCACCTCTTAATCTGCGCTGGGTTAAAGGAAATAGATTTAATTCTCTAAGACGCTCTTCGTATTGTTTGTTCTTTAGGCTAGGTATCATTTTGGTAACTCTACGTTGAACTCGTTCTAGCTTGTTTATATCTTTTTGGTAATAAGGGCACCAGGATTGAACGCAGTATTCCAGAAGAGGGCGGACTAATGAATTGTAAAGGGTTAGGATAACTTCTTTGGATTTATGCTCAAATGACCTGCCTATAAAGCCAATTATTTTGTTTGCCTTCTTAACAACTTCTGAACATTGTTGACTCGGTTTTAGGTTACTCGATATTGTTACTCCCAGATCGGTTTCTCTGTTTACATTCTTAAGCTGAGTGCCATTCATCGAATAGTTTGCTTTCTCATTTAGGTATCCGATATGTAGTACTTTACATTTATCCGCATTGAAACTCATTTGCCAAATTTGGGCCCAACATGACAATTTATCTAGATTGTGTTGCATATCGTCAACTTGTTCTTTTGAGAGTACGCTATTTGCAATTTTTGTATCGTCAGCAAATTTTGAGATTGTACAGGTGAGACCCTCATCTATGTCGTTGATGTAAATTAGAAAGAGAATTGGTCCTAGTACCGATCCCTGGGGTACCCCGCTACTTACATTGGTCCATTTAGATGCCTTACCGTTTATGACTACTCTTTGCTTTCTGTCGCCGAGCCAATTTTCTATCCATTTCAACACACCGTCTTGTATTCCATGCGCTTTTAGTTTTAGCAGTAAACGTTTTGTGGGGAACTTTGTCAAAGGCCTTTTGAAAATCAATGTATATAATATCTACAGCTTTACTCTCATCGTAGAGGTTGAGGATATCGTGGAAGAAGTCTAAGAGGTTTGTTAAACAGGAACGTTTTTTACGAAAGCCGTGTTGAGTATCTTTAAGTAAGTTATTTGCCTCTAAGTGATTTACGAGTCTGTCTCTTATGACCGTTTCTAACATTTTACATACAATTGAGGTTAAGCTAATTGGACGATAGTTACTGGGTAGGGATTTGCTGCCTTTTTTGAATATCGGTGTTACGTTGGCTAGCTTCCACTGATCAGGGATAGTCCCAGACTGCAAGGATTCATTGAATAGCAATGTCAGTGGTTTGGAGAGCTCATCCTTAGCTTCCTTTAGAACTCTAGGCGAGATTGTATCAGGTCCAGGCGTTTTATTTACCTTGAGTTTATCTAAACAATTCAATACTTCTCTCTCTGTAACGGTGATATTGCTTAGAACATCTGAATTATCAATCTGAATCGGCGATGGTGTAGGGATATCACTGAGGTCTTCGGTTGTAAAAACTGATGCAAAGAAGGTATTGAGGGCATTACTCATTTGTACTTCGTCTTTTGGTGTATTCTCCATTTTCATCGACTAACGGTCCAACAGTTGAAGTAACTACTTTTTTCTTTCTGATATAACTATAGAATTTTTTCGGGTTTGTTTTACTTTGATTCGCAACATGTAACTCCAGGGTCTTTTTACTTTGCTTAATTAACTTTTTGGCTTTGCGTCGTAGCTCTACAAATTTCACCCGTTCTTCGTCATTTTGTGAGGATTTTAATCTATCATTAGCAAATTTTTTAGCAAGCAGACAGTCTGAAATATCTTTATTCCACCAGTTGGGCTTATCATTATGGCCTGGACGCCGTATTTTCGATGGTATGCAGTCTTGCACTGCCTTAAGGTAAGTGGTTGTGAAACACTCCCAAGATGTATTTATGTCGTTATTGTTAGTCAGAAAGCTCCAGTCAGTTTCTTTAAGCTTTGATTTAAGTTTATGAAAATTTGCTTTCTTGAAATTAGGGACTTTCTCAATGCTGCTATTTGATTTGTTACTAGTAAACTTTAAAGTGAAAGTTATCATACGATGGTCGCTGTTACTGAATTCATCACCAACATTCAAATTCTCTATTAATTCTTCTTTTGTTGCGAGTACAAGGTCAAGCACATTATTACCACGGGTCGGAGATTGTACAAATTGAAAAAGTGAACTCTCTTGCAAGTTAGCATAGAGGTCGTGTCCAGAGTGTGAAGTAAGAATATCGCCCCATTTAGTCACGGGTAAGTTGAAATCGCCAAGAATTACGGTATCTTGTATGTTAGTTATTTCTGCAATTTGTTCATAAATTTCACTGTCAGTTTGCACTGATTGAGATGGGGGTCTGTATAATAAAGCTAGTGTTATTTTAGTTCCTCGTTTATTATTTAATAGTACGTAAGATATGTCTATATTCACAATTTGACGTTTTGACATTAAGACGGGATTAAGACTTTTCTTTATAAAAAAACAGAACTCCTCCTCCATTTCTATTGATCCGACTTTTCTCAAACATTGTATAACCAGGAAGCGTATATTCGGCTAAAAAGTCTCTGTCTTCCGTATTTAACCAAGATTCTGTAATGCCGATTATATCATAATGTTCTGTAAGCACGATTTCCTCTAGATCTGAAAATTTATTGCGTATGCTACGAGCATTTACATAAAACACCTTAAGAGTATTAGAGTTGGATGTTACCGATTGTGCATTGTCTGAATTTTCAGTTCGTATTTGACTTACACTACCCTGTCTGGGGTCTGGTTGACCCCGTTTTTTGAACGGAAATCCTTGACTGCATCGTTCAGCAGACGACCAAGACGTGCAGCTCCTACTTCATTGAGATGTACACCATCTCCTGAAAACAAAGATTTATCATAGTAAAAGGAGGAGGAGGAGGAGGAGGAGAAGAAGAAGAAGAAGAAGAAGAAGAAGAAGAAGAAGAAGAAGAAGAAGAAGAAGAAGAAGAAGAAGAAGAAGAAGAAGAAGAAGAAGAAGAAGAAGAAGAAGAAGAAGAAGAAGAAGAAGTAGCAGTAGCAACAAGATATTATTAATGCGATAAATATAATAATAACAATAATAATGATACTAGAAGTAATAATACAAATAATAATAATAATAATAATAATGATAATAATGATAATAGTCGTAGTAAAAATAAATAGGTAAACAGCAACATTAATATAGAATGTTATAAAAATATGATGAAGAACATTAAAATATATTGCTGTCATTTGGCTATTATTTTATAATATATAAGAGAACAGGGGGCAGAAGGAGGAGACGAAAATAGAGAAGACAATTAATATATATCAAGAAAATAGAGAAGACAATTAATATATATCAAGAAAATAGAGAAGTCAATTAATATATCAAGAAAATAGAGAAGACAATTAATATATATAAAGAAAATAGAGAAGACAATTAATATATATCAAGAAAATAGAGAAGACAATTAATATATATCAAGAAAATAGAGAAGACAATTAATATATATCAAGAAAATAGAGAAGACAATTAATATATATCAAGAAAATAGAGACGACAATTAATATATATCAAGCAAATAGAGAAAGACAATTAATATATGTCAAGCAAATAGAGAAGACAGTTAATATATATCAAGCAAATAGAGAAGACAATTAATATATATCAAGCAAATAGAGAAGACAATTAATATATATCAAGAAAATAGAGACGACAATTAATATATATCAAGCAAATAGAGAAAGACAATTAATATATGTCAAGCAAATAGAGAAGACAGTTAATATATATCAAGCAAATAGAGAAGACAATTAATATATATCAAGCAAATAGAGAAGACAATCAGTATATATTAAGCAAATATTATGAGAAGGATGAAAATGAAAGTATGTTGCTTGGGGATGGGAGTTATTGTATGTTGGGATATAATAACAGTTAAAAAGATAGAAAAGAAGAAGTTGATGAAAAATCAGAATTGATAATAATAATAATCATGATAATAATAATACTTGTAATAATTATAAGAAAGGAATATAATGAAAGAGTAAATTAAGCATAAAATGAACGTACTGTAGAATGTTTAGCAGGAAAACGTATATATATGCAGTATATATACCAGGTATATATATATATTTTACTGATATGCCAAAATCCACACCAGTATGCAGGATTGTAATGATCACCGCCGGTCTTGCAAGCACCATCAGCAAACCCGGGCCACCACTACCACCCTGGCCTTGGTATCCCCTCTGCCAGATACTCCGAAGAAGAAGGGCACAAGTCACCGCGAACATACCATAGTCTCCCCTGGCAACTTCCACTATAAAAAACAGGAGAGGACAGTCTCCCCTTTCCAGCCAGCCTGTAGAAAACAGGAGTTTCTGCTACATGCCCCACCACTCATTAGGTATTTCACCTGACACCTCCATCTTAGAGGGACCCATCTGGCCCCATCTGAAGGGCCACTCCAGCCCATCTTCCCCATAAGCCGGACCCCAGTGAGAGTCACAGGAACCAGGTCTAGACTAGGATGTGGCGACTATTCAACAGCTCAGCTCCAGCACTTACCCAGGTTGTAGGGAGATGCTTACCCAGGTTCCCCCTAGTTATTCCCTTACCCAGGTGGAGCAACTAGTATCGCTTACCCAGGTTACTGGCACAGTATGGCCTTCACAGGTTACTGCAACGGTGCTGCTAAACAGACACACTTCACCTTCACCGGGACCACCACCAGACCAGCAGAGACGAAACGAGAACCAGGCGCCACAACCACCAACCCAGACGACCATTGAGAAGCAGCGAAGAGGAAGATGGTGAGAGGACCGGAACCAATACCTACCTGAGACACCTGGCAAATCTATCTTTAGATGTGGAGCATTACACTTTGTGCTAATTTGTTGTTCACTACATTGAGATCCCTACTTAATAATCAACTTCAACAATACACACTTGTATCTCGTATATATATCTGTACAAATCTATGTAATCTAAGTATTATAGATCCCTCGATCCTATTATACTAATAATATATATTTCTACCTTAACGTCAGAACTTATTCACACCACTCAAAGGCATATTAAATACCCTCCCATGTTCCCCTTCCTCCCTTCCATATCCATGTTCTGCCTTTCCAGATTCTACCTTATTATGGAATTGTGCATACATGTATCCCAGCCATTGGTAGTAATTATATATACGTAGATTAGTCAGTCTCATTACCTATGTTTGCGCTCCTTTTGTAAATGTTAACCCCTTCAGCACCATGACGCCTTTTTACCTTTCATTCTGGTTCAAGTAAGATAAGTATATGCAGTTTGAGAAGGACCTAGCTATTCAGTGTTTATTGAGATAATATTTACTCCTTTGAGCCCTGGAGGTAGATGATAAGTTAAAGAAAATCGTCTAATGGTAACCAGAATATGATGAACATTACATAATCGTGCTGAAGGGGTTAAATAATACTATATAATGCCGTGACCGTGTACTCTGTTTTAGTCCTAGTCCTCCGGTTATATAATATACATTGATCTTTCCATTTCTCTCTGTGCACTCCTAAGCTTATTCTCCATTGTTTTGGTTAGTTTCCAAGTTTCGGGTCCATAGCTCACTTCGGTAGCACACATCGATCATATCCTTTAAGCTTAGGGGGGGGTCACCGGCTTTTTTTTTATCTCTCTCTCTCCTTTTCTCTCTTTCCCTGGCTTGTATCCATTCGGCCCCAGTCAGCCAACTGTTTTAAGACGTTTATCCCCATCCAGGTGTCGATTTCTTCCTGGCGAGCGATAGCGAGCCAGCATTGTATGGAGAAATCCGGCTTCGCCGGAGAAATTTTTCTATCGAAAAATGTACAAATTTAGCTTGCTGTCAAAACAAAAATATATAATTGCTGGCTCGCTACCGCTCGCCAGAAAAATATTGACACCTGGATGGGGTAAACGTCTTAAAACAGTAGGCTGAATGGGGCCGAATGGATAAAAGCCAAAGAGAGAGGGAGAGAAAGAGAAAAAACAAGCGAGGTGGGCTCCCTTAGGGCATATCATTGGTACGACAATAAAACACAAGAAGAAGATATGGAAGATGAAGAAACTAAACAAGAAGTGAAGAAACGAAGGAAGAAGGGAAGACAAAGAAGAGACAACACTACGTGAAGGAAAGAAGAGGAGGTGAGGAAGAGACGAAGAAAGGCGTAATAAGAGATAATGAAGACAAAAACAAGAGAAGAAAGACAAGAATAAAAGAATAAGAAAAACAACAAGACGATTATTGCGAACAAAAGGTAAAGAAAATTAAAGACAACGAAGAAGAAGACCGAGAAGAAGAAGAAGAAGAAGAAGAGGAAGAGGAGGAGGAGGAGGAGGAGGAAGAAGATAGGAGCAAATATAGAGGGAGTGTTGAAGAAGAATGAAGCGAAAACACATATTATAGATTGTGAGGAGAATATATATAAACAGTATCCTGGTGAAAATATAACTATTGGCCTAAGGTGGGAATTTCGAAAGGTAAGAACATAATTTAATATTAACAAATATACGAACAAGAGTAAGACTAAAATTATATGGTGGACGATGAAGACGATAGTGGAGGAGTAGAAAAAGAGGCAAGAAGAATACAAAGGATTTACAAACTGCAACAAACTTAGTGTTTACGGGGCAGCTCGGATGCCTACACTGCTAAGCTTACTAATTAACTAGGTAAAGAAAAGGATAGTAGAGCTGACGGCTCCTCCCCACCCACCTCTCCCTCTAGCTTTCGCTGGCGTTGAAATAGTTGAAAATATCTACCATGCAGTATGGAAAAACTGTCATCGAATTTCGGATAGGACAAGATGAAAGATTAATTAGTAGGCTATGCTAATTCTACATCTAAGATCCTGGGGGGAAAACCATGTTTCGTCCATGGGTAAAAACGTAAGCGTAAATGGTATATACAGTATATTGCGATCTGTGGCATTTCTTCAATACGAGTTAGTTATTCTGAAATAAATAGTGTTAACCCCTTCTGTACCGGCGACGTCCTATTAACTTGATTGTGGCTATTAATAGACGATTGTATTCAGTTTCAGAAGGGTCCCCCAGCAATTAACAGGTTTCGAACGATCTCACGTAACTCTTTTTACTACCACAAATCCTTTGTAAACTGCACACAATCGTCTAAACATAACTAGAATAATATTAAATAGCCCTCGCCGGTACAGAAGGGGTTAATTGAGGTTTAGAGGTTTAGTTCTTGAAAGTCACCACTGTCAATCACAGTTCACAATGTTTGAAGGTAGTCTGCTACAAAACTTCACAACATACGGTTGAAGAAAAAGTAGTTTGCTTCAATAGATGGAAAGCGAGGAGAGAAAAGAGAAGGAGGAAGAGAAGAAGAAGAAGAAGAAGGAATGGGAAAAGAAGACGAAAGGAGAAAGAGACGGAGTGTAAGAAAGGAGGAAAAGAAGAAGGAGGAGGAGAAGAAGAACAACAACAACAAGAAGCTAAACAAAAGGAGAAATAAGGAGGAGGAGGAGGAGGGGGAGGGGGAGATAACACAAAGATTATAACTAAAAACTGAAGAAGAAGAAAACTACTAAATTAAAGATCGGTGAACGTGGAAATATATTGGTCTAAGGTGGAAGTTTTGAAAGGTGGGAGTCCAATACAGACAAGAATAAGAAGAACATTAAGGGGGTCACCTGCTAGTTTTGTTTTTATCTTTCTCTCCTTTTCTCTCTTTCTCTGACTTGTATCCATTTGGCCCAATTCAGCCAATTGTTTTAAGACGATTACCCCCCATCCAGGTGTCGATATTTTCCTGGCGAGCGGTAGCGAGCCAGGATATATATATATATACTGTATATATATATATATATATATATATATATAATATATATATATATCATTCTATATATATATATATATATATATATATATATAATGTATATAAATATATATTTGTTTTACAAGCTAATTTGTACATTTTTCGATAGAAAAATTCTCCGGCGAGCCGTTTCTCCATTCCTGGGTCGCTATCGCTCGCCAGGAAGAAATTGACACCTGGATGGGGATAAACGTCTTAAAACAGTTGGCTGAATGGGGCCGAATGGATACAAGCCAGAGAAAGAAAGAAAAGGAGAGAAAGATAAAAAAAAAAACGGTGACCCCCCTTAAGAACGACATGATAACTACAACAATAATAATGCAGACTAATATAATACGAACACGTCATAAGTATACGACATAAGAAAGAAGGAACGAATCTATTATAGGATTGTCAAAGATATAGGGTTGGTGAAAATCCAAATATATATAATTATGTAGGTGGGAATTATGCAAGGCTGACTATTAAAGGGGACAGTGGCTGTTTGGTTGGTCTAGTAATTCATTTATTCATATATATTTTTTAGTTTCCTCCCTAGACCTCCATCAAGCTTAGAAAAACACCGCCTAGACTCCCCTTCAAGATAGATTTGTACATTTTTCGGTATAAAAATGCCCCGGCCAAAGGCCGATTCCTCCTAAAATTACAGGCTCGCTATCGCTCGCCAGGAAAAAAAATCGACACCTATACGAAGGGTCCCAATATTGACAAAGAAATGGGGTGAAAGGTCATAAAATCCCCAAACTAATGAAACCAACGTCTTAAAATCTCAAAACTAGTGGGGCTAAACATTAGGGAGAAGGGGTCCAGAAAAACGGTCTGCCTCCCCTTAAAGATGATCATTACAAGAACAATGACAAATAATAGTAGCAAGGAGATGAAGAGAAACCATGAACGACAATTATGAAGAAGAAGGAGGAGGGAGAGGAGAAGGAGAAGAAGGAGAAGAAGAAGAAGAAGAAGTGGGGTAGGAGGAGAAGATTGAAGAAGAGAGAAGAAGCAGAGATGAAAAGGAAGAAGTAGGGTAGGAGAGAGAAGAGAGAAGAAGTAGGGTAGGAGGAGAAGAAAAAGAGAAGAAGAAGAAGAAGAAGTGGGGTAGGAGGAGGGAGAGGATAAGAAGAAGGAGAAGAAGAAGAAGAAGAAGAAGAAGTGGGGTAGGAGGAGAAGAAAAAGTGAAGAAGAAGGAGAAGAAGGAGAAGAGGAAGAAGAAGAAGAAGAAGTAGGGTAGGAGGAGGTAGAGATAAGAAGGAGAAGAAGAAGAAGAAGAAGTGGGGTAGGAGGAGAAGCAAAAGAGAAGAAGAAGAAGGAGAAGAAGAAGTGGGGTAGGAGGAGAAGAAAATGAGAAGAAGAAGAAGAAGTGGGGTAGGAGGAGAAGAAAAAGAGAAGAAGAAGAAGTGGGGTAGGACAAGAAAAAGTGAAGAAGAAGGAGGAGATAAAAACAGAAGAAGAAAAGAAGAAGAAGGAAGCGGGGTAGGAGGAGAAAAGAGGGAGGAGGAGGAGGATGAAAAGAAGAAGAACAGAAGGAGTAGGAGGATGAAGAGAAGAAGAGGGAGGGAGAGAAGAAGAAAAGAAGAATTAGAAAGAACAGAACAAAATAAGGAAGAGGAGGAGGAAAATAAGAATGAGGAGGAAAAGGTGAAGACAGAGAAAGAAGGAGGAGGAAGAAAAGAAGAAGAAGACGGGGGAAGAGAAGAAGAAGAAGAACGGAGGAGGAAAATTGAGATAAAATAATGAAGATAATAACATAGGAAGTGTGTGTAAGAACAAATTGTGTACTTAAGGGGGGGGGGGGTCACCTGCTTGTTTTATGTTTCTCTGCTTTTCTCTCTTTCCCTGGCTTGTGTCCATTTGGCCCCATTCAGCCAACTGTTTTAAGACGTTTATCCCCATTCTGATCTAAATACTATTTCCAATTGGGGCAGAGAAAACCTTGTTAACTTTAATGCTTCCAAAACCCAATTTCTCCATCTATCTACCCGTCAGGATCTCCCAGCGGACTATCCCTTATTCTTCAACAATACAAAAATCAACCCTTCATCTTCTCTCAATATTCTTGGTGTCTCTTTTTCTTCTGCTCTCATTTGGAAGGACCATATTACCAGTCTTGCTAAGGCAGCATCCCAGAAGCTGGGTGTGCTCAACCGCCTTAGGGGGTTCTTTTCCCCTGCACAGCTTCTTGCTCTGTACAGGGGCATAGTGCGCCCTTGTATTGAGTATTGTTCACATGTGTGGGGAGGTTCCTCTCACACTGCTCTCCTAGACAAAGTTGAAAGGAAGGCCTTTCGTATCATTAACTCCCGTCCACTCACCAACTCTCTGCAATCTCTCTCTCTCCGCCGCAATGTTGCATCTCTCTCGCTATTCTATCGCTACTATAATAATCAGTGTTCCTCAAGCTATCCCAGTGCATACCACCTCCTTTACGTAGGGCACGTGGTACCCGTCTTGCAACTCAATCCCCCCCCTACTCTGTGCAACTCTCCAACCCAAGAGTGAAACGTTACTCTCAAACTTTCTTCTACTCACAGCTGAGCTCTGGAACTCTCTCCCAGTCTTTCCCTCTTCCTATGACTTAAATTGCTTCAAACTCCGTGTGTCCAGGCATTTTGGCTCGAACGTCCCTTGATTTTGGCCCTGTCACTCTTTTCAACTATGGGGGAGGCACACGCTATAGGCAGTTATGCCTTTTGCCTCCCTCAATCACATAGAAAAAAAAAAAAAAATCCAGGTGTCTATATCTTTCTGGCGAGCGATAGCGAGCCAGCATTGTATGGAGAAATCCGGCTTCGCCGGAGACATTTTTCTATCGAAAAATGTACAAATTTAGCCTGTTATCAAAAACAAAATATATATGTGCTGGCTCGCTACCGCTCGCCAGGAAAATATTGACACCTGGATGGGGATAAACGTCTTAAAACAGTAGGCTGAATTGGGCCGAATGGATACAAGCCAGAGAAAGCGAGAACAGGAGAAAACCAAAAGCGAGGTGGGCTCCCTTAATTATAGGCTAGTGAATATCCTCCTATTGGTGTACGGTGGGGGGGGGGGGGGGTTTATGGACTTTATTAGCAGAGAGAATAAGAATGCGGAGAGGAGGAAGAAGCGGATGAAGGAGATGAAGGAAAACCAGAAGGAGGAGGAAACGAAGAAGAAGAAGGATTAAGAGGAGAAAGGAGAAGGAAAGGGAGGAGGATAATACAAAAAAGAGGAGGAAAAGAAGAAAAAAGGAGTAGCTAGGGTGATATGAATGAGAAGAAGAAGAAGGAGAGAACAACAAGGAGAAGGAGGAGGAGGAGAAGAAGAAGAAGAAGAAGAAGAAGAAGGAGGAGGAGGAGGAGGAGAAGAAGAAGAAGAAGAAGAAGAAGAAGAAGAAGAAGAAGCAGGAGAAGGAGAAGGAGGAGAAGCAGAAGCAGGAGGAGGAGAAGCAGAAGCAGGAGGAGGAGGAGGAGGAGAAGGAGGAGAAGCAGAAGCAGGAGGAGGAGGAGGAGAAGAAGAAGAAGAAAAAGAAGAAGAAGAAGAAGCAGGAGGAGAAGGAGAAGGAGGAGAAGCAGAAGCAGGAGGAGGATGAGGAGGAGGAGGAGGAGGAGAAGAAGAAGCAGGAGGAGAAGAAGAAGAAGAAGAAGGAGAAGAAGCAGGAGGAGGAAGAGGAGATCAAGTAGGCTAAATATAATGAGGAAGACGTAAGAGAAATTGAAACAAACACAGAAGGGAAGGCAAAGAAAGATGGGGGGAGGAAGAATTAAAGAAGAACCGGGAAGGAGCAAAAAGTTGTCAAATTAATGAAAGATAACTGAAAGGGAGGAAGGAGGTTTAGGGAGCCCACCTTGCTTTTTTTTTCTCTTTCTCTCTCCCTCTCTCTTTGCCTTGTATCCATTCGGCCCTATTCAGCCTACTGTTTTAAGACGTTTATCCCCATCTAGCTGTCGATTTTTTCCCTGGCGAGCGATAGCGAGCCAGCATTGTATGGAGAAATTCGGCTTCGGCGGAGACATTTTTCTATCGATTGTATGAAGCTTAGGAAGGATATATGGTAGCTAAATGGATTATTTGAGATAGTGTGTAATCTTTTAACGGGTACACATCCTTCGTATGCTGAATAAAACACTCTAATAGTTGCCCGATATATACTGAAAAGGATGTCACCGGTACTGAAGGGGTTAAGGGGAAAGGGTTAATGGAAGGAAGTGAGGAATGGAAGGAAGGAAGGAATGCAGAGAGAAGGGGAAATAATAATTGATGCAGAAGCAGAAGAATGTGGAAAGAACAAAAACTTGTAAATTAATGAAGAGATAACCGAAGCGTGAAAGAGAGGAAGGAAGGAAGGAATGCAGAGAGAAGGGGAAATAATAAAGGAAGGACGGAATGTGGAAAGAACAAAAACTTGTAAATTAATGAAGAGATAACCGAAGCGTGAAAGAGAGGAAGGAAGGAAGGAATGCAGAGAGAAGGGGAAATAATAATTGATGCAGAAGCAGAAGAATGTGGAAAGAACAAAAACTTGGAAGAGATAACCGAAGCGTGAAAGAGAGGAAGGAAGGAAGGAATGCAGAGAGAAGGGGAAATAATAATTGAGGAAGGAAGAATGTGGAAAGAACAAAAACTTGTAAATTAATGAAGAGATAACCGAAGCGTGAAAGAGAGGAAGGAAGGAAGGAATGCAGAGAGAAGGGGAAATAATAATTGATGCAGAAGCAGAAGAATGTGGAAAGAACAAAAACTTGTAAATTAAGGAAGAGATAACGAAGGTGAAAGAGGAAGGAAGGAAGGAAGGACGGGGGAAGGAAGGAAGGAAGAACGGGGGAAAGAAGGAAGGAAAGATGAAAGGAAGGAAGGAAGGACGGGGGAAGGAAGGAAGGAAAGATGAAAGGAAGGAAGGACGGGGGAAGGAAGGAAGGAAATATGAAAGGAAGGAAGGAAGGAAGGACGGGGGAAGGAAAGATGAAAGGAAGGAATCAGAATCAGAATATTTATTTTTCCATTTTACAATGGTTCTTCACATAAAACATTAAAAAAATATTAAAATACATACATTATATATATACATATTTACAATAAGAAACATCTCTAGTAAGTTACTATGGACAGTCTTTAATATCTATAAGAAAATGACAGTTACAGTATTATTAAATTTTTTGTTTATAGATCCATTTCATGTTTCAGAATATAATCTTTTAATATATGCTTAAACGTGTTTAGGTTATTTGTGTCCTTTACTGATCTCGGCAACCTATTCCATATTTTAGGACCTGCTACCAAAAGCGATCGTTCACCATAAAAGGTGTTCGTTCTCTGTACATATAGATGGTTTTGCTGTCTTGTGTTACTATTTATGATTTCATTAACAATAGGAAAGTGTATTAGCCAGTTTGGAATTAGCTTATGCCTTTCTTTATACACCGCAATAGCTGTATCATATATATTTTTGCTTTATTTTTAGCCACTCTAATTCCTTTATTATCGGAGTTACATGGTCGTATTTTTTTGCTCCACCCACTGCTACCTTTGCAGCAAAATTCTGCATTTTTTGTACAGTATTTAATATAGTGCAATTAGTTGAACCCCATATCATTATGCAATAATTTATCAAACTTAAAATTAGCGATTGAATCACAATGACCCTAGTAGCTTTGTCAAAATTACCTTTTATACGATTCACATACATCAACGTTCCCATGACTTTCTTGTTCAGTTCACTTGTGTGTTTATTGAAAAGCATGTTACTATCTATATGTAGACCTAAATTTGTTACATGTGTACAAGGTATAATTTTATGATCATCGAGTTGTATACATACATTTGAGGGTATTTGGGATAAAAGCTGTCTAGTGCCAAGGAAAATGCATTGAGTTTTATTTGCATTCAACATAAGACCATTTCTCTGGAAATATTGTTTCACTATTTTGAGTGTATTTTCTGTTTTACTAATTACATTAGTTAATTCATCCAGAGTGCCTGAGTGAAGTATCTGTGTATCATCAGCATACTGAATGAGCAAACAATCTCTAACATAGTTTAGTAAATCATTGACAAATATAATAAATAGAATGGGTCCTAGAATAGAGCCTTGAGGCACTCCATATGTTACATGTAAAGTAGATGAGACTGTATCACCCAACTGCACAGCCTGTGTCCTATCGGTCAAGTAATTCATAAGCCAGAATGAGTCAATATTTAATTTTTTGCATTTTTCTAACAATATTTGATGACTGACACTGTCGAAAGCTTTTTAGGAAGGAAGGAAGGACGGGGGAAGGAAGGAAGGAAGGAAGGACGGGGGAAGGAAGGAAGGAAAGACGAAAGAAAGGATAGAAGGAAGGAAGGAAGGAAGGAAAGATGAAAGGAAGGAAGGACGGGGGAAGGAAGGAAGGACGGGGGAAGGAAGGAAGGAAAGATGAAAGGAAGGAAGGACGGGGGAAGGAAGGAAGGAAAGATGAAAGGAAGGAAGGAAGGTAAGAAGGAAGGAAGGAAAGATGAAAGGAAGGAAGGAAGGAAGGAAGGAAGGACGGGGGAAGGAAGGAAGGAAAGATGAAAGGATGGAAGGAAGGAAGGACGGGGGAAGGAAGGTAAGAAGGAAGGAAGGAAAGATGAAAGGAAGGAAGGAAGGAAGGACGGGGGAAGGAAGGAAGGAAAGATGAAAGGAAGGAAGGAAGGAAGGACGGGGGAAGGAAGGAAGGAAAGATGAAAGGAAGGAAGGAAGGGAAGGAAGGAAAGATGAAAGGAAGGAAGGAAGGAAGGAAGGAAGGAAGGAAAAATGAAAGGAAGGAAGGAAGGAAGGAAGAATGGGGGAAGGAAGGAAGTAAAGATGAAAGGAAAGAAGGAAGGAAGGAGGAGAAAGGAAAGGAAGGAAGGAGAGAAGGAAGGAAGGAAGTAGGGAGGGGAAGGGAAGAAGGAGAAAAAAGAGAAGGAAGGAAGGAAAAGGAAGAGAAGGTGTGAATGAAGGAAGAAGGAGAAGGAAAGAAGGAAGGTCGAAGGAAGAAATAGAAGGAAGGAAGGAAGGAACGGGGAGGAAGGAAGGAAGGAAAAAACAGGAAGGAAAGGAGGAAGGAAGGAAGGAAAGGAGAAGGGAAGGAAGGAAGAATGAAGGAGGAATGAAGGAAGGAAGGTAAGAAGGAAGGAAGGACGGGGGAAGGAAGAAAGGAAAGATGAAAGGAAGGAAGGAAGGAAGGAAGGAAGGAAGGAAAGATGAAAGGAAGGAAGGAAGGAAGGAAAATAAGGAAGGTAGAATAAGTAAATAGAGGAAGGAGAGAAGGAAGGAAGGAAAATAGATAGAAAAAATGAAAGAGTAATGATGGAAACAGAAGAAGGAATGAAAGGCGGGAAGGAAGATAGAATAATGTGGACTAGTAAAGAGGGAAATACAAATTAGGAAAGAAGGAAGGAAGGAAGGAAGATAGAATAAGATAAAAGTGTAAAGATCAAAATACAAGGAAGGAGGGAATGAAGGAAGGAAGGAAAATAGATAGAGTAAGGTAGATAAGTACAAATTAAATAGAAGGAAGGAATGAGGGAAGGAAGATAGAATAAGGTGAAAGGGTAAAGATGGAAATAGAAGGAAAGAAGGAAGGCAGGTGGAATTAGATACAAAATGAATGAAGTAAATAGAAGGAAGGAATGAAGGGAAAGAAAGGAGGAATGAGGGATGGAAGGGTTAAGATGAAAGAAAAAAACAATGGTATTTTAATGATGAAATAAGTGAAGCATGGAGTTGATGAAAGAAGGAAGATGGGAAGGAGGGGAGGAGGATGGAAGGAAGATATAATGAGGTAAAATCGGGTAGAAGGAAGGAAGGATGGAAGGGAAGGAAGGAATGGAGGAGGGAGAGAAGATAGGATGAAGTGAAAACGTGAAGGAGGGAGGAAATCTATAAGGAAAACTGCTGGAAGGAATTATGGATATAGAGAGGAAATGAAGGGAGTAAGGACAGAGGGAAGGAGTCAACAAAAGAAGGAAGGAAGGAAAGGATGTCAAAAGGTGAAGAAATAGAATGGAAAGAAGGAAGGAGTAGGGAAAAGATGGAAGGAATCAAGAAAAGGATGTAAGAAAGGAAGGAAAGGATGGCAGAATTTAAATAAGGATGGAAGGAAGGGAGGAGTAAAGAAAAGATGGAAAACACTATTCAAGCAAGATAGAAGGGAAGTTAATAAATAAGGAAGAATGAGAGGGCAACCGATAGATAGACCAGTAGATTAGAGAGAGAGAGAGAGAGAGAGAGAGAATTGAAGGACAGAAACGTTCGATGACCTGACAAAAATTCAAATGTAATGGATGCCGATGAGAGAGAGAGAGAAAGAGTTTGTGTGAGCGAGAATTGGAAAACAGACGCTTTCGATAATCTTGCATGAATTAGAGAGAGTTGAAAGATTGAAACGTTCGATGATCTTGCAAAATAATTAATTATGGATACTGGTGAGAGACAGACACGTTCATTGAACTTGCAAAGAAGTAAAATGCAGTGTATACCGGAGAGAGAGAGAGAGAGAGAGAGAGAGAGAGCAGCTGCAATGATAGAGACACTGGTGATAAACTTATACAACTCCCAAGATGACAATAATAGTTCGTAATGACCAAGCCTTCCTTACAAAGCTTCCAAATATTATCACCTGTTGTACACTTGTCAATAATACGAGTTTAAATATAGTATGTAAGAGGGGCATTAAGGGGAGGTTTTTAGTTAGTTCCCTAGACCTCCATCAAGCTTAAAATTACACACTCTAGGCCCCCTTTCAAGATAAATGTGTACATTTTTCGGTAGAAAAATGTCCCGGCCAAAGGCCGGTTCCTCTTAAATTACAGGCTCGCTATCGCTCGCCAGGAAAACATCGACACCTAAATTGCATGAAAGGTCTTAAAATTGACAGAAATGGGGCGAAAGTTCTTAATTATGGTGCGAATGTCTTAAAATATCAAAAGCAATGGGGCTAAACATGAGGGAGAAAGGGGTCCAGAAAAAAATCCCTCAAGTGGAAATCTCCCCTTAAGGCGAGGATTTTATATATTTATCTAGTTATGTATATATTTATTTTATATATTTATCTAGTTATGTATATATTTATTTTATATATTTATCTAGTTATGTATATATTTATCTAGTTATGTATATATTTATTTTATATATTTATCTAGTTATGTATATATTTATTTTATATATTTATCTAGTTATGTATATATTTATTTTATATATTTATCTAGTTATGTATATATTTATCTAGTTATGTATATATTTATTTTATATTTATCTAGTTATGTATATATTTATTTTATATATTTATCTAGTTATGTATATATTTATCTAGTTATGTATATATTTATCTAGTTATGTATATATTTATTTTATATATTTATCTAGTTATGTATATATTTATCTAGTTATGTATATATTTATTTTATATATTTATCTAGTTATGTATATATTTATTTTATATATTTATCTAGTTATGTATATATTTATCTAGTTATGTATATATTTATCTAGTTATGTATATATTTATTTTATATATTTATCTAGTTATGTATATTATGTATATATTTATCTAGTTATGTATATATTTATCTAGTTATGTATATATTTATCTAGTTATGTATATATTTATTTTATATATTTATCTAGTTATGTATATATTTATTTTCCTCCCTAGACCTCCATCAATTTAAAAATAAAATATCGAGATACATTTGTGCATTTTTTTGGTATTAAAATGCCGCAGCCGAAAGGCCACTAAATAGCAGGATTGCTCGCCAGGAAAACATTAACACCTAAATTGCACAAAATATCTGAAAATCGCCAAACTAATGGGGCGAATGTTTATAATCTGAACAGCAATGGGGCTAAACATGAGGGAGATGGGGGTCCAGAAAACCGGCCTTAAAGTGTTGATAATAAAGGAATATTGGTAGTGATGCCCCCATTTACTAAGGGCTAGAGAGGTATATTGCAAACAAGTGTAGGGAGGAAAAGGGTATATATCAATTATCTGCAAGTATCTACCCTTATATTGGTGTACAGTCGCGCTAATAAGTCATGACTCAGCTGTCATTACGTTTGGCTCGCTCTGTACTGTATTAATGTCTGTCAGATGTTGAATAGGGTGGGTAAGTGTAGGAACATGTTTGTATATTTCACTCGATATGAAGAAATTAAGTATAGATATTGCTGATACCAATTATTGATCAAAATATACTTAGTGCTGAGACATCACTTATTAGCGCGACTGTACCCTGTTTCAAATACGTAGGCCATAACTCTTGAAAATTAACATCTGTAATTCACAAACGACTAGAGTAATCGCGCTAATACTTCTACCATTTGGGAAGGGTCGGCCAGGGAAGAGGTGTCGAAATTTACAGCTCACTTGCTCTAGCCCTTTTGGAGTTAGGTTAGGGTTCATGATTGCTGACCTACCTACTTGGAATAGGGTATAGTGTGTTGGTAAATTGCTATCTTGCCATCCTGATTACTCTGCAACTATCAAGATTTTGTAGCGAAATATGTTGCTAAATATGAAAACTTGGCAATAATATGATGCAGAGAGATAGCAGTATCATATGTGTCCACTTAGTATTGACAAATCAGTTGATAAGGGATTCAATTTGCTATCAGCTGGAAACAAACAGACTTATAGTAATAAACTCATCTTATACCAGTGAGAAAGGATAAGGAGATACGGTTATATTTTGGTAGTTTATTTAATTATTTATTTTTGTTTTAAATATATACTATTTTGTTTTTAAATTTCTTCCTTAGACCTCCATCAAGCTTAAAAAAAATCACCCCCTAGACCACCCTTCAAAATTAATTTGTACATTTTTCAGTAGAAAAATTTCCCGGCCTAAGGCCGGTTCCTCCTAAAATTACAGACTCGCTATCGCTCGCCAGGAAAAAATCTACTAATATATATGGAAAAGTCTTACTGTTGACAAAGAAATGGGGCGAATGTTCTTAAAATCGCCAAATTAACGGTCAGACCGTCATAAAATTTGAAAACTTATGGGGCTAAGCATGAGGATGAAGGGGGACCAGAAAACCGATCCATCTCCCCTTAATCTATATCCATATGCCCGAGATGTTATATACCCTTTCCATATCCTTTTCATACCATATTATATTTGACAGTATGCACCAATAATGAAAAGGCAAATCACTGTCTCTACACCCAACCTGTTTTTATACATTTTTTTTTCTTTTTTTTAGTAACCTTTATTTTCTGTGTAGAGGGCCTTAACTCTCCCTGACATATTAACTTGCCAAAGTTAGGGGTTGCCCCAGAGTGCCCGGTATTTCCCCCACAACACTCTTTCTTCACACTGAGGGACCGTTAGAAGTCATAGGAATTTGGGGTTGCCCCCAACTGACAGATTATGATCTAACTTACCTAACTTACTGAGCTCAATATGACACAAATCGCGTCATAAACTTATTTTTGAGCTATTTCACTAAGTTCATATGATGCGATCGCGTTATATGATACTTTTGGGCAAACCGCCATATGACGCGATCGCGTCATATATGACGGAGGGGGTTAAGGGGGGGTATATGTGTTTTTCTGGACCCTCTTTTCCCTCATGTTTAGCCCCATTAGTTGTGAGATTTTAATACGTTCGCCCCATTTGTTTGGCGATTTTAAGACCTTTCGCCCTAATTCTTCGTCAATATTAAGACCTTTTGTGCCATTTAGGTGTCGATTCTTTCTTGCGAGCGATATCGAGCCTGTAATTTAGAAGGGATCAGCCTTTGGTTGGGACATTTTTCTACCGAAAAAAGTACACATTTCGAGGAGCTTGGGGGGGGGGGGGGGGATATTGAAGCTTGATGTAGGTTTAGCAAGGAAACTAAAAATAGATAAACATTAAATAAATAAACATGTTCTAGGAAAAGTGTGATTGGTTGGTATTATCTAGGCACAAGAAGACCATCGAAACCATCTAGAATTATTTCCGTTTCTAGAGGTTGATCTTAGATGGCCTCGATGGGCCCTTGTACGGATTTAGGATGGACTTGGTGGACCCTTTTAATTCGTGTGTGTGTATGTGTGTGTGTGTGTGTGTGTGTGTGTGTGAGTGTTTTAATGAAGGATGCAAGAGGCAAGCTTACCTGTAGCTAGTGTCCTTTCGTCCATAATACATACATACATTTACAGAGTGAGCGATCCACATGGGGTACGGTTTCAGCTTTTTGCCTTAATGGTGGCGCTCCAGGCAACCCTGCTTGGGGCTGCCTCTCTTGACATATATATATATATATATATATATATATATATATATATATATATATATATTTTTTTTTTTTTTTTTTTTTTTTTTTATTAAATATATATATATTTGTAAATGCAGATCGTATTACATGATCCCACGTCTTTCTAGGTCTACCCCTCGGTACCGCTCCCTCCATACCCACAGACTTGAATTTATTTGCCCACATTGTAAAATATCCGTAAAAATACCATAAAAGACCGCAAAGTATGACGTTCGAAAAACTTTATTTGATTTTACGATTTCTTTACTGAGTAATAACCTTTTAATTACGGCATTCAAATCGTAAATAACTAATAATATCGACGGTTTACTAGGATTGTGACCGTTGAAATTTCTTATTACATATAAATAACATACATACAGTACAATACATATGCTCAATTCACACGGATACAATACTTGCAATACAATACTTGCTCAAAATAAATATAGAGCAAATATCTTTTTTAGAGAGAAATGGCTGCACAGTTTGTTGAGCACAATTAGCTTCTGGGAAACTGATTTAATAAAGGGGCGGTTACACATACCCAAATTTTTGCCACTTGGGCGACTTTTGTCACCACTACCGGCGATTCCTACGACACCTAATATAAGGGTGGTTACACATGTAGGAACAGAGTTGCTCGGAGCACACATTTTAATGGCACTATCTCACGTACACTCTTTCGTTCTCACTTCAAAATTAACTGGTCTTAATTTGGCCGTTTTAGCTTCCCGTCATGCTATAAATACATCACAATCCTAATGATAAGCTGAGCATATATACAGTATATACCAAGGTAAGTATGACTATATTGCTCACTATTACCTAAAACAAGCGACATCAATCCACGTCTGGTGGTAAAAGTGGAAGTCAGTTGAAGCAGCATCAGGCTCATGATTGGCTATCTTATCAGTACCCTGATCATTTATTTAGTATCTATATTGTTACTTATTTATTCATTAAACTAGATATGTTTAACACTTACGCTGCGGGCTTATTTGCGCTATTTAGGGCATATTCAGGCACTTCTGAATGAGTAATCAAGCACCTGCATTAAATTAACTGTATTCTGCCAAAAACTAGGCGAAAATAGCGCAAAATGAGACGAGAACGAGCTTCGTAGGTGGCGGGGTTCACCTGCAGCGTTGCCATAGACATTCGGGAAAACTCGCTAATTATTAGCTCTCGCTCGCTCGGCAACACTGTTGTGAGACACCCGCGCGAGACACAGTCTCCCTCAGTGAGCGGCTGGCTGCTCTGAGGGTCAGAGGCAGGTCCCACACGCTCCCGCCCACTGACACTCGATTTCTACGTCTTTTACAGGCTTTTAAAGCCTGGAAATTACTGTAAATTGCCTATGCGTTCCAGAACGTCAGGTAAAGGGTTAAGTAATTTTAATGATTACTTAATGAATTACAATGCTATCTGAATCTAAAGAGCTATTAAATATCACAGGAAACACAATAATAACATATATATCATAAAGTAAACACAAGCAAGATAAAAAAATGGTAAACACAAGAAGTACCGGTAAGCGAGAGAGTAGACTGACTGACTCGGGCCCACGCCGCTTAGCCAATCACAGGCCATGATTTACGTATTACACATTTAAAATAGGCATTGACAGCATTTCTTACCATGCTTGTGTTTACTGTATTATATGTACGAATGTATGGGTTCCATGTGGTATTTATAGCTCTTAAGGTTCGGATATCACCTATCACATTATCATTAGAAATATTAAAACTTATATAGTTTAATATATAAATGAAATATATATTAATATATATTAATAGGCCTACAGAAGAAATGTATTTCCACGACATAGCCTACTAATTAACGCCAAACACTATACCGTATACTGTATATTAACGCCAAACACTATACCGTATACTGTATATTAACGCCAAACACTATACCGTATACTGTATATTAACGCCAAACACTATACCGTATACTGTATATTAACGCCAAACACTATACCGTATACTGTATATTAACGCCAAACACTATACCGTATACTGTATATTAACGCCAAACACTATACCGTATACTGTATATTAACGCCAAACACTATACCGTATACTGTATATTAACGCCAAACACTATACCGTATACTGTATATTAACGCCAAACACTATACCGTATACTGTATATTAACGCCAAACACTATACCGTATACTGTATATTTAGACTACTAAGTTATTTAAGGGGAGATCTCCACTTGAAGGATTTTTTTCTTGACCCCTTTCTCCCTCATGTTTAGCCCCATTGCTTTTGATATTATAAAAAGTTTGCCCCATTAGTTTAGCGATTTTAAGAACTTTCACCTCATATTAAGACCTTTCGTGCCATTCAGGTGTCGATTTTATCCTGGCGAGCGATAGCGAGCCTGTAATTTAAGAGGAACCGGCCTTCGGCCGGGAAATTTTTCTACCGAAAAATGTACAAATTTATCTTGAAAGGGACTCAAGGGGGTGTAATTTTAAGCTTGATGGAGGTCTAGGGAACAAACTAAATACCCCCCCTTAAAGAGTACTATATACCACCTCGCATTAACCGAACCTATAATGTTTATACCCAGTATTTTATGAAGATTACAAAGCATACAGAATACATAATGTGTAATATTGAATGAAGTAATAGGCTAACCATTTATGTAACAAAGTTAGTACTCATATTTAGTTATAACAACATTATCGTTTACTGTAGCCAATTATAATTGTAAGTTGATTAGAATAACCGATATATGATACATTTAATCACTTTAAGGAATATTCTTCCCATTCTTGCCCAAAGATATTGTATTAGTAGAAACTTGAAGTTGTGCATTCGTACTGTAGCCTACTTCTTGATTAAACCGTTTTATCTCATCCCAATATATTGAATAGTAAACTGTAATGAAATATATCTTTAAGGATTAAACATGATTATAGTATATTTATGCTTGCACATCATATATATAGTTATCACATTACTACTATTGCATGCAACCCATATTTATAGTTGCCGCAACAGGCGATGCGTCCCGTACGTTCGGGACGCAAAAGTTGCCCTATTCGGGTGACAAATGGGTCACGAAAAAGTTGCTTGGGGCGCAAAAGTTGCTCCACGGAGCAACTTTTGTCACCGATTCAGGCAACTCGGGCATGTGTAACCGCGCCTTAAGAGTGTCAATAGGGTCCTAACAAGAAAGACTGTGAGAAATATGAGTTTGTGAGTGTATCTAGAGAAGAAATATGAGTTTGTGAGTGTATCTAGAGAAGAAATATGAGTTTGTGAGTGTATCTAGAGAAGAAATATGAGTTTGTGAGTGTATCTAGAGAAGAAATATGAGTTTGTGAGTGTATCTAGAGAAGAAATATGAGTTTGTGAGTGTATCTAGAGAAGAAATATGAGTTTGTAAGTGTATCTAGAGAAGAAATATGAGTGTGTGAGTGTATCTAGAGAAGAAATATGATTTTGTGAGTGTATCTAGAGAAGAAATATGAGTTTGTGAGTGTATCTAGAGAAGAAATATGAGTTTGTGAGTGTATCTAGAGAAGAAATATGAGTTTGTGAGTGTATCTAGAGAAGAGGAAGGGTTTATTGTGTGTTGTTGATGAGTGAGGGATAGTTGTGAGGAAGATTATGGCGAGTAAATACCCCAGTATATACATTAAGTGAGTTTTAGCGGTATTGAGCCCGTTCCATACGACCACATCATTTTTATTGTATCATAATGTTTTAATTTATATATACGTGTGTGTGTACTGTATTGTATCTGTATGAACTATATTGCATCTATGTATTGTATTGTATATATATGCATTATAATATATTTGTGTGTATTGTATTGTATCTGCAAAGCAAAATAAATATAAATTAAATAGAGAGAGCAGAACTAAATAGTTAATCAACAAAAGACTATGGGAAGAAGAGAGAAAAAGAACCATGAACTTACTTGAAGAAACTATTAGGAAAGGAAAACCCGTCAAGTAGCACAACGTAAACTAGCCTTAGGAAAGCAACAAATTACTTACAAATTACCGAGAGACAGCAATGGTGATATCATAAACTGTAGAGAACAAATGGTGACACAAGTCGAAGAGTTCTATGAAAAGTTATACTCCTCAAGTATTTCAGTTCCATCAATTGATTCAACAACAGACACAAGCGAAGTCCCACATATATCTGTAGATGAAGTAGGGTCTGCCCTAAGCAAATTCAATAGGGGAAAAGCTCCAGGAGATGATGGTATAACAAGCAATCTTTTGAAGGATGCTGGAGATGAGGTCCAGTGTACATTAGCTCAGCTGTTCACCCAAAGTTTGTGTGAGCGGGGTGCAATGCAATAGTAACTACTTAAAAAAAGGCGATAAGAAAGTGTCTCAGCAACTACCGTCCCATGTGTTTATTATCAGTTGTTTACAAGTTGTTCTCTAAAATCCTCACAACAAATAGATTAGATAACATTTTAGATGACAATCAATCTCGGGAACAGGCAGTATTTAGAAGTGGATATTCAACCATGGATCTCCTGCATACAATGAACCAGCTAATAGAGAACATCTAAGAGTATAATATACCTCTTTTTTTAGCTTTTGTAGATTATGAAAAGGCCTTCGCATGGGTAGAGATAAGAGCTATAGCAAACAAGGAATACATACATCAAGCTACCCCTTTCATTAAATAGGAAAGTATACAACCAATGTGTCCTCCCTGTACTCATTTATGGATCAGAAACTTGGAGTATAACAAAGTGTCTAAAACATAAACTTAACAGTGCCCAAAGAAGTATGGAAAGGATAATGTCAGGCATAACTTGGAGAGATAAGAAGAGAAACTCATTTGGATAAGAGAACAAACAAAAGTAGAAGATATTTTCAAGACTATAGAAAAGGAGGAAATGGTCCTGGGGAGGTCATATGTTTAGAAGAGATGATAACAGATGGACAACTAGAGCAACACAATGGTAACCTAGAGTTGGAGAGAGAGGAAGGAGTACAAAGGAGTACAAAGGAAATCAAGCAACAACAGGTCTAGTGACCCTTCTAGGCTGCTTGTCCTCCAAAACACTGAGGATCAAGTGTCCAAACAGTGGTTTAGAGTGGGTAAGGGAACATTGGAAAGGGAACTACTGCCCTAGAACTAATGTCCGTGGCAGGATTAGGAAGTTAGTAGGGGACAGATGGGTTAGTAACTGAGGGGGGGATAATATAAAGTTATTCATTTACAAACGCAGTCAGTCGCGGGTTTGATGCGAGATATTTGTCTAAGCGGAGTTTAAATGAATCAACGGTGCTGCAGTCTATAACGTCTCGGGAAGCCCATTCCACAAGTTGACAACTCGATTGAAGAAGAAATTCTTAGATTCGTGTGAGTTAAAAGATTTACCAATAATTTTGCAACCGTTTCCCCGCGTGTAATTAGATTGGTCGATTAGTGAAGTACTTACTACAGTTCATATTGTCGATGCCTTTGATGATTTTGAACACTTGAATTAAGTCACCTCTTAATCTGCGCTGGGTTAAAGGAAATAGATTTAATTCTCTAAGACGCTCTTCGTATGGTTTGTTCTTTAGGCTAGGTATCATTTTGGTAACTCTACGTTGAACTCGTTCTAGCTGGTTTATATCTTTTTGGTAATAAGGGCCACCAGGATTGAACGCAGTATTCCAGAAGAGGGCGGACTAAGGAATTGTAAAGGGTTAGGATAACTTCTTTGGATTTATGCTCAAATGACCTGCCTATAAAGCCAATTATTTTGTTTGCCTTCTTAACAACTTCTGAACATTGTTGACTCGGTTTTAGGTTACTCGATATTGTTACTCCCAGATCGGTTTCTTTGTTTACATTCTTAAGCTGAGTGCCATTCATCGAATAGTTTGCTTTTCTCATTTAGGTATCCGATATGTAGTACTTTACATTTATCCGCATTGAAACTCATTTGCCAAATTCGGGCCCAACATGACAACTTATCTAGATTGTGTTGCATATCGTCAACTTGTTCTTTTGAGAGTACGCTATTTGCAATTTTTGTATCGTCAGCAAATTTTGAGATTGTACAGGTGAGACCCTCATCTATGTCGTTGATTAAGGAAGCCATACTGGCGATACTGTATATATATATATATATATATATATATATATATATATATATATATATATATATATATATATATATACAGTGTGTGTGTGTGTGTGTGTGTGTGTGAGGGCAATAGAGAGTATGAATGTGTGTGTGTGCGTGTGACTGTGTGTGTGTAGGTGCCTGATAATCGACCCACATCACCTGTCTATTATAACAGGTTACCTCCCACTTGAGTTTACCCCCCCCCCCCCCTCCTTCCACATACCCCATCCATACACCCTCTCCCACACACCCCTCCATCCTTACACCCTCTTGCCCTTCCTTACACCCTCCCCACTCAAATCCACTTTTACCACACCCTCTTTCACCCCACATCCATCCACCCTTGCACCCTATCCCTCCCCCTTCTCACAACCTCCCCACAATACTTCCACCCCACCCGAATAATTCACTCTCACCACACCCTCTTCACCCCACACCCCTCCATCCTTTCACCCCACATCTCTCACACACCCTTCCCTCATAAGTAAACACCACCATCATCTACCCACACATCACAACCTTACACCCCCATTTCACACACCCCTCCCTCATAACCTCCCTATGTAGCTTTCGTCACCTCACTACACACCCACCACACCCTCTTCACCCCACACCCCTCCATCCTTTCACCCCACATCTCTCACACACCCTTCCCTCATAACTTCACCACACCCTCATCACCACACATCACAACCTTACACCCCCATTTCACACACCCCTCCCTCATAACCTCCCTATGTAGCTTTCGTCACCTCACTACACACCCACCACACCCTCTTCACCCCACACCCCTCCATCCTTTCACCCCACATCTCTCACACACCCTTCCCTCATAACTTCACCACACCCTCATCAACACACACCACAAACCGTACACCCCCCATTTCACACACCCCTCCCTCATAACCTCCCTATGTAGCTTTCGTCACCTCACTACACACCTACCACACCCTCTTCACCCCACACTCTTCCTCCCTTTCACCCCACATCTCTCACACACCCTTCTCTCATAACTTCACCACACCCTCTTCACCACACATCACAACCTTACACCCCCATTTCACACACCCCTCCCTCATAACCTCCCTATGTAGCTTTCGTCACCTCACTACACACCTACCACACCCTCTTTCATCACATGTACCTTCCTCGTCTCTATCCTCCTCCTAATACTAATCATCATCATCACCATCATCATACTTCTCATCATCATCTTCCTCTTATAACTCCTCCTCATCATCATCATCATCATACTTCTCCTTCTCCTCCTCCTCCTCCGTCTCTTCCTGCTGCTACTCTTGTAACTCCTCCCCTCAGTTTAACTTTTCATCATCATCATACTTCTCCTCTTCCTCCTGCTCCTCTTGTAACTCCTCCCCTCAGTTTAACTTTTCTTTAACTCCCTCGTCAATTATTAACAAACACTCATCCAGGCACACACAGAGAGTCACGCACACACATAGTATACACAGTACTTCCTGACAGCATACACACACACGTACACACACACAGCCCCGTAGCATAGTAGGTAGAGCTCTCGTCTCACACACGAGGGGTCGGGGGTTCAATCCCCGGCCGGGCGGAGACAAATTGGGCTTGTCTCCCTACATGTGTGTTAGCCTCAGTTCACCTAAGCGGTAAATAGGTAGCCTGGAATAAGTGGACGACGTTGTGACAGTCCCATCTGGGCGTTGGCAAAAAAAAAAATGGTACAAGGCGCGATGGGTATTTCATTCATTGGTTTCACCTAAGCTGATGGCTACCTAAGCCTTAGTGCGAGACGGTACCGTCTATAAGTGAGGATGGTACCATCCAGATCCACCATAAGCCATCGTTTCCGATGTCGCCAATTGGCTTTTAAAAAAATACAGACTACACACACATCCACAGCCATTCCAACCGTACATAAAAACATATTAAATGGCATTTCACGCAATACATTCCCAGTTAAGGAGGCGCGATAATAATGAGCCTTAGCTCGAATTGCGTGGATACCTTGACGAACAAGTAACTGAGTAACACACACACACACACACACACACACACACACACACACACACAGATAGAGGAACATGAATATACTGTAAACAATATAAAAATAAAAAGACCTCGCACAATAAACTTACACCTACACACAGTCTGTACTACCCCAAGCACAAGCACTCACACACACACAAATACGTACAGCACATCTACACACACACACACACACACACTTTCATACTCCCACACAAGTACACACAAGCATGTCGATTACTGAGAATTGCAAGGGAGTCTATTGGCTACTTGATCAAATATACACGGGCGTCTCGTACACACATAAACACACGTACACAGAAAAACGCACACACACAAATACATACACACAAACCTATAAACAAACTTTTACACGTGTACATGTTCAGAGTAATTTGTTTTATATAGGACACACACACACACACGCACACACTCACTCTCACTCACTCACTCACTCACTCACACTCTCTCTCTCTCACCTACACACTCACTCACACACACACACACCCACCCACACACACACACACACACACACACACACACGCACACACACACACACAGAGGTAATTTAAATCCCATTCATCAATTACAAAATGCATAACCGCCCTTGTTGATGAGAGCGGGTGTTAGCGGGGAGAATTGGGCGAGGCAAATTGAGTACACGGTGATGCAAGTGAAGTGAGTCATGAAGCGAGTGAACCAAATAGAGGTGTGAATGAAGCAAATTATGGAGGAAGTTTAACAAGTGTTGCAAGTAGTAAATCAAATATAAAGGAAATGAAGCCAGTGTTGTAGACAATATAGAGATGAAGCAGGTAGTGAAGCAAACAATACAATGAAGATAGTAGTGAAGCAAATATAACGAGTGAAGCAAATACTACACATGAAGCAAGTAATGAAGCAACTAAAGCGAGGGAAGTATATTGTACAAATGAAGAAAGTAGTGAAGCAAATAAAACCATTGAAGCAAATAATATAAATGAAACAAATAGTGAAGCAAATATAACGAGTGAAGCAACTACTACAAATGAAGTAAGCAATGAAGCAAATAAAGCGAATGAATCAAATCGGACAAACGAAGCTAGTAGTGAAGCAAATAAAACGAGTGAAGCAAATACAACAAATGAAGCAAATGTTGAAGCAAATAAAGCAAAGTGTTGAAACAGTGGTGGTGGCAATGACGTCACACATACACACACACACACACAGTCTTAACATTGTAATGGTAATCAATGCTCAATTTGCCATAATATCACGTATGCTGCCATGGCCCCCTCTCTCACACTCTCTAGCTCCCTCTCACCTCTCTCTTTCTCTCTCTCTCTCTTTCTTAGCTCATTGAAGTGTTTAGAATGCTTAATGAGTTTGAAAACGTGGATTATAGCAAAATACATATATGAATGCAACACGCAGCCATTGATGGAAGTTAGAATTGAAAAGGCTCAGCATTAGTATTTGTGGAAACTTTTTCACATAATATTATAAGATCTGCTCTACCTGGAAAAACTTCCCTTCGAAGTTGTAAACAGTTCTTCAGTAGAGCAGTTCAAGAAGATAGTAGATAGTATTGTGCACACTCTGTTATGAGTGTAGTGTACTAAACAGTCTCTCTCCTTCCACTTCGAGTATATCCCTGGAATGGACCGCAAGGTCTCTGAGATACAAACTATTCCTTGTAACCTCTTATAACTCCTTGTTCCGGCCTTTATTTTGTTTATTTATTTATTTATTTTGTTGTACAGAGAATTGTACAAATGTATCAGGAAAGGGGATCTAGGAGGTATTTTTAAAAGTATGATGGAGATCGAGGGAGGCAACTAAAAATAAATAGATAATTAAGTAAATAGACCAAAGCATTATACCCTTCCCGCCACAATGTTGACCGTTGTTACGAGGTGTAGGAGTATTCTTGACCACGACTGTACTGTACCTCTTCTATATGTTTGCATTGTACTTACTAATTCAGCAAGAGAGTACCGTATGTAGCCTCACCCATTGGTCTATGACTCTATGCCTAGTGTTCATGTTTGTACTCATTAGTTATTAACTCTCACATACACACACACACACACACTCACTCTTTCTCTCTCATTCTCACACACACTCACCCTCTCTTTCTCTCTTTTTCTATCTATCTATCTCTCAATACTATCCTCAATTTGAACGAAGGAATAATTGAAAAGTTACAAGCCAAAGACGTTTTTCCATCTCTCTCTCTCTCTCTCTCTCTCTCTCTCTCTCTCTCTCTCTCTCTCTCTCTCACACCATAAGTATGCCTCACCCTTTACATCTCATACGGTATAACTCAGCTGACCTTATCAGCATTATTTATGCTCAACACTAATGATATTGTCTCTTATTCACGTCTTATTCATTCCTTACTTATTCATCTTATATATTCACTATTATTCCACATATATGTATTTCACTTTTTTTTTCATTTTTTTTTTCCCCCAAAAAAAAAAAAAACGTCTTATTCATTGCTTACTTATTCATCTTATATATTCACTATTATTCCACATATATTGTCTCTTATTCACGTCTTATTCTTGCATACATATTCATCTTATATATTCACTATTATTCCACATATATTGTCTCTTATTCACGTCTTACTCATTCCATACTTATTCAGCTTATATATTCACTATTATTCAACATATATTGTCTCTTATTCACCTATTACTCATTCCATACTTATTCATCTTATATATTCACTATTATTCCACATATATCGTCTCTTATTCACCTATTACTCATTCCATACTTATTCATCTTATATATCCACTATTATTCCACATATATTGTCTCTTATTCACCTATTACTCATTCCATACTTATTCATCTTATATATCCACTATTATTCCACATATATTGTCTCTTATTCACCTATTACTCATTCCATACATATTCATCTTATATATCCACTATTATTCCACATATATTGTCTCTTATTCACCTATTACTCATTCCATACATATTCATCTTATCTATTCATTATTATGCCACGAATGTATCTCTTATTCATGTCATATTTGTGCATCTTATTCATTGTTCATATTATAAACACTATTTGTTCACAATCATAATAGAGTGTGATTATTCTCCATATTTTGCCTGCCACTTTTTCCTCCTACTATTCTATCGTGTTAAGGGAACACACCTCTCTTTGTTCCTCTTGCTCTCCCTCTCTCTTTGGCTTGTATCCATTCGGCTCCATTCAGCCTACTGTTTTAAGCAGTTTTTACCCCCAAATTCAGGTGTCAATATTTGGTCCTGCCGAGCGAGACCGGTTAGCGAGCCAGCATATTATATATTTTTGTTTTGACAACAAGCTAAGTTTGTACATTTTTCGATAGAAAAATTTCTTTAGCGAAGCCGGATTTCTCCATACAATGCTGGCTCGCTATCGCTCGCCAGGAAGAAAAAACGGACGCCGGGATGGGGATAAAACGTTCTTTTAAAAAACAGTTGGCTGAATGGGGCCGAGTGGATACAATCCAGAGAAAGAGAGAACATGAGAGAAAGATAAAAATGTCGGTGACCCCCCTTAATAAATCCTACACGTGCCACCGACCACTTACGAGCCCTCCAATATACCACCTCTGGAAGGGTTGTGATCTTGGGTATATAATGGTGCTGCTGTGACGTGTGTTCATATGCGACAACTCTGCTACACACTTATAAATGCATATATTCACAAGGAGGGACAATACTACACACACGCACCAGCACACACGACTCCAAAAAAGCCAACTTTTCTTTATTTTTTTTGTATATACAGTATACCGGTATATATATATTATATTGGGTTATCAAATCAATAAATGTATCCTTTGCCTATTTATTCTACTTTGATGTGTTGGTAGAGGTGTCTCCTATTTGTAATTGTTTTCTTTTCATTCATTAAAATTCATTCATAAATTTGTTTGTATCTCTCTCTCTCTCTCTCTCTCTCTCTCTCTCTCTCTCTCTCTCTCTCTCTCTCTCACACTGACGTCATCCCTGGCTGCGTCAATGGGTCTTAATAATGGAGTATTTTCACATCATTTTTGTTCATTGTTACGTTGTTGGTTGTCGGTAGTGTATTTGTGAACGTCCTTGTCCGTGTGTGTGTGTGTGTGTGTGTGTGTGTATGTGTGTGCTTATGTATGCCCTTATCGGTGTGGTTGTCGCTTGATTGTGTGTGTGTGGGTATGCGTGTGTGTGTTTACGTGTGTGTGTGAGTGTGGGTTTATATGTGTGTGAGTGTTTGTGTGTGTGTATGGGTGTTTTTGTGTATGTGTGTGTATGTGTATGTATGTCCTTGTCGGTGTGCTTGTCGGTTGGTTGTGTGTTTATTTCTTGTTATTCTTGTTTATATACAGTATATATGCCATACCTATGCCTCAAATGTGAAATAATTGTGTGACATTATTCCATTTTCTATGTATTACTAATTGTATGTCTTTATTGGGGATATTATTCAGAATTACAAACTCATGGGGTCTCCTCTCTCTCTCTCTCTCTCTCTCTCTCTCTCTCTCTCTCTCTCTCTCTCTCTCTCTCTCTCTCTCTCAGTGTTGTTCATAATATATATCAATGATCTAGATAATGGCATAAATAATTTAATTTCCAAATTCGCGGATGACACGAAGGATAGGTAATGCAATCATTTCCGAAAGTGATAGAATAAACCTTCAAGCTGATTTAAATAAAGTCACAGAATGGTCGGAGTAGTTGAAAATGCCGTTTAATGTAAATAAATGTCAGATATTGCAAATAGGTTCTAAAAAAAAACTATTATATGAATCACTACAGGAATGAAGAAAGAAAAGATTAAAAATGTAAGACAAATAAGAGACTGGGGAGTGCTGATAAGCGAAAACTGAAATATGTCCAATCAATGCACAGCGGCTGCAAACAAAGCACCAACATGGCACTAGGTTTCATCAGAAGGAAAGAAACTTCCACTATCACAGCAAAGACATAGTTTTGCCCTTATACAAAAGTATGGTGAGACACCACCTCTGATATTCTGTGCAGTTTTGGTCACCTCACCTAATAAAAGGATGTTAAAAAATTGGAATCTGTGCAAAGGCGCGCCACTAAGCTAATCCCTTCATTGACAAATTTCATATGATGAAATACTGAGAGAAACCTTGATCTATTGTCACTTAAGAAACGAACGATGAGCGGCCAAATTTGATAGAATGTTTTCAAATTCTAAAAAGGATTCAGTTAACATTAATCTAGATAAGTTATTCAAAAAAAGCCACAGACACATCTACAAGAGGAAACAATTTAAAATTATTAGGTCGGAGAGCGAATCTAGATAACAAAACATTTCTTCACTCACAGTGTAATTGATGAGTGGAACAAACTTCCAAATAAAGTACTAGACAGCTCCTCTATAGATACATTTAAGACAAATCTAGACTCATACCACAGAAAAATTGGTATGGAGTAGGCAGTAATTATCACCATTATTATTTGTTCAGCTGAAGAGAGCGTTAGAAAAGAAAAAAATATACACAAATAAAAAATAAGAATAATAAACATCACTAAATATGTACATACTACTAAGGGTGATGGGTTGGATGACTCCAATTAACCCCAAAATTTACATGCTGCTAAGGCGAAGGGTTGCATGATTTTTTTTTTTTTTTTTTTTTTTTTCCCTTTTTTTTTCCAATCTTTCCTGTAAATTCCTTCTGGGGATTTCAAAGCCCAGCATGGTTAATCACTTCCAACTTTTTCATGTACGGCAATTGCCGGAGGGAACGGAGGGTGGGGAGAGAGCCTTCTTCTTTTCTATTCTTTTCTTCAACTTTCCTTTTCTATCGGATATGCCATCTCTACTCGAATTAAGGCCTGACCACCTCGTTTGGATGTAAAGGTCGTGTGGCCAGGTTATCTATGT
>CM064528.1:48273436-48452771 GCA_032716605.1 Paralithodes platypus
ACCATAGCCGGTACAGTGTATCCTCTATGTCTATATTGTGTTTTCATACCGTAGCTCTATTTTGTGGCTGACCACCATCTAAAACCCTCAACACAACCCACCATATAACCGGTGAGCCGGTACCGTTTTCACCTCCATACCGTTCAGACCTCATATAGCTAAGGCTCCAACACATCTAATCTACAACTATCATCACAATTAACTAATAACGAGATTTTGTGGCTCAATTGTGACCTTCCATACCGGTCAGACACCATCTAAAACCCTCAACACAACCCACTATTAATATAACGAGTACCTGGTGTACCATAGCCGGTACAGTGTACCCCTATGTCAATTTTGTGACCTCCATACCGGTCAGACCTCATCTAGCAAGCTATTGATATTGTGGCTCCAGACACTATCTACAACCATCATCACAATTAACTATTAATATAACGAGTACCTGGTGTACCATAGCCGGTACAGTGTACCCCTATGTCAATATTGTGACCTCCATACCGGTCAGACATCATCTAGCAAGCTAATGATATTGTGGCTCCAGACACTATCTACAACCCTCAACACAATCCACTATTAATATAACGAGTACCTGGTGTACCATAGCCGGTACAGTGTACCCCTATGACAATATTGGGACCTCCATACCGGTCAGACCTCATATAGCAAGCTAATGATATTGTGGCTCCAGACACTATCTACAACCCTCAACACAATCCACTATTAATATAACTAGTACCTGGTGTGCCATAACCGGTACAGTGTACCCCTATGTCAATATTGTGAACTCCATATCGGTCAGACCTCATCTAGCATGCTAATCATGATAGTGTGGCTCCAGACACTATCTACAGACCTCACCACAATCCACTATTAATATAACGAGTACCTGGTGTACCATAGCCGGTACAGTGTACCTCTATGTCAATATTGTGATTTTCATACCGTTCAGACCTCATATAGAAGGCTAATGATTTTGTGGCTCAAGACACCATCTAAAACCCTCACCACAACCCCCTATTAATATAACGAGTACCTGGTGTACCATAGCCGGTAAGTACAGTGTACCCCTATGTCACTATTGTGACCTCCATACCGGTTGGACCTCATATAGCAAGCTAATGATATTGTGGTTCCAGATACTATCTACAACCCTCAACAAAATCCACTCTTAATATAACGAGTACCTGGTGTACCATAGCCGGTATAGTGTACCCCTATGTCAATATTGTGACCTCCATACCGGTCAGACCTCGTATAGCAAGCTAATGATATTATGGCTTCAGACAATATCTACAACCCTCATCACAATCCACTATTAATATAACGAGTACCTGGTGTACCATAGCCGGTACAGTGTACCCCAATGTCAATATTATGAGCTCAATACCGGTCAGACCTCACCTAGCATGCTAATGATAGTGTGGCTCCAGACACTATCTACAACCCTCAACACAATCCACTCTTAATATAACGAGTACCTGGTGTACCATAGCCGGTATAGTGTACCCCTATGTCAATATTGTGACCTCCATACCGGTCAGACCTCCTATAGCAAGCTAATGATATTGTGGCTTCAGACACTATCTACAACCCTCATCACAATCCACTATTAATATAACGAGTACCTGGTGTACCATAGCCGGTAAGTACAGTGTACCACTATGTCAATATTGTGACTTCCATACCGGTCATACCTCATATAGAAAGCTAATGATATTGTGTGGCTCCAGACACTATATCTACTACCCTCAATACAATCCACTATTAATATAACGAGTACCTGGTGTACCATAGCCGGTATAGTGTACCCCTATGTCAATATTGTGACCTTCATACCGGTCAGACCTCATATATCAAGCTAATGATATTGTGGCTCCAGACAATATCTACAACCCTCAACACAATCCACTATTATTATAACGAGTACCTGGTGTACCATAGCCGGTACAGTGTACCCCTATGTCAATATTGTGACCTCCATACCGGTCAGACCTCACCTAGCATGCTAATGATAGTGTGGCTCCAGACACTATTTACAACCCTCAACACAATCCACTAATAATATAACCAGTACCTGGTGTGCCATAACCGGTACAGTGTACCCCTATGTCAATATTGTGACCTCCATACCGGTCAGACCTCATCTAGCATGCTAATGATAGTGTGGCTCCAGACACTATCTACAGACCTCACCACAATCCACAATTAATATAACGAGTACCTGGTGTACCATAGCCGGTACAGTGTACCTCTATGTCAATATTGTGATTTTCATACCGTTCAGACCTCATATAGAAGACTAATGATTTTGTGGCTCAAGACACCATCTAAAACCCTCAACACAACCCACTATTAATATAACGAGTACCTGGTGTACCATAGCCGGTACAGTGTACCCCTATGTCAATGTTTTGACCTCCATACCGGTCAGACCTCATCTAGCAAGATATTGATATTGTGGCTCCAGACAATATCTACAACCATCATCACAATTTACTATTAATATAACGAGTACCTGGTGTACCATAGCCGGTACAGTGTACACCTATGTCAATATTGTGACCTCCATACCGGTCAGACATCATCTAGCAAGCTAATGATATTGTGGCTCCAGACACTATCTACAACCCTCAACACAATCCACTATTAATATAACGAGTACCTGGTGTACCATAGCCGGTACAGTGTACCCCTATGACAATATTGGGACCTCCATACCGGTCAGACCTCATATAGCAAGCTAATGATATTGTGACTCCAGACACTATCTACAACCATCAACACAATCCACTCTTAATATAACGAGTACCTAGTGTACCATAGCCGGTACAGTGTACCCCTATGTCAATATTATGACCTCCATACCGGTCAGACCTCATATAGCAAGCTAATGATATTGTGGCTCCAGACACTATCTACAACCCTTAACACAATCCACTATTAATATAACGAGTACCTGCTGTACCATAGCCGGTACAGTGTAACCCTATGTTAATATTGTGACCTCCATACCGGTCAGACCTCGTATAGCAAGCTAATGATATTGTGGCTTCAGACACTATCTACAACCCTCATCACAATCCACTATTAATATAACGAGTACCTGGTGTACCATAGCCGTTACAGTGTACCCCAATGTCAATATTATGAGCTCCATACCGGTTAGACCTCATATAGCAAACTAATGATATTGTGGATCCAGACACTATCTACAACCCTCAACACACTCCACTATTAATATATCGAGTACCTAGTGTACCATAGCCGGTACAGTGTACCCCTATATCAGTATTGTGACCTCCATATCGGTCAGACCTCATATAGCAAGCTAATTATATTGTGGCTCCAGACACTATCTACAGCCCTCAACACAATCCACTCTTAATATAACGAGTACCTGGTGTACCATAGCCGGTACAGTGTACCCCTATGTCAATATTGTGACCTCCATACCGGTCAGACCTCATATTGCAAGCTAATGATATTGTTGCTCCAGATACTATATAGCACACTCAACACAATCCACTATTATTATGAGGAGTACCTGGTGTACCATAGCTGGTACAGTGTACCCCTATATCAATATTGTGACCATACCGGTCAGACCTCATATAGCAAGCTAATGATATTGTGGTTCCAGACACTATCTACCAGCGTCAACACAATCCACTATTAATATAGCGAGTACCTGGTGTACCATAGCCGGTACAGTGTACCCGTATGGCAATATTGTGGCCTACTGTATATACCGGTCAGACCTCATATAGCAAGCTAATGATATTGTGGCTCCAGACACTATCTACAACCCTCAACACAATCCACTATTATTAAACCAAGTACCTGGTGTACCATAGCCGGTACAGTGTACCCCTATGTCAATATTGTTACCTCCATACCGGTCAGACCTCATATAGCAAGCTAATGATATTGTGGCTCCAGACACTATTTACAACCCTCAATACAATCCACTATTAATAAAACGAGTACCTTGTGTACCATAGCCGGTACAGTGTACCCCTATATCAATATTGTGACATCCATACCGTTCAGACCTCATATAGAAGGCTAATGATATTGTGGCTCCAGACACTATCTAAAACCCTCAACACAATCCACTATTAATATAACGAGTACCTGGTGTACCATAGCCGGTACAGTGTACCCCTATGTCAATATTGTGATCTCCATACCGGTCAGACCTCATATAGCAAGCTAATGATATTGTGGCTCCAGACACTATCTACAACCCTCAACACAATCCACTATTAATATAACGAATACCTGGTGTACCATAGCCGGTACAGTGTACCCCTATGTCAATATTGTGACCTCCATACTGGTCAGACCTCATATAGCAAGCTAATGATATTGTGGCTCCAGACACTATCTACAACCCTCAACACAATCCACTATTAATATAACGAGTACCTGGTGTACCATAGCCGGTACAATGTACCCCTCTGTCAATATTGTGACATCCATACCGGTCAGACCTCATCTAGCAAGCTAATGATATTGTGGCTCCAGACACTATCTACAACCATCATCACAATTAACTATTAATATAACGAGTAACTGGTGTACCATAGCCGGTACAATGTACCCCTATGTCAATATTATGACCTCCATACCGGTCAGACCTCATATAGCAAGCTAATGATATTGTGGCTCCAGACACTATCTACAACCCTCAACACAATCCACTATTAATATAACGAGTACCTGGTGTACCATAGCCGGTACAGTATACCCCTATGTCAATATTGTGACCTCCATACCGGTCAGACCTCGTATAGCAAGCTAATGAAATTGTGGCTTCAGAAACTATCTACAACCCTCATCACAATCCACTATTAATATAACGAGTACCTGGTGTACCATAGCCGGTACAGTGTACCCCTATGTCAATATTGTGACCTCCATACCGGTCAGACCTCACCTAGCATGCTAATGATAGTGTGGCTCCAGACACTATCTACAACCCTCAACACAATCCACTATTAATATAACTAGTACCTGGTGTGCCATAACCGGTACAGTGTACCCCTATGTCAATATTGTGACCTCCATACCGGTCAGACCTCATCTAGCATGCTAATGATAGTGTGGCTCCAGACACTATCTACAGACCTCACCACAATCCACTATTAATATAACGAGTACCTGGTGTACCATAGCCGGTACAGTGTACCTCTATGTCAATATTGTGATTTTCATACCGTTCAGACCTCATATAGAAGGCTAATGATTTTGTGGCTCAAGACACCATCTAAAACCCTCAACACAACCCACTATTAATATAACGAGTACCTGGTGTACCATAGCCGGTACAGTGTACCCCTATGTCAATTTTGTGACCTCCATACCGGTCAGACCTCATCTAGCAAGCTATTGATATTGTGGCTCCAGACACTATCTACAACCATCATCACAATTAACTATTAATATAACGAGTACCTGGTGTACCATAGCCGGTACAGTGTACCCCTATGTCAATATTGGGACCTCCATACCGGTCAGACCTCATATAGCAAGCTAATGATATTGTGGCTCCCGACACTATCTACAACCATTAACACAATCCACTCTTAATATAACGAGTACCTAGTGTACCATAGCCGGTACAGTGTACCCCTATGTCAATATTATGACCTCCATACCGGTCAGACCTCATATAGCAAGCTAATGATATTGTGGCTCCAGACACTATCTACAACCCTTAAAACAATCCACGATTAATAAACCGAGAACCTGGTGTACCAAACCGGTACTGTGTACCCCTATGTCAATATTGTGACCTCCATACCGGTCAGACCTCATCTAGCATGCTAATGATAGTGTGGCTCCAGACACTATCTACAGACCTCACCACAATCCACTATTAATATAACGAGTACCTGGTGTACCATAGCCGGTACAGTGTACCTCTATGTCAATATTGTGATTTTCATACCGTTCAGACCTCATATAGAAGGCTAATGATTTTGTGACTCAAGACACAATCTAAAACCCTCAACACAACCCACTATTAATATAACGAGTACCTGGTGTACCATAGCCGGTAAGTACAGTGTACCCCTATGTCACTATTGTGACCTCCATACCGGTTGGACCTCATATAGCAAGCTAATGATATTGTGGTTCCAGATACTATCCACAACCCTCAACACAATCCACTCTTAATATAACGAGTACCTGGTGTACCATAGCCGGTACAGTGTACCCCAATGTCAATATTATGAGCTCAATACCGGTCAGACCTCACCTAGCATGCTAATGATAGTGTGGCTCCAGACACTATCTACAACCCTCAACACAATCCACTCTTAATATAACGAGTACCTGGTGTACCATAGCCGGTATAGTGTACCCCTATGTCAATATAGTGACCTCCATACCGGTCAGACCTCGTATAGCAAGCTAATGATATTGTGGCTCCAGACACTATCTACAACCCTCATCACAATCCACTATTAATATAACGAGTACCTGGTGTACCATAGCAGGTACAGTGTACCCTGATGTCAATATTGTGACCTCCATACCTGTCAGAGCTCATATAGCAAGCTAATGATATTGTGGCTTCAGACACTATCTACAACCCTCATCACAATCCACTATTAATATAACGAGTACCTGGTGTACCATAGCCGGTACAGTGTACCCCTATGTCAATATTGTGACTTCCATACCGGTCATACCTCATATAGAAAGCTAATGATATTGTGGCTCCAGACACTATATCTACTACCCTCAATACAATCCACTATTAATATAACGAGTACCTGGTGTACCATAGCCGGTATAGTGTACCCCTATGTCAATATTGTGACCTCCATACCGGTCAGACCTCGTATAGCAAGCTAATGATATTATGGCTTCAGACACTATCTACAACCCTCATCACAATCCACTATTAATATAACGAGTACCTGGTGTACCATAGCCGGTACAGTGTACCCCAATGTCAATATTATGAGCTCAATACCGGTCAGACCTCACCTAGCATGCTAATGATAGTGTGGCTCCAGACACTATCTACAACCCTCAACACAATCCACTATTAATATAACGAGTACCTGGTGTACCATAGCCGGTATAGTGTACCCCTATGTCAATATAGTGACCTCCATACCGGTCAGACCTCGTATAGCAAGCTAATGATATTGTGGCTTCAGACACTATCTACAACCCTCATCACAATCCACTATTAATATAACGAGTACCTGGTGTACCATAGCCGGTACAGTGTACCACTATGTCAATATTGTGACCTCCATACCGGTCAGACCTCCTATAGCAAGCTAATGATATTGTGGCTTCAGACACTATCTACAACCCTCATCACAATCCACTATTAATATAACGAGTACCTGGTGTACCATAGCCGGTACAGTGTACCCCTATGTCAATATTGTGACTTCCATACCGGTCATACCTCATATAGAAAGCTAATGATATTGTGGCTCCAGACACTATATCTACTACCCTCAATACAATCCACTATTAATATAACGAGTACCTGGTGTACCATAGCCGGTATACTGTACCCCTATGTCAATATTGTGGCCTTCATACCGGTCAGACCTCATATATCAAGCTAATGATATTGTGGCTCCAGACAATATCTACAACCCTCAACACAATCCACTATTTTTATAACGAGTACCTGGTGTACCATAGCCGGTACAGTGTACCCCTATGTCAATATTGTGACCACCATACCGGTCAGACCTCACCTAGCATGCTAATGATAGTGTGGTTCCAGACACTATTTACAACCCTCAACACAATCCACTAATAATATAACCAGTACCTGGTGTGCCATAACCGGTACAGTGTACCCCTATGTCAATATTGTGACCTCCATACCGGTCAGACCTCATCTAGCATGCTAATGATAGTGTGGCTCCAGACACTATCTACAGACCTCACCACAATCCACAATTAATATAACGAGTACCTGGTGTACCATAGCCGGTACAGTGTACCTCTATGTCAATATTGTGATTTTCATACCGTTCAGACCTCATATAGAAGGCTAATGATTTTGTGGCTCAAGACACTATCTACAACCCTCAACACAATCCACTATTAATATAACGAGTACCTGGTGTACCATAGCCGGTACAGTGTACCCCTATGTCAATATTGTGACCTCCATACCGGTCAGACCTCATATAGCAAGCTAATGATATTGTGGCTCCAGACACTATCTACAACCATCATCACAATTAACTATTAATATAACGAGTACCTGGTGTACCATAGCCGGTACAGTGTACCCCTATGTCAATATTGTGACCTCCATACCGGTCAGACATCATCTAGCAAGCTAATGATATTGTGGCTCCAGACACTATCTACAACCCTCAACACAATCCACTATTAATATAACGAGTACCTGGTGTACCATAGCCGGTACAGTGTACCCCTATGACAATTTTGGGACCTCCATACCGGTCAGACCTCATATAGCAAGCTAATGATATTGTGACTCCAGACACTATCTACAACCATCAACACAATCCACTCTTAATATAACGAGTACCTAGTGTACCATAGCCGGTACAGTGTACCCCTATGTCAATATTATGACCTCCATACCGGTCAGACCTCATATAGCAAGCTAATGATATTGTGGCTCCAGACACTATCTACAACCCTTAACACAATCCACTATTAATATAACGAGTACCTGCTGTACCATAGCCGGTACAGTGTACCCCTATGTCAATATTGTGACCTCCATACCGGTCAGACCTCGTATAGCAAGCTAATGATATTGTGGCTCCAGACACTATCTACAACCCTCATCACAATCCACTATTAATATAACGAGTACCTGGTGTACCATAGCCGTTACAGTGTACCCCAATGTCAATATTATGAGCTCCATACCGGTTGGACCTCATATAGCAAACTAATGATATTGTGGATCCAGACACTATCTACAACCCTCAACACAATCCACTATTAATATAACGAGTACCTAGTGTACCATAGCCGGTACAGTGTACCCCTATATCAGTATTGTGACCTCCATATCGGTCAGACCTCATATAGCAAGCTAATGATATTGTGGCTCCAGACACTATCTACAACCCTCAACACAATCCACTATTAATATAACGAGTACCTGGTGTACCAATGCCGGTACAGTGTACCCCTATGTCAATATTGTGACCTCCATACCGGTCAGACCTCATATTGCAAGCTAATGATATTGTTGCTCCAGACACTATATACCACACTCAACACAATCCACTATTATTATAAGGAGTACCTGGTGTACCATAGCTGGTACAGTGTACCCCTATATCAATATTGTGACATCCATACCGGTCAGACCTCATATAGCAAGCTAATGATATTGTGGCTCCAGACACTATCTACAACCGTCAACACAATCCACTATTAATATAGCGAGTACCTGGTGTACCATAGCCGGTACAGTGTACCCCTACGTCAATATTGTGGCCTACTGTATATACCGGTCAGACCTCATATAGCAAGCTAATGATATTGTGGCTCCAGACACTATCTACAACCCTCAACACAATCCACTATTATTAAACCAAGTACCTGGTGTACCATAGCCGGTACAGTGTACCCCTATGTCAATATTGTGACCTCCATACCGGTCAGACCTCATATAGCAAGCTAATGATATTGTGGCTCCAGACACTATCTACAACCCTCAACACAATCCACTATTAATATAACGAGTACCTGGTGTACCATAGCCGGTACAGTGTACCCCTATATCAATATTGTGACATCCATACCGTTCAGACCTCATATAGAAGGCTAATTATGATATTGTGGCTCCAGACACTATCTAAAACCCTCAACACAATCCACTATTAATATAACGAGTACCTGGTGTACCATAGCCGGTACAGTGTTCCCCTATGTCAATATTGTGATCTCCATACCGGTCAGACCTCATATAGCAAGCTAATGATATTGTGGCTCCAGACACTATCTACAACCCTCAACACAATCCACTATTAATATAACGAATACCTGGTGTACCATAGCCGGTACAGTGTACCCCTATGTCAATATTGTGACCTCCATACCGGTCAGACCTCATATAGCAAGCTAATGATATTGTGGCTCCAGACACTATCTACAACCCTCAACACAATCCACTATTAATATAACGAGTACCTGGTGTACTATAGCCGGTACAATGTACCCCTCTGTCAATATTGTGACATCCATACCGGTCAGACCTCATCTAGCAAGCTAATGATATTGTGGCTCCAGACACTATCTACAACCATCATCACAATTAACTATTAATATAACGAGTACCTGGTGTACCATAGCTTGTACAATGTACCCCTATGTCAATATTGTGATTTTCATATCGTTCAGACCTCATATAGAAGGCTAATGATTTTGTGGCTCAAGACACTATCTACAACCCTCAACACAATCCACTATTAATATAACGAGTACCTGGTGTACCATAGCCGGTACAGTGTACCCCTATGTCAATATTGTGACCTCCATACCGGTCAGACCTCATCTAGCAAGCTATTGATATTGTGGCTCCAGACACTATCTGCAACTATCATCACAATTAACTATTAATATAACGAGTACCTGGTGTACCATAGCCGGTACAGTGTACCCCTATGTCAATATCGTGACCTCCATACCGGTCAGACATCATCTAGCAAGCTAATGATATTGTGGCTCCAGACACTATCTACAACCCTCAACACAATCCGCTATTAATATAACGAGTACCTGGTGTACCATAGCCGGTACAGTGTACCCCTATGTCAATATTGGGACCTCCATACCGGTCAGACCTCATATAGCAAGCTAATGATATTGTGGCTCCAGACACTATCTACAACCATTAACACAATCCACTCTTAATATAACGAGTACCTAGTGTACCATAGCCGGTACAGTGTACCCCTATGTCAATATTATGACCTCCATACCGGTCAGACCTCATATAGCAAGCTAATGATATTGTGGCTCCAGACACTATCTACAACCCTTAACACAATCCACTATTAATATAACTAGTACCTGGTGTGCCATAACCGGTACAGTGTACCCCTATGTCAATATTGTGACCTCCATACCGGTCAGACCTCATCTAGCATGCTAATCATGATAGTGTGGCTCCAGACACTATCTACAACCCTCACCACAATCCACTATTAATATAACGAGTACCTGGTGTACCATAGCCGGTACAGTGTACCTCTATGTCAATATTGTGATTTTCATACCGTTCAGACCTCATATAGAAGGCTAATGATTTTGTGACTCAAGACACAATCTAAAACCCTCAACACAACCCACTATTAATATAACGAGTACCTGGTGTACCATAGCCGGTAAGTACAGTGTACCCCTATGTCACTATTGTGACCTCCATACCGGTTGGACCTCATATAGCAAGCTAATGATATTGTGGTTCCAGATACTATCCACAACCCTCAACACAATCCACTCTTAATATAACGAGTACCTGGTGTACCATAGCCGGTATAGTGTACCCCTATGTCAATATTGTGACCTCCATACCGGTCAGACCTCGTATAGCAAGCTAATTATATTATGGCTTCAGACACTATCTACAACCCTCATCACAATCCACTATTAACATAACGAGTACCTGGTGTCCCATAGCCGGTACAGTGTACCCCAATGTCAATATTATGAGCTCAATACCGGTCAGACCTCACCTAGCATGCTAATGATAGTGTGGCTCCAGACACTATCTACAACCCTCAACACAATCCACTCTTAATATAACGAGTACCTGGTGTACCATAGCCGGTATAGTGTACCCCTATGTCAATATAGTGACCTCCATACCGGTCAGACCTCGTATAGCAAGCTAATGATATTGTGGCTTCAGACACTATCTACAACCCTCATCACAATCCACTATTAATATAACGAGTACCTGGTGTACCATAGCCGGTAAGTACAGTGTACCACTATGTCAATATTGTGACCTCCATACCGGTCAGACCTCCTATAGCAAGCTAATGATATTGTGGCTTCAGACACTATCTACAACCCTCAACACAATCCACTATTAATATAACGAGAACCTGGTGTACCATAGCCGGTACAGTGTACCCCTATGTCAATATTGTGACTTCCATACCGGTCATACCTCATATAGAAAGCTAATGATATTGTGGCTCCAGACACTATATCTACTACCCTCAATACAATCCACTATTAATATAACGAGTACCTGGTGTACCATAGCCGGTATAGTGTACCCCTATGTCAATATTGTGACCTTCATACCGGTCAGACCTCATATAGCAAGCTAATGATATTGTGGCTCCAGACACTATCTACAACCATCAACACAATCCACTCTTAATATAACGAGTACCTAGTGTACCATAGCCGGTACAGTGTACCCCTATGTCAATATTATGACCTCCATACCGGTCAGACCTCATATAGCAAGCTAATGATATTGTGGCTCCAGACACTATCTACAACCCTTAACACAATCCACTATTAATATAACGAGTACCTGCTGTACCATAGCCGGTACAGTGTAACCCTATGTTAATATTGTGACCTCCATACCGGTCAGACCTCGTATAGCAAGCTAATGATATTGTGGCTTCAGACACTATCTACAACCCTCATCACAATCCACTATTAATATAACGAGTACCTTGTGTACCATAGCCGTTACAGTGTACCCCAATGTCAATATTATGAGCTCCATACCGGTTGGACCTCATATAGCAAACTAATGATATTGTGGATCCAGACACTATCTACAACCCTCAACACACTCCACTATTAATATATCGAGTACCTAGTGTACCATAGCCGGTACAGTGTACCCCTATATCAGTATTGTGACCTCCATATCGGTCAGACCTCATATAGCAAGCTAATTATTGTGGCTCCAGACACTATCTACAGCCCTCAACACAATCCACTCTTAATATAACGAGTACCTGGTGTACCATAGCCGGTACAGTGTACCCCTATGTCAATATTGTGACCTCCATACCGGTCAGACCTCATATTGCAAGCTAATGATATTGTTGCTCCAGATACTATATACCACACTCAACACAATCCACTATTATTATGAGGAGTACCTGGTGTACCATAGCTGGTACAGTGTACCCCTATATCAATATTGTGACATCCATACCGGTCAGACCTCATATAGCAAGCTAATGATATTGTGGTTCCAGACACTATCTACAACCGTCAACACAATCCACTATTAATATAGCGAGTACCTGGTGTACCATAGCCGGTACAGTGTACCCGTATGGCAATATTGTGGCCTACTGTATATACCGGTCAGACCTCATATAGCAAGCTAATGATATTGTGGCTCCAGACACTATCTACAACCCTCAACACAATCCACTATTATTAAACCAAGTACCTGGTGTACCATAGCCGGTACAGTGTACCCCTATGTCAATATTGTTACCTCCATACCGGTCAGACCTCATATAGCAAGCTAATGATATTGTGGCTCCAGACACTATTTACAACCCTCAACACAATCCACTATTAATATAACGAGTACCTGGTGTACCATAGCCGGTGCAGTGTACCCCTATATCAATATTGTGACATCCATACCGTTCAGACCTCATATAGAAGGCTAATTATGATATTGTGGCTCCAGACACTATCTAAAACCCTCAACACAATCCACTATTAATATAACGAGTACTTGGTGTACCATAGCCGGTACAGTGTTCCCCTATGTCAATATTGTGATCTCCCGGTCAGACCTCATATAGCAAGCTAATGATATTGTGGCTCCAGACACTATCTACAACCCTCAACACAATCCACTATTAATATAACGAATACCTGGTGTACCATAGCCGGTACAGTGTACCCCTATGTCAATATTGTGACCTCCATACTGGTCTGACCTCATATAGCAAGCTAATGATATTGTGGCTCCAGACACTATCTACAACCCTCAACACAATCCACTATTAATATAACGAGTACCTGGTGTACCATAGCCGGTACAATGTACCCCTCTGTCAATATTGTGACATCCATTCCGGTCAGACCTCATCTAGCAAGCTAATGATATTGTGGCTCCAGACACTATCTACAACCATCATCACAATTAACTATTAATATAACGAGTAACTGGTGTACCATAGCCGGTATAGTGTACCCCTATGTCAATATTGTGATTTTCATACCGTTCAGACCTCATATAGAAGGGTAATGATTTTGTGGCTCAAGACACCATCTAAAACCCTCAACACAACCCACTATTAATATAACGAATACCTGGTGTACCATAGCCGGTACAGTGTACCCCTATGTCAATTTTGTGACCTCCATACCGGTCAGACCTCATCTAGCAAGCTATTGATATTGTGGCTCCAGACACTATCTACAACTATCATCACAATTAACTATTAATATAACGAGTACCTGGTGTACCATAGCCGGTACAGTGTACCCCTATGTCAATATCGTGACCTCCATACCGGTCAGACATCATCTAGCAAGCTAATGATATTGTGGCTCCAGACACTATCTACAACCCTCAACACAATCCGCTATTAATATAACGAGTACCTGGTGTACCATAGCCGGTACAGTGTACCCCTATTACAATATTGGGACCTCCATACCGGTCAGACCTCATATAGCAAGCTAATGATATTGTGGCTCCAGACACTATCTACAACCATTAACACAATCCACTCTTAATATAACGAGTACCTAGTGTACCATAGCCGGTACAGTGTACCCCTATGTCAATATTATGACCTCCATACCGGTCAGACCTCATATAGCAAGCTAATGATATTGTGGCTCCAGACACTATCTACAACCCTTAACACAATCCACTATTAATATAACTAGTACCTGGTGTGCCATAACCGGTACAGTGTACCCCTATGTCAATATTGTGACCTCCATACCGGTCAGACCTCATCTAGCATGCTAATCATGATAGTGTGGCTCCAGACACTATCTACAGACCTCACCACAATCCACTATTAATATAACGAGTACCTGGTGTACCATAGCTGGTAAGTACAGTGTACCCCTATGTCACTATTGTGACCTCCATACCGGATGGACCTCATATAGCAAGCTAATGATATTGTGGTTCCTGATACTATCCACAACCCTCAACACAATCCACTCTTATTATAACGAGTACCTGGTGTACCATAGCCGGTATAGTGTACCCCTATGTCAATATTGTGACCTCCATACCGGTCAGACCTCGTATAGCAAGCTAATGATATTATGGCTTCAGACACTATCTACAACCCTCATCACAATCCACTATTAACATAACGAGTACCTGGTGTACCATAGCCGGTACAGTGTACCCCAATGTCAATATTATGAGCTCAATACCGGTCAGACCTCACCTAGCATGCTAATGATAGTGTGGCTCCAGACACTATCTACAACCCTCAACACAATCCACTCTTAATATAACGAGTACCTGGTGTACCATAGCCGGTATAGTGTACCCCTATGTCAATATTGTGACCTCCATACCGGTCAGACCTCGTATAGCAAGCTAATGATATTGTGGCTTCAGACACTATCTACAACCCTCATCACAATCCACTATTAATATAACGAGTACCTGGTGTACCATAGCCGGTAAGTACAGTGTACCACTATGTCAATATTGTGACTTCCATACCGGTCATACCTCATATAGAAAGCTAATGATATTGTGGCTCCAGACACTATATCTACTACCCTCAATACAATCCACTATTAATATAACGAGTACCTGGTGTACCATAGCCGGTATAGTGTACCCCTATGTCAATATTGTGACCTTCATACCGGTCAGACCTCATATATCAAGCTAATGATATTGTGGCTCCAGACAATATCTACAACCCTCAACACAATCCACTATTATTATAACGAGTACCTGGTGTACCATAGCCGGTACAGTGTACCCCTATGTCAATATTGTGACCTCCATACTGGTCAGACCTCACCTAGCTTACTAATGATAGTGTGGCTCCAGACATTATCTACAACCCTCAACACAATCCACTATTAATATAACTAGTACCTGGTGTGCCATAACCGGTACAGTGTACCCCTATGTCAATATTGTGACCTCCATACCGGTCAGACCTCATCTAGCATGCTAATGATAGTGTGGCTCCAGACACTATCTACAGACCTCACCACAATCCACTATTAATATAACGAGTACCTGGTGTACCATAGCCGGTACAGTGTACCTCTATGTCAATATTGTGATTTTCATACCGTTCAGACCTCATATAGAAGGCTAATGATTTTGTGGCTCAAGACACCATCTAAAACCCTCAACACAACCCACTATTAATATAACGAGTACCTGGTGTACCATAGCCGGTACAGTGTACCCCTATGTCAATGTTTTGACCTCCATACCGGTCAGACCTCATCTAGCAAGATATTGATATTGTGGCTCCAGACACTATCTACAACCATCATCACAATTAACTATTAATATAACGAGTACCTGGTGTACCATAGCCGGTACAGTGTACCCCTATGTCAATATTGTGACCTCCATACCGGTCAGACCTCATCTAGCAAGCTAATGATATTGTGGCTCCAGACACTATCTACAACCCTCAACACAATCCACTATTAATATAACGAGTACCTGGTGTACCATAGCCGGTACAGTGTACCCCTATGTCAATATTGTGACCTCCATACCGGTCAGACCTCATATAGCAAGCTAATGATATTGTGGCTCCAGACACTATCTACAACCCTCAACATTATCCACTATTAATATAACGAGTACCTGGTGTACCATAGCCGGTACAGTGTACCCCTATGTCAATATTGTGACCTCCATACCGGTCAGACCTCATATAGCATGCTAATGATATTGTGGCTCCAGACACTATCTACAACCCTCAACACAATCCACTATTAATATAACGAGTACCTGGTGTACCATAGCCGGTACAGTGTACCCCTATGTCAATATTGTGATCTCCATACCGGTCAGACCTCATATAGCAAGCTAATGATATTGTGGCTCCAGACACTATCTACAACCCTCAACACAATCCACTATTAATATAACGAGTACCTGGTGTACCATAGCCGGTACAGTGTACCCCTATGTCAATATTGTGACCTCCATACCGGTCAGACCTCATATAGCAAGCTAATGATATTGTGGCTCCAGACACTATCTACAACCCTTAACACAATACACTATTAATATAACGAGTACCTTGTGTACCATAGCCGGTACAATGTACCCCTTTGTCAATATTGTGACATACATACCGGTCAGACCTCATATAGCAGGCTAATGATATTGTGGCTCCAGACACTATCTACAACCATCATCACAATTAACTATTAATATAACGAGTAACTGGTGTACCATAGCCGGTACAATGTACCCCTATGTCAATATTATGACCTCCATACCGGTCAGACCTCATATAGCAGGCTAATGATATTGTGGCTCCAGACACTATCTACAACCCTCAACACAATCCACTATTAATATAACGAGTACCTGGTGTACCATAGCCGGTACAGTGTACCCCTATGTCAATATTGTGACCTCCATACCGGTCAGACCTCATATAGCAAGCTAATGATATTGTGGCTCCAGACACTATCTGCAACTCTCATCACAATCCACTATTAATATAACGAGTACGTGGTGTACCATAGCCGGTACAGTGTACCCCTATGTCAATATTGTGACCTCCATACCGGTCTGACATCATATAGCAAGCTAATGATATTGTGGCTCCAGACACTATCTACAACCCTCAACACAATCCGCTATTAATATAACGAGTACCTGGTGTACCATAGCCGGTACAGTGTACCCCTATTACAATATTGGGACCTCCATACCGGTCAGACCTCATATAGCAAGCTAATGATATTGTGGCTCCAGACACTATCTACAACCATCAACACAATCCACTATTAATATAACGAGTACCTAGTGTACCATAGCCGGTACAGTGTACCCCTATGTCAATATTATGACCTCCATACCGGTCAGACCTCATATAGCAAGCTAATGATATTGTGGCTCCAGACACTATCTACAACCCTTAACACAATCCACTATTAATATAACGAGTACCTGGTGTACCATAGCCGGTACAGTGTACCCCTATGTCAATATTGTGACCTCCATACCGGTCAGACCTCATCTAGCATGCTAATCATGATAGTGTGGCTCCAGACACTATCTACAGACCTCACCACAATCCACTATTAATATAACGAGTACCTGGTGTACCATAGCCGGTACAGTGTACCCCTATGTCAATATTGTGACCTCCATACCGTTCAGACCTCATATAGAAGGCTAATGATTTTGTGACTCAAGACACAATCTAAAACCCTCAACACAACCCACTATTAATATAACGAGTACCTGGTGTACCATAGCCGGTAAGTACAGTGTACCCCTATGTCACTATTGTGACCTCCATACCGGTTGGACCTCATATAGCAAGCTAATGATATTGTGGTTCCAGACACTATCTACAACCCTCAACACAATCCACTATTAATATAACGAGTACCTGGTGTACCATAGCCGGTATAGTGTACCCCTATGTCAATATTGTGACCTCCATACCGGTCAGACCTCGTATAGCAAGCTAATGATATTGTGGCTCCAGACACTATCTACAACCCTCAACACAATCCACTATTAACATAACGAGTACCTGGTGTACCATAGCCGGTACAGTGTACCCCTATGTCAATACTATGAACTCCATACCGGTTTGACCTCATATAGCAAGCTAATGATAGTGTGGCTCCAGACACTATCTACAACCCTCAACACAATCCACTATTAATATAACGAGTACCTGGTGTACCATAGCCGGTACAGTGTACCCCTATGTCAATATTGTGACCTCCATACCGGTCAGACCTCATATAGCAAGCTAATGATATTGTGGCTCCAGACACTATCTACAACCCTCATCACAATCCACTATTAATATAACGAGTACCTGGTGTACCATAGCCGGTAAGTACAGTGTACCCCTATGTCAATATTGTGACCTCCATACCGGTCAGACCTCCTATAGCAAGCTAATGATATTGTGGCTCCAGACACTATCTACAACCCTCATCACAATCCACTATTAATATAACGAGTACCTGGTGTACCATAGCCGGTAAGTACAGTGTACCCCTATGTCAATATTGTGACTTCCATACCGGTCATACCTCATATAGAAAGCTAATGATATTGTGGCTCCAGACACTATATCTACTACCCTCAATACAATCCACTATTAATATAACGAGTACCTGGTGTACCATAGCCGGTACAGTGTACCCCTATGTCAATATTGTGACCTCCATACCGGTCAGACCTCATATAGCAAGCTAATGATATTGTGGCTCCAGACACTATCTACAACCATCAACACAATCCACTCTTAATATAACGAGTACCTAGTGTACCATAGCCGGTACAGTGTACCCCTATGTCAATATTATGACCTCCATACCGGTCAGACCTCATATAGCAAGCTAATGATATTGTGGCTCCAGACACTATCTACAACCCTTAACACAATCCACTATTAATATAACGAGTACCTGCTGTACCATAGCCGGTACAGTGTAACCCTATGTTAATATTGTGACCTCCATACCGGTCAGACCTCGTATAGCAAGCTAATGATATTGTGGCTTCAGACACTATCTACAACCCTCATCACAATCCACTATTAATATAACGAGTACCTGGTGTACCATAGCCGGTACAGTGTACCCCAATGTCAATATTATGAGCTCCATACCGGTTGGACCTCATATAGCAAACTAATGATATTGTGGATCCAGACACTATCTACAACCCTCAACACAATCCACTATTAATATATCGAGTACCTAGTGTACCATAGCCGGTACAGTGTACCCCTATATCAGTATTGTGACCTCCATATCGGTCAGACCTCATATAGCAAGCTAATTATATTGTGGCTCCAGACACTATCTACAGCCCTCAACACAATCCACTCTTAATATAACGAGTACCTGGTGTACCATAGCCGGTACAGTGTACCCCTATGTCAATATTGTGACCTCCATACCGGTCAGACCTCATATTGCAAGCTAATGATATTGTTGCTCCAGATACTATATACCACACTCAACACAATCCACTATTATTATGAGGAGTACCTGGTGTACCATAGCTGGTACAGTGTACCCCTATATCAATATTGTGACATCCATACCGGTCAGACCTCATATAGCAAGCTAATGATATTGTGGTTCCAGACACTATCTACCAGCGTCAACACAATCCACTATTAATATAGCGAGTACCTGGTGTACCAATGCCGGTACAGTGTACCCGTATGGCAATATTGAGGCCTACTGTATATACCGGTCAGACCTCATATAGCAAGCTAATGATATTGTGGCTCCAGACACTATCTACAACCCTCAACACAATCCACTATTATTAAACCAAGTACCTGGTGTACCATAGCCGGTACAGTGTACCCCTATGTCAATATTGTTACCTCCATACCGGTCAGACCTCATATAGCAAGCTAATGATATTGTGGCTCCAGACACTATCTACAACCCTCAACACAATCCACTATTAATATAACGAGTACCTGGTGTACCATAGCCGGTGCAGTGTACCCCTATGTCAATATTGTGACCTCCATACCGGTCAGACCTCATATAGCAAGCTAATGATATTGTGGCTCCAGACACTATCTACAACCCTCAACACAATCCACTATTAATATAACGAGTACTTGGTGTACCATAGCCGGTACAGTGTACCCCTATGTCAATATTGTGATCTCCATACCGGTCAGACCTCATATAGCAAGCTAATGATATTGTGGCTCCAGACACTATCTACAACCCTCAACACAATCCACTATTAATATAACGAGTACCTGGTGTACCATAGCCGGTACAGTGTACCCCTATGTCAATATTGTGACCTCCATACCGGTCAGACCTCATATAGCAAGCTAATGATATTGTGGCTCCAGACACTATCTACAACCCTTAACACAATCCACTATTAATATAATGAGTACCTGGTGTACCATAGCCGGTACAGTGTACCATTATGTCAATATTGTGACCTCCATACCGGTCAGACCTCACATAGCAAGCTAATGATATTGTGGTTCCAGACACTATCTGCAACCCTCATCACAATCCACTATTAATAAAACGAGTACCTGGTGTACCATAGCCGGTACAGTGTACCCCTATGTCAATATTGTGACCTCCATACCGGTCAGACCTCATATAGCAAGCTAATGATATTGTGGCTCCAGACACTATCTACAACCCTCAACACAATCCACTATTAATATAACGAATACCTGGTGTACCATAGCCGGTACAGTGTACCCCTATGTCAATATTGTGACCTCCATACCGGTCAGACCTCATATAGCAAGCTAATGATATTGTGGCTTCAGACACTATCTACAACCCTCAACACAATCCACTATTAATATAACGAGTACCTGGTGTACCATAGCCGGTACAGTGTACCCCTATGTCAATATTGTGACCTCCATACCGGTCAGACCTCATATAGCAAGCTAATGATATTGTGGCTCCAGACACTATCTACAACCCTCAACACAATCCACTATTAATATAACGAGTACCTGGTGTACCATAGCCGGTACAGTGTACCCCTATGTCAATATTGTGACCTCCATACCGGTCAGACCTCATATAGCAAGCTAATGATATTGTGGCTCCAGACACTATCTACAACCCTCAACACAATCCACTATTAATATAACGAGTACCTAGTGTACCATAGCCGGTACAGTGTACCCCTATGTCAATATTATGACCTCCATACCGGTCAGACCTCATATAGCAAGCTAATGATATTGTGGCTCCAGACACTATCTACAACCCTCACAAAATCCACTATTAATATAAGAGTACCTGGTGTACCATAGCCGGTACAGTGTACCCCTATGTCAATATTGTGACCTCCATACCGGTCAGACCTCATCTAGCAAGCTAATGATATTGTGGCTCCAGACACTATCTACAACCCTCACACCAATCGACTATTAATATAACGAGTACCTGGTGTACCATAGCCGGTACAATGTACCCCTATGTCAATATTGTGACCTCCATACCGGTCAGACCTCATATAGCAAGCTAATGATATTGTGGCTCCAGACACTATCTACAACCCTCAACACAATCCACTATTAATATAACGAGTACCTGGTGTACCATAGCCGGTACAGTGTACCCCTATGTCAATATTGTGACCTCCATACCGGTCAGACCTCATATAGCAAGCTAATGATATTGTGGCTCCAGACACTATCCACAACCCTCAACACAATCCACTATTAATATAACGAGTACCTGGTGTACCATAGCCGGTACAGTGTACCCCTATGTCAATATTGTGACCTCCATACCGGTCAGACCTCATATAGCAAGCTAATGATATTGTGGCTCCAGACACTATCTACAACCCTCAACACAATCCACTATTAATATAACGAGTACCTGGTGTACCATAGCCGGTACAGTGTACCCCTATGTCAATATTGTGACCTCCATACCGGTCAGACCTCATATAGCAAGCTAATGATATTGTGGCTCCAGACACTATCTACAACCCTCAACACAATCCACTATTAATATAACGAGTACCTGGTGTACCATAGCCGGTACAGTGTACCCCTATGTCAATATTGTGACCTCCATACCGGTCAGACCTCATATAGCAAGCTAATGATATTGTGGCTCCAGACACTATCTACAACCCTCATCACAATCCACTATTAATATAACGAGTACCTGGTGTACCATAGCCGGTACAGTGTACCCCTATGTCAATATTGTGACCTCCATACCGGTCAGACCTCATATAGCAAGCTAATGATATTGTGGCTCCAGACACTATCTACAACCCTCAACACAATCCACTATTAATATAACGAGTACCTGGTGTACCATAGCCGGTACAGTGTACCCCTATGTCAATATTGTGACCTCCATACCGGTCAGACCTCATATAGCAAGCTAATGATATTGTGGCTCCAGACACTATCCCCAACCCTCAACACAATCCACTATTAATATAACGAGTACCTGGTGTACCATAGCCGGTACAGTGTACCCCTATGTCAATATTGTGACCTCCATACCGGTCAGACCTCATATATCAAGCTAATGATATTGTGGCTCCAGACCCTATCTACAACCCTCAACACAATCCACTATTAATATAACGAGTACCTGGTGTACCATAGCCGGTACAGTGTACCCCTATGTCAATATTGTGACCTCCATACCGGTCAGACCTCATATAGCAAGCTAATGATAGTGTGGCTCCAGACACTATTTACAACCCTCAACACAATCCACTATTATTATAACGAGTACCTGGTGTACCATAGCCGGTACAGTGTACCCCTATGTCAATATTGTGACCTCCATACCGGTCAGACCTCATATAGCAAGCTAATGATATTGTGGCTCCAGACACTATCCCCAACCCTCAACACAATCCACTATTAATATAACGAGTACCTGGTGTACCATAGCCGGTACAGTGTACCCCTATGTCAATATTGTGACCTACATACCGGTCAGACCTCATATAGCAAGCTAATGATATTGTGGCTCCAGACCCTATCCCCGACCCACAACACAATCCACTATTAATATAACGAATACCTGGCGTACCATAGCCGGTACAGTGTACCCCTATGTCAATATTGTGACCTCCATACCGGTCAGACCTCGAATAGCAAGCCAATAATATTGTGGCTCCAGACCCTATCCCCAACCCTCAACACAATCTACTATTAATATAACTGTTATGCCCTGTTTTTCTACAGGTTTAACTTGGGTAATGTGAGTTCTAATTGACTGGGTATATAAGGCTGCATGCACAATACAAGATATGAGGAATAGAGAACACAAAGAAACACATGGTAGCAAGTTACACGATCACGTTTATTGATATACCACTGCAGAATATTTGTGTAAGACAATATAATAGAATCGAACAACACTAGCATAAGTGGATCTGGATGGAGCCTAGTCTCCCACTTCCAACGTTCAGGTATTAATCTTCTGATCACTGGCTTTAATTTAACAGGTTTATATACCGAAGACCATCAATGTTACTTATAGAATCATATTCACTGTTAGATTTCTTACTGGTATCTCTGGTGCACAAGTCGTAGTTCACAGACTAGATTAGACACGCGTATTTTAGGGCACGGGAATTCTAGTAACCTCAGGGGGTACTGATCTAAGTTTTATATTCTTGTCTCAGAAATACATAGAACGCAAATCAGTGGGCGAACATTCAGATATCACTAGGGTTTCCTTCTAGGTAATAATATCTGGATATATGGTTGATTACGAGAGTTAGTATCGCCTGTTAATTATTGAACACTGATACGCTTAGCACTTCCTAATTGAATGGTTATATGAATTATACTGGGGCAAAGAGATAGCCACTTCGTAGAAATATTAATTAGTGAATCTCTAAACAGCACAGTAATATGTAGTACTGCTAAAGGGAATCTTGGGTAGTATCTGATGGCTCTGGTCCTGGTTATCTTGCGTCCATGATGTTGGGGGCTAACGACTGGTTCCGCGGCCGTCCAGGGGACCATATGTGTGAAGTTCTCAAATACGTGGGCAGGTCCTTCTATCCAAATCTGCCACGGAGTCTGCCGGCTCTGGAATCTCACTCCGGAACAACACAAGGGCAGAGCTAGAAGTTAACTGCAGGGTAGTGACCCCTGGTTGGTGTCTAGCTTTCAACTGATTTGACTGAGGGCGGGAGCTAGATTTATAGGCTCGGTTCTGGACCCTGTAGACAGTAGGGATCTCGAGTCTTATTGACTTATTTGAGCTCTCAATAGATATGGGGACTAGGTAAGATGGTATTTACTGTTGTGGCACATGGCTATAGGAAGCCTTATATTTTCATATAACTGAGCCTTAGTAAGAGGTACTATTTTGGCTATACTGGAAGTATTTAGGGGAGAGAGACTGGATCTACTTTGCGAGGAGGATGGGGACAGCTGTGATAGGAGCGTCTCTCTTAGATTGTTCAATCTTCATTCTATGGTATAGCTGAGGTGCTAATTTAGTGATCAGAGCATGCAAGAAAGGTAAATGGTTTATTGTGAGTTAATAGAGGTTAGTAAAGGTGTTAGTCATGCATGGTTAGTTCATTGATAGGAAGAATTCCTGTGCTACCTGGCAATGACTCGGAAGTCAAAACAGGGGCCAGGTATACCTCCGCGGGGGTGGGGGTCTCCCTCCTCGGGTGGGCAAAAAGGGGGAGCTGGGCGCCCTCTCTCTGTGATAGTCGTCCGGCGGCTGTGGCTAGGGGCTTGCCATATCACCAGTGTCCGTAATAACCCTCTGTGTATGAGACATGTGGGTGTCCTTAATACCAAAACCGAAGGTGCCTTAGCTAGCTGGTTTTACTCGGCTGGTTGTTAATTGTAGGGTTTGCTGGATGTGGTGGAGACTGGGTTGCTAACTCTGCCACATTTATCTGGAAGTATGGCAATAGAAGTTAGTTACTGGCGAGGCGGCTAGCCTCGCACCGACGACATTGGGTGCAGGGTTGTGAATGGGTTGTAAGAGAATAGATGGCATGCAAGGGGCTAGTAAAGTTCTAATGTTGTTCTGGCCTACTAAGTGAAGGTAGGCTGGATAGGAGTATATATATAAAAGGTTGGAGAGTATTAGCAACGGACAATTCAAGGATCTTCAAGAGGTATGAGAGAGAGGCTAGGTCGGACAAGAGTAGAGAAGTGTGGGGTCTTATAATGAGAGGGGGGGGAGTGCAGGGGGGCTATAGGGGAATTTGACCCTAAGGTCTCTGGGCGTGGGGGTGGCATTAGGCTGCAGTTGATATGGAAGTTTGAAAAGGCAGTAGAATACGTTAGCCAAATGCTACCGGGGAATGCAACTATGGGGTGGTATATGAGTCTGGAAAAGATAGAGTTATGTGATCAGTCCGAGGGTTATGGATACTATTAGTTGGCCCTGGGAACTGCGTTTTCTATTAAATATAAATATACCAACAACAGCGGCAGTTCGTAGGGGTACTTAGTTATAATAATAATAATAATATATATTATTTGACTCACACAGTACAGGGGGACCACTGGGTATATACCTTACCGTAACATAAATATATATTATATATAAGCTACTGTACATACACATAAAATAATAAATATAATACCCAGCTTGCTATCATGTAGTTCACAGCACTGCCTCACCAAAACAGTGGTCATCAAACTACTGTGTTACCAAAACCACTGTCCTAATTGTGTACAGTACCATGCCTCACATCATTTAGCTTCCGGTACAGTATGTTGCTACAGTACAGTATAGGAATATCGGTACTGTACTGCACTATGAGGATCAATACCGGTATGCTAATTCTGTAGAGTAGCAGACCTGAAATCATACTTAAGTTAAATATAGAGCAACTTCCTCCAGTGTGCCTGGATCCTGGAGGTGTACACTATGCTTGGAGTTTGTAGCATTTTAATGATCCTGTTCTCAGAAGTGTTAAGGCGCTGAATGAATTTATATGTTAGCTTTCTAATGAGTGATTTGTAACAGTGTAAGTTCATATAGGCACATAGCGTACTTGTACTCTCATATTTTGAGAGCCCCAGAAACATTTTCATGATATTGTGATATGAGATACTTAGTCTATTCACTGTAATTTTAAAATGCCCCAGAACAAGAAGCCCACCACAGAAGCCACGAGCGAACACCACACAGAAACACCCGGAAGAAAGGTCCACAGAACGAAAGGACCAGCTGACCGAGCCCGCCATTCCAGGCAGGCCCAAGCCCGCAGGGCTAAACAGCTCCAGGACACACCCATTTACCTTTTCTAAAACCGACCATTTTCCACACCTCACGTACACTAACCCCTCGTGTCCTACACTTATTAACTACAAAGATGATGAACAGGAATATACATTCATATTAAAAACACCCATGCCTGTCCCGACGTTGAGCCAATGCCAACACATCAGACAGCCATAATTATATCTATGTATGTTCTTGCATCCGAGAAGTAGATGTTATATATCTTAGAAGTTAAAGCACCCACGCTGTCCCTAGATCTCTTATATCATTTTCCATGACGAGTATAGATATATGTAACCCGTGCTCAGTCGCCCCTTGCATTGCTCCTCTAGTAACTAAGTATTAATATTAACATTCCCTAACATCTTGTCTTGCCAGACTAAGCTTCTGAAGACCCATCCCCCCATAAATCTATGTATGCAATCCCTAGGTTAAGTATTTTTATCCGCCATTGTGTTCACCTTTTTCCATTTACTTTCCACAATTGTCATACGTCTTCCCCTTGCCTCCTTCGTATCCACAGTCCACACTACGCCAATTTACTTCGTGTCTTACACCTCTTACCCCAACCAGAGATTATATAAGATAACCTGGTTATCAGTATCTGTCATAAGTACCCCGAAACAATAACTAAGTACCCCTACGAACTGCCACTGTGGTTGGTATTTTATATTTAATAGAAAACGCAGTTCCCAGGGCCAACTAATAGTATCCATAACCCTCTGACTGATCACATAACTCTATCTTTTCCAGACTCATATACCACCCCATAGTTGCATTCCCCGGTAGCATTTGGCTAACGTATTCTACTGCCTTTTCAAACTTCCATATCAATTGTAGCCTAATGCCACCCCCACGCCCAGGGACCTTAGGGGCCAAATTTCCCTGTAGCCCTTGAACTCTCCCCCCCCCTCTCATTAAGACACCCGCGCTTCTCGACTCTTGTCCGACCTAGCCTCTCTCTCATACCTCTTGAAGATCCTTGAATTGTCCGTTACTAACGCTCTCCAACCTTTTATATATAACTCCTATCCAGCCTACCTTCACTTAGTAGGCCAGAACAACATTAGAACTTTACTAGCCCCTTGCATGCCATCTATTCTCTTACAACACATTCACAACCCTGCACCCAATGGTCGTCGGTGCGAGGCTAGCCGCCCCGCCAGTAACTAACTTCTATTGTCATACTTCCAGATAAATGTGGCAGAGTTAGCAACCCAGTCTCCACCATATCCAGCAAACCCTACAATTAACAACCAGCCGAGTAAAACCAGCTAGCTAAGGCACCTTCGGTTTTGGTATTAAAGACACTCACATCTGTCTCATACACAGAGGGTTATTACAAACACTGGTGATATGGCAAGCCCCTAGCCACAGCCGCCGGACGACTATATCAGAGAGGGCGCCCAGCTCCCCCTTTTTGCCCACCCGAGGAGGGAGACCCCCACCCCCGCGGAGGTATACCTGGCCCCTGTTTTGACTCTCGAGTCATTGCCAGGTAGCACAGGAATTCTTCCTATCAATGAACTAACCATGAATGACTAACACCTTTACTAACCTCTATTACCTCACAATAAACCATTTACCTTTCTTGCATGCTCTGATCACTAAATTAGCACCTCAGCTATACCATAGAATGAAGATTGAACAATCTAGAGAGACACTCCTATCACAGCTGTCCCCATCCTCCTCGCAAAGTAGATCCAGTCTCTCTCCCCTAAATACGTCCAGTATAGCCAAAATAGTACCTCTTACTAAGGCTCAGTTATATGAAAATATAAAGGCTTCCTATCGCCCTGTGCCACAACAGTAAATACCATCTTACCTAGTCCCCATATCTATTGAGAGCTCAATTAAGTCCATAAGACTCGAGATCCCTACTGTCTGCAGGGTCCAGAACCGAGCCTATAAATCTACCTCCCGCCCCCAGTCAAATCAGTTGAAAGCTAGACACCAACCAGTGGTCACTACCCTGCAGTTTACCTCTAGCTCTGCCCTTGTGTTGTTCCGGAGTTGAGAGATTCCAGATCCGGCAGACTCCGTGGCAGAGAAGACTGATAGAAGCATCTGTCCATGTACAAGTCCTAACGTGCACCTTATAACCTTCACACAAATTCGTGGGTATATAAGTGTGTAGCCAGCAACGATCATCAAGAGATCCGACTTGAGAACTTCCTACATTTTGGACCATCTGGACGGCCGAGGAACCAGTCGTTAGCCCCCAACATCACCGGAAGCAAGATAACCAGGACCAGATCTACCCATACTATTCAAGATTCATGTTACTAGTACTAAGTGTTATAGTACTAGCTTGATACGCACCTATTAACTTTCTATAAAGTGGCTAAGACCTTGCCCAGTGTAATTCATATTTAACCATTCCATTTGGGACGTACTAAGCGATCAGTTTTTTATTTACAGGCGACCTTGACTCTCGTAATTACCTTATTCAGATATTAAAACTCTAGTGATATCTAACGTTCGCCCACTGATTCGTGTTCTACATATTTCTGCATTAAGAATATCAAACTTAGTTCAGTACCCCCATGAGGTTGCTAGAGATTTCCGTGTTCTATAATATACGCGTCTAATCCTAACTGTGAGTTGCTACGTGGGCACGCGACCAGCCAGCAAGAGGTAAAATCAGTGACAGTGAATTATACGAATATATTGAGGTCTTCCAGTAAAATATAAACTTGCTAATTAAACCCGTGATCAGAAGAATATACCTGAACGTTGGAAGTGGGAGACTAGGCTCCATCCAAATCCGCAAATGCTAGCAGTTCCCTTCTATCATTTGTTTTGTGCAAATATAACTATCTTTCTATGCTCTTTATTTCAATAAACGTGAACTTGTGTCGTGTTACTGTGTTTATTTTGTGTTCTCTATTCCTCATACCTTGTATTGTGCATGCAGCCTTCTATACCCAGTCATTCAGAACTCACATTACCCAAGTTAAACCTGTAGAAAAACAGGGCATAACATTGGCGACAGATGTGGTTCTTGATTCGGATAAAAGGTTGCATTACATTGCAAGTTTGGAACAGCTAGAACACGAGAACATCATGGCGCAACCTAACTACGTTTTCATCCCAAAGTATGAGGAAACAAATTATGGGATCGAAGTATTCATGGACATAGTGAAATCCTTAGTTGACATTACTTATACCACGGACGCACATAAAATAGCCGTAACATTACCACACCTGGGAAAAGCCGTTTCCCTGGTGGCCTATCAAGTGCGCCCTGATCTCACCTGGAACGAATTTCGCACAATAGTGATAGAAGCCATTAAACCTTCGTTGGGCGTTTTCGTGGCCCACACCCGTATCCTAGACACGAAATTCGAAGGCGATCTAGATGCCACAGTCAGTAAGCTTGCCCAACACATAAAAAATTCTTTCCCCACGTTGACCAAAATCCAACAAGAACAGCAAATTCTGGTCAACCTTGTGTCAATATTGCCCTCAGCAGTAAAAGACCATTTCCGGGTGCACGATTTCGTCGAATACAAAAAAGACCTCATCACGATCCGACGTATTTTGGCCGTGCGCACAGAAGCACCCACCCAAATCGCTGCAATCAAGAGGTTTCCCACGCACCCGCAGCAAACCAACCACCAAAACCCCAAGAATGCCTACCCAGCCTCATCTTTCAACAACAGACCCACCTACCCTTCCGGCAAGCCCCAACCCAGTAGACCCCGGTTCCAACCGTCCCAGCCACGCAGAATCTTCAACCGGAACAGCAACTACAACACCTACCAAAGTAAAAATCCTACCTTAGTCATTATCAACCCCTATGAATTCCCTGCCTGTAATGCTCAGTGTGCCCTCCACCAAATTCGTGACTCTGCCAAACCCCGCCCCTCTACTCCTCGCATTTCTGTAAATGAAGAGGAGTGGGGACAAGAGGAAGAAATTGCCCCCCATACCATGACCTCAGATGATACCGAGGAAACCCTGGAAGAGGTAGATACCGACCCCCAGGATTTTTAAAGTATCCCCCGCCCACGATGGGCTCGGCGGGGGACGCCATAACTAGTCGCACTGCCCCCATTTATTACATGGCCAAAATCAAGGACATTCCTGTCCGCTTGCTAATCGACACGGGAGCTGCCAAGTCATGTTTGTTCAAATCTTACTATGAAAAACATCCCCGACGATTTGGCCCTTTGTTAAACACCAAAACAGAACTCATCTCAGCTGCTGATACTTACTTAAATCTCCTAGGAGACACTTTACCCCTATCAGTAACCACTCCTGGCCCCCATGCTCGTTGTTATCACACATTTACAGTATTTTCCTCCAACTGTAAACATTATGATGGTTTCCTTGGACTTGACCTCCTTCAAAAACTAGAGGCCCAGATTGACTGCGGCCAAAGGCTGATCTCATTCAAAAACAAATTCCAGCCCAAAGCCTCTGACAAACCAATCACGCAGAAACCCATTCCCAAAAAGAAAAAACAACCTCCCCCTCAACAAAACCTGATTCAGGGTTACCAAGTTGCAGCTAGCACTAAGGTTACTCCTAAAACCCCCCCTTGCCCCGAGATCTCTCAAAACCTCACTCAATTCAGTAACAAATGCCTCAACAAACGAAAGAAGACAAGTCCAAGCAACTCCCCCTCGGTAATCCCCTCAATTCTCGTAACTCTGCCCAGAATAAATCCTCCCATGTTTTCAGGACAGACTCTGATATATGTAACCCTAATTCTATCCAATGTTTATGTACACATGTTTCCAGAGAAAATGCCGACCAATGTACCCAACAATGTTTCCCCCATGCCCCCAGAAATGTTAACAACCCCAAATCAATACACCAGTCCTACACCAATAACCCATGTTCTACACCTAACTTTTTCCCCACCAACCCTCCGCAGTCCCCCCAGCAAATCCCGTTTTCTAACTCGCTCACCTCGCACCCTTCTGAACCACCCGCACGCGCCGTTAATCCCCCCCTCACGCGTGCTGACCGAGGGACACAACCATGTTCCCACCATGCCCCCAGAAATGCCCAGCTATTCCACCACCCCCCCAATCCCCCTTGTGACAGTTTTTCGTCAGTAGCTCCCTTCCACCCCCCACAATTCACACCCCTAATAAACTTCAAAACCCCACACTTGACTCACCCCCTCATGACAGACAAACCCACCAACCCCAGATAACCTCTAAACAAACTGTTACTGCCACCGACAACGCTTCCCCCACCAACCCTCCGCAGTCCCTCCAACAAATCCCGTTTTCTAACCCCCTCACACCGCGCCCCACTGATCCTCTCACACGCGCCGTTAATCCCCCCCTCACGCGTGACCCCCACCAAAGTGACCTTGCCCCCCTTATAAGTACCAAGCACCTGCTCGCCAGTCAATCCCCCACCATCATTAGCCCAGCGGTAGTTCAGGATAAATGCCAAATTCCCCCCCACCATCAAAAATGGGTGAACCTGCGGCCCATACCCCAAACTCACATGGTATTTTCCCCCACTAACACATCCCCCAACCCCCATCGCTGCCTCTTACAACCCGCCATCATTCCCGCTCGTATCAACCACATTCTCGTGGCTAATATCTCAGAGGAACCCCTGACATTACCGAAAGGTCTCATTATAGGAGATCTCGAAACTTTCGATGACCTCCCCATACATTGTAACGACACCCCTACCAGCCTCCAATTGCCCCCTCTTCCTGAGACACTATCTGACCACCAAAAGAACGGCATGTACGACCTACTGATGGAATTCAGTGACGTCTTTGCCCAACAACCCACCGAAATCGGACAGACGGATGTAGAACAACACATCATTAACACCACAGGCCCCCCCATACGACAACCATCCCGTAGAAAGAACCCCATACAACGTCAGGAAGAGGAACGCCAAGTCCAGGAAATGTTAGAGGCCGGGATTGCCACCCCGTCCATTAGCCCCTGGTCTTCCCCTGTTGTCTTAGTCAAAAAGAAAGATGGGACAACCCGTTTTTGCGTCGACTACAGGAGGTTAAATGACATAACCATTAAAGATGCTACGCCCTTACCCCGAATAGACGATTCCCTTGACTCCCTATACGGATCCAAATGGTTCACTACCCTCGACTTGCAAGCAGGGTATTGGCAAGTGCCTATCAAGGCCGAGGACCAAAAGAAAACAGCATTTTCCACTAGTGGTGGCCATCACTATGAATTTAACGTCCTACCTTTTGGCCTCTGTAACGGACCCGCCACTTTCTCCCGTTTGATGGAAACGGTATTGCATGGCCTAACCTGGGAAACCTGCCTAGCCTATCTGGACGATATTATTGTGTACTCTCCAACCTGGGAAGAACACCTCCTCAGGTTGAGACAAGTCCTGCAAAGAATCCGAGCCGCCGGGTTGAAATTAAAACCCTCAAAGTGCGTGATTGCCCGGAATAAGGTAGATTTTCTCGGACACGTGATATCTGAACATGGTATTGCGCCAGACCCAAAGAAACTTCAAGCCATACAAAACCAAACCCCACCCACCACGGTTAAAGGAGTACGTTCGTTTCTAGGTTTAGCCACGTACTACAGACGTTTCGTCCACCACTTTGCCACCATAGCCAGACCCCTCCACCAACTTACCCACAAAGACACCCCGTTCGCCTGGACACCTGAAAGAGACCTCGCGTTTAACACTTTGAAGCAAAAGCTAATCCAAGCCCCTATTGTCGTTTTCCCTGACTACCAGAAACCTTTCCGTCTTTATACCGACGTATCTCTGTACGCCATAGGTGCAGTATTAGCTCAATTCAGAGATGGAAAGGAACATGTGATAGCGTATGCCAGCTGCACACTCACCCCACCCCAACAGAATTACGCAGCCACCAAGAGAGAGTGCTTAGGGATCATTTGGGCACTCAGCCACTTCCGGTCATTTGTGTTAGGCGCAAAACTCGAAATAATTACCGACCATCAATCTTTACAATGGCTGCGTAGGTGCGAAACCAACTCAGCCATTTTGGTACGTTGGAGAGAGACACTAGAGGACTACGACTTTACAATACAATATCGTCCCGGCAAACTCCATACTAATGCAGACGCCCTGTCACGTTTGCCAGTACCAAAAGACCCCCCCACCAACCTAGCCGCCTTACAAAACACTCAATTGGTATCTACCCCCACCTCCCGACAGAATGCCCCCCCAGCCCCCTCCCTAATTCAATCTTGGGAAGCACGAATCAGACCCCCCTGGATACCGTTAAACGTCTTCAGGAGACTGACTCGCTGGGGAGATCAACTTGCCACAGACACTGGTCACATAATCTTGGACCCCACCATAGCCCACGACTACATGATTGCCATCCACGAGGGAAACGGCATACACCTTGGACAAAAGAAAATGTTAAAGATCTTCACAGACCAATACTGGACCCCCAACCCCTCCAAAATTGCACAACGAGTGACAGAATCCTGCAAACCGTGTTTATTGGGAAAGGATAGATCACGCACCCCAGGCCCAGCTGGTACCATTTCTGCCAACAAACCGTTCCAAGTCCTATCCCTCGACATCATGGGCCCGTTCCCTTCTTACGCTGGCAACCGCTATAACGTCACATTTGTAGACGTATATTCAAAATTTCTAATAGCCTGCCCAGTTAAAGACCACACAGCCACCACAGTCGCCACACTGCTTGCCACCGAAGTGTTCCCTATATTCGGCCTTCCCCTTGCTCTTCTATCGGACAATGCCCCCGAGTTTAGTGGACACGTTTGGAAACAATTCACCCAACAATGCGGTATCAGGATTAAACACTCATCCCCGTACTGGCCTCAAGGAAATGCTATCTGCGAACGCAGCCATCGCACCATCAACAACCAGTTACGTACAAGAATGATTGCTCTTAATACCTCAGACTGGCCATCACAACTAAAAATGATACAGTGGGGTATGAACACCTGTCCTCGGGAAGACGGTATTTCCCCTCATGAACGTGTTTACGGTGTACCCCCCCTGTTACTGCCATTCCACCACCACGCTCACCTTCCCTCCACCACCTCCACAATTGACCCATTGCAACATCTGCAAAACACCCTCCATACCGCCCAGATCTGTCAAGACACCAAAACTGACAACATCGATGAAAAAAACCCTTTCGCCATCCATGACACCGTAATGGTAGCCAACCTCCCTATCACCAACAAGTTAGGCCCTCGCTATGTCGGACCCTACACCGTAATACAAGTCCCAAATGCCTTTCAAGTCACCATCGACTATCACGGCGTAACTCGCACGCTCCGAACTAGATTCGTCCGAGCGTTTAAACCTCTAAAGCCACAAGACATTACCCCACCCCACACGTCCGACCCTAAAGTAAATACCCCTACTCACCCCCTCACTCACGCTACGAATATTCCCATACAAACCCCTAAGGACCTAAGCCCTCCAGCACCGAACCGACAAATCTTTTCTCACCATACCCCCCCAACTAACCTCCACAAACCCCAAGCCCCCAATATCACACCCTCTTCCACCATGACACCTTCTTTCACTTCTGATAGTCAAGTTCCTCCCCAACTTATCCAAGTACAAAACCTCCACCCACAACCCCGACCACAACAGAAACCCTCCCGTCTAGCCCTGACATACCTCCACCAGGCACCACAGTGAGAAAACCACCACCGCCACCCCAAACCAAGTACACACCCAACCGCACCACACAATCTACCTCAGTAACCTCACGCTACAACTTACGCCCACGACAAACATCGTTTAAAACCTCCAGAAAACACACCCTACTAACCAAGTTCCGTAGGGCTGCCAGACCACTACCCTCCTCCTCCTCCTCCTCCTCTTCTCCCTCTTCGTCGAATTCTCCCACACAAAGGGAAAGAAGACGAATAATCACCAGCAAATCACCAACCTCATCAAACAACACACGCCCCTACCCCCAACCCTCCAACTTAAATCTACACTCCTTACCCACCCGTCTAGCCCCCCCCGCATCCCCCCCTTTCCCCTCCCCGCTCCCCCCCCCCCCCCCCACACACCCACCCACCCCCCCATCTCACCCAACCCCCCACCAACCCCCCCCTAAGAAACCCCCCCCCAAAGTCACCCCCGAGAAAACTCCCACATGTCATTTACCTATAAAACATGCTTCCCCTCACTATAAAACATCGTCGAGCGACTCAAGTCCCACGACAAACATCTACCTTCCCACCAGGACCGCCAGAGGTAGAATAATCAACAGACCCATCAGATTTAAAGACAGCGATACAAAAATAACACCCCGTTCTGACACTAAGGACCCAAGCCACACAACACACACACCCCCTCCTTCCCACACACCTCCTTCACCCACCTTACCTACACCGATTTTGCGCATTGCCTCACTATATATTCCCAACCTACAACACCGCCTAAGAAAACCAAATACAACCCAGACTCACATTCCCCCTTCGTCCCCAGCCCTGTTGTCACGCGCGAATCCCCTTTCGGTTAGTAACCCATTCACCACACTAAACAGACTTCCTGTCAACCCACACACCTCACTCACTCCGACCCCCACGGGGGAAAGCTACAAACCATTCATACGAAAGGTTAAAGTAAAGACCCCCACTGGACACTTGGCCCGTGTACCACACCCACACCAAGCCCGGGCAGCCGCCCGCCACAACACAGAGGACACATTCTTACAGGTATACATTGACCTGCAAAAGAAACCTGACCGTCGCTCTCGTGTTTGGTGGAACTTTCTAAATACCCTGAAAATGACCCACCATTACTATGATTCTTTTAACTTCACCCTTGAGGCTCGAGGACGAGCCTATAATGAAGGAGAGGGAAGTAAAATGCCCCAGAACAAGAAGCCCACCACAGAAGCCACGAGCGAACACCACACAGAAACACCCGGAAGAAAGGTCCACAGAACGAAAGGACCAGCTGACCGAGCCCGCCATTCCAGGCAGGCCCAAGCCCGCAGGGCTAAACAGCTCCAGGACACACCCATTTACCTTTTCTAAAACCGACCATTTTCCACACCTCACGTACACTAACCCCTCGTGTCCTACACTTATTAACTACAAAGATGATGAACAGGAATATACATTCATATTAAAAACACCCATGCCTGTCCCGACGTTGAGCCAATGCCAACACATCAGACAGCCATAATTATATCTATGTATGTTCTTGCATCCGAGAAGTAGATGTTATATATCTTAGAAGTTAAAGCACCCACGCTGTCCCTAGATCTCTTATATCATTTTCCATGACGAGTATAGATATATGTAACCCGTGCTCAGTCGCCCCTTGCATTGCTCCTCTAGTAACTAAGTATTAATATTAACATTCCCTAACATCTTGTCTTGCCAGACTAAGCTTCTGAAGACCCATCCCCCCATAAATCTATGTATGCAACCCTCAGGTTAAGTATTTTTATCCGCCATTGTGTTCACCTTTTTCCATTTACTTTCCACAATTGTCATACGTCTTCCCCTTGCCTCCTTCGTATCCACAGTCCACACTACGCCAATTTACTTCGTGTCTTACACCTCTTACCCCAACCAGAGATTATATAAGATAACCTGGTTATCAGTATCTGTCATAAGTACCCCGAAACAATAACTAAGTACCCCTACGAACTGCCACTGTGGTTGGTATTTTATATTTAATAGAAAACGCAGTTCCCAGGGCCAACTAATAGTATCCATAACCCTCTGACTGATCACATAACTCTATCTTTTCCAGACTCATATACCACCCCATAGTTGCATTCCCCGGTAGCATTTGGCTAACGTATTCTACTGCCTTTTCAAACTTCCATATCAATTGTAGCCTAATGCCACCCCCACGCCCAGGGACCTTAGGGGCCAAAATTTCCCTGTAGCCCTTGAACTCTCTCCCCCCCCTCTCATTAAGACACCCGCGCTTCTCGACTCTTGTCCGACCTAGCCTCTCTCTCATACCTCTTGAAGATCCTTGAATTGTCCGTTACTAACGCTCTCCAACCTTTTATATATACTCCTATCCAGCCTACCTTCACTTAGTAGGCCAGAACAACATTAGAACTTTACTAGCCCCTTGCATGCCATCTATTCTCTTACAACACATTCACAACCCTGCACCCAATGGTCGTCGGTGCGAGGCTAGCCGCCCCGCCAGTAACTAACTTCTATTGTCATACTTCCAGATAAATGTGGCAGAGTTAGCAACCCAGTCTCCACCATATCCAGCAAACCCTACAATTAACAACCAGCCGAGTAAAACCAGCTAGCTAAGGCACCTTCGGTTTTGGTATTAAAGACACTCACATCTGTCTCATACACAGAGGGTTATTACAAACACTGGTGATATGGCAAGCCCCTAGCCACAGCCGCCGGACGACTATATCAGAGAGGGCGCCCAGCTCCCCCTTTTTGCCCACCCGAGGAGGGAGACCCCCACCCCCGCGGAGGTATACCTGGCCCCTGTTTTGACTCTCGAGTCATTGCCAGGTAGCACAGGAATTCTTCCTATCAATGAACTAACCATGAATGACTAACACCTTTACTAACCTCTATTACCTCACAATAAACCATTTACCTTTCTTGCATGCTCTGATCACTAAATTAGCACCTCAGCTATACCATAGAATGAAGATTGAACAATCTAGAGAGACACTCCTATCACAGCTGTCCCCATCCTCCTCGCAAAGTAGATCCAGTCTCTCTCCCCTAAATACGTCCAGTATAGCCAAAATAGTACCTCTTACTAAGGCTCAGTTATATGAAAATATAAAGGCTTCCTATCGCCCTGTGCCACAACAGTAAATACCATCTTACCTAGTCCCCATATCTATTGAGAGCTCAATTAAGTCCATAAGACTCGAGATCCCTACTGTCTGCAGGGTCCAGAACCGAGCCTATAAATCTACCTCCCGCCCCCAGTCAAATCAGTTGAAAGCTAGACACCAACCAGTGGTCACTACCCTGCAGTTTACCTCTAGCTCTGCCCTTGTGTTGTTCCGGAGTTGAGAGATTCCAGATCCGGCAGACTCCGTGGCAGAGAAGACTGATAGAAGCATCTGTCCATGTACAAGTCCTAACGTGCACCTTATAACCTTCACACAAATTCGTGGGTATATAAGTGTGTAGCCAGCAACGATCATCAAGAGATCCGACTTGAGAACTTCCTACATTTTGGACCATCTGGACGGCCGAGGAACCAGTCGTTAGCCCCCAACATCACCGGAAGCAAGATAACCAGGACCAGATCTACCCATACTATTCAAGATTCATGTTACTAGTACTAAGTGTTATAGTACTAGCTTGATACGCACCTATTAACTTTCTATAAAGTGGCTAAGACCTTGCCCAGTGTAATTCATATTTAACCATTCCATTTGGGACGTACTAAGCGATCAGTGTTTTTTATTTACAGGCGACCTTGACTCTCGTAATTACCTTATTCAGATATTAAAACTCTAGTGATATCTAACGTTCGCCCACTGATTCGTGTTCTACATATTTCTGCATTAAGAATATCAAACTTAGTTCAGTACCCCCATGAGGTTGCTAGAGATTTCCGTGTTCTATAATATACGCGTCTAATCCTAACTGTGAGTTGCTACGTGGGCACGCGACCAGCCAGCAAGAGGTAAAATCAGTGACAGTGAATTATACGAATATATTGAGGTCTTCCAGTAAAATATAAACTTGCTAATTAAACCCGTGATCAGAAGAATATACCTGAACGTTGGAAGTGGGAGACTAGGCTCCATCCAAATCCGCAAATGCTAGCAGTTCCCTTCTATCATTTGTTTTGTGCAAATATAACTATCTTTCTATGCTCTTTATTTCAATAAACGTTAACTTGTGTCGTGTTACTGTGTTTATTTTGTGTTCTCTATTCCTCATACCTTGTATTGTGCATGCAGCCTTCTATACCCAGTCATTCAGAACTCACATTACCCAAGTTAAACCTGTAGAAAAACAGGGCATAACAAATTTTCTTATAGTTCCACCATAGTTGTGCTGTATACATTGGTGAGCAGTAGGAGTTGAACAATGTTATTTTTGTATCCCATGTGCACATATGAAATTTTCTTAATATTGAATTTCCCTGCATGTAAAGTTGCCTTCGCTGACGACCCATATCCTCATCATCTGAGCGATCACATGAAATATAGTGTCCTAGATACTTTACTTTACTTACTTCTTCTATAATTTCTTCATACAAATGGAATTTAGGTAGCTTTGATTTCAATAGAAGGTTAGATTTAAATATTATGATATTGCTCTTTATAGGATTAAATTTGACTGAATGTTCGATTCCAAATTTTTCACATACTCTTAATAATTTATCCAGTGCTGCTCCAGAGGGCGCGATTAAGGCTAGGTCATCAGCATACATGAGATGATTTACAATGGTGCTGCCAATACAGCACCCAGTGCGAGTCTTGTTCAGCTCCAGACTAAGATCATCCATGTAGACGTTGAAAAGATACGGAGACAATATCCCCCCCTGCCTAACACCATTGGTTACGGAGAAAGAGCCTGACAGGATGTTGCCCCATCTTACACACATTTTTTGATTAGCATACCAGAAAATAAGTATCCTAACAATATAGCTAGGCACTCCCCTGTTAACTAATTTTTCAAATAAGGTTTTGTGACACACCCTATCAAAAGCCTTACTTGCATCAAGAAAACAAGAGAAAATTGAGCTATTTAGTTTGTTGTATGTATCAATCACTTCTTTCAGCACATATATGCATTGGTCTGTGCCGTGATTTTTCTTAAAGCCAAACTGATTGCTGCTGGTGACAATATATGCAGACATTCTTTCTAGCATTATCATTTCAACTACCTTACTCACCACACTAGCAAGTGCTACTGGTCGTTATTAGTCTTTTGCTGTAATTTTACCTGATTTATCTTTAATGACAGGAACAAGTATTACGGATATCATAGACTCCGGCAGGACACCATGCGTAAATAGACTGGTGATGAAAGAACTAAGTTTATCTATTAACAACTTATCTGCATATTTAAGATGTTCTGCATATATACCATCCAGCCCACAAGCTTTGTTTAGGTTAAGTTTTCTTATGGCATTCTCAAGATCACTTTCAGTCACTTTAATGTCTTCATAATTACTATCTTTCACATATTGAATTGCACCATTAGTAGACCTTTGGTTTACACTGTTAAGTAGTTCCTTAAAATGAGTTTTCCATAAGTCAGCAATGTTCTCTTCACCCGTAACCCCCTCAACACTGACAGGTAATGGTGTGTTACAATTTTGCATGGATCTGATGTCCTTCCAAAAACAGTTAGTATCCTTTTCTGCCAGACTCTTTGCAAGGGCTTCCTTCCTTAATTGGTTTTCATTTTGCTTAATAAATCTAATGGCATATTTGGTCCTAGCCTTTGCTCTTTTGTGAAGTTCAAATATAGGCCCCTGTCTAGGCTGACCTACTTCAAGCCAATGAGACCTAGCATCTCTGGAGGCCTGATACAGGTCAGCCACATAGTCTTGCCAACCTGGCTTATTGAATGAGGACTTATATTTACGGCTATTAAAAATACTTTCCCCCGCTTTTGATAAAGAATCTATTATACTATTGTAAAATTTAATAATGTCCTTTCTGTGTTGTGCATCACTACATTTTGGATCCCTGCATTGTGCTACACCATTACCATCATATTGCACCCTATTTAATAAGTCCTTGGATTTATCACAGTACATTTGGCACTCTTCATTTGAGATTACATTCCATGGAACTTTTGCCTTGATGCTATTGCTAGTTTCTGTTATTTCCGGTGCTTTATTAATTTGGATTGTTAATTCTATAGGTATGTGGTCGTCATCCGTAATGTCGTATCTTATGGCCATTTCTGAGATAGAGTCATGAAAGTCAGAGCTAGAGATTGCATGATCAAGCCACGACCTGGTCTCCCATGCTTCACTAACATATGTATAGCTATTTTCTGGAAGCAGGTTTTTGGAGGACAAAATCAAACCTTGCTCCTCACAAAACCTTAACATATGTTTAGCAAACATGGAACCACCCAACTCGTGAGGGGTAGCATTCCAATCACCTACCACTGAGTAACACGTTATCTCTAATTCAGAAATTAGGCCACCAAGCTCCCCTAACTTTTCCAAATAAAGTTCTTCATTTTCTGCACACTGATACGGTAAGTAAACACAAAATTATTGTTATTGTTTCGGGGTACTTATGACAGATACTGATAACCAGGTTATCTTATACAATCTCTGGTTGGGGTAAGAGGTGTATGACATGAAGTAAATTGGTGTAGTGTGGACTGTGGATACGAAGGAGGCAAGGGGAAGACGTATGACAATTGTGGAAAAGTAAATGGAAAAAGGTGAACACAATGGCGGATAAAAATACTTAACCTAAGGATTGAATACATAGATTTATGGGGCGATGGGTCTTCAGAAGCTTAGTCTGGCAAGACAAGATGTTAGGGAATGTTAATATTAATACTTAAACTAAGGATTGCATACATCGATGAACGATGACATTATAGTCGTCGTCCTAATAAGGTGATGAAACCTGGTTGATCTGTACTTGGCACAATACGACACAAGGACAGTGCCGCTATGTCGTATCAATGCTGGTGGCAGTTAATATTATAGACTTACTTACTAGAGGAACAATGCAAGGGGCGACTGAGCACGGGTTACATATATCTATACTCGTCATGGGAAATGATATACGAGGTCTAGGGACAAGCGTGGGTGTTTTAACTTCTAAGATATATAACATCTACTTCTCGGATGTAAGAACATACATAGATATAATTATGGCTGTCTGATGTGTTGGCATTGGCTCAACGTCGGGACAGGGCATGGGTGTTTTTAATATGAATGTATATTCCTGTTCAACATCTTTGTAGTTAGGAGTGTAGGACACGAGGGGGGTAGTGTACGTGAGGTGTGGAAAATGGTCAGTTTAGAAAAGGTAGTTGGGTGCAGCCTGGAGCTGCTTAGCCCTGCGGGCTTGGGCCTGTCTGAAATGGCTGGCTCGGTCAGCTGGTCCTTTCGTTCTGTGGACCTTTCCTTTGGGTGTTTCTGTGTGGTGTTCGTTCGTGGCTTCTGTGGTGGGCTTCTCGTTCTGGGGCATTTTAATAACGAGTATCTGGTGTACCATAGCCGGTACAGTGTACCCCTATGTCAATATTGTGACCTCCATACCGGTCAGACCTCATATAGCAAGCTAATGATATTGTGGCTCCAGACCCTATCCCCAACCCTCAACACAATCCACTATTAATATAACGAGTACTTGGTGTACCATAGCCGGTACAGTGTACCCCTATTTCAATATTGTGACCTCCATACCGGTTAGACCTTACATAGCAAGCTAATGATATTGTGGCTCAAGACCCTATGGACGTTTACATTGTGTTGCCAAATATCAAACATTAACTTGTCATTACGTAGACTAGCAATGTTTTATTTATATCGTTCTTGTTTGTTCAATACAATTTTCATTATCACCGTATTTAATTCATATTTTGGCACGTGTCAAAGATATAAACAAACAATGTATTCCATAGGTTATGAAACACGTTTTGTATTTACTAAAAATACGTTATGGACGTGTTAACAGTATGTTTGGTAATGTCATTAATGTATGTTATATTAGAACCTCTTAAAAACTTTGATATGACATTTTTGTTAGAAACCATTATAATAGTACTACACCTCTATATATTATAAGTGCCAAACGTTTTAGTAGTAGATGTCGTAGTAGTAGTTATAGATGTGATATGTTAGTATTAATATAACAAAACGTTTAACTTTTACTCTACATAAATTATATAATATACACAGATTTTTTTTTTTTTTTTTTTTAAATACATTCAATGATACCAAATAGACAAGTTTTTTACACGTGTATTATACAACCTTCCTACTTAGGTTCCTTTTTACGTGTTCACAACATCACAATAGACGTTTCTTTGATATTGCCAAAAAACAAAAACAAAAAATTAACGTTGCCATTATATAGACTACAGACGTTAAATTTACATTTTTCTTGTTTGTTCAATACCAGTCGCATTATCACATTATGTCATTCCTATTTTGGCACGTGCCAAAGAAGAAAATAATGTATCCCATAAGTTATGACACACAATTTGTAGTTACTAACTTAGAATGTTGTGACAACGTGTTTACACTATGTGAAGTTAGGTCAATAATGGTGTCATTAAAACATTATAAAAACGTCTTTAGACGTAATTTCAGAAACGTTGTGATATAACCACACCAGCGCATAAGTGTCAAACGTTGTACACACGTAACTTGTTTATTGGGATTGAGCATACCAAGTGACTGAAGTTGTTCCTGGCCAACATGCGATCTGGGTCCTAGGTTCAGCATGAACCTAACCATTTTATTTTGAGTGACCTGAAGTTTGTGCTGTGCTGATTTAGATGATGCAAAGTACCAGGATGACACAGAATAGTCAAAATGACATTGAACAAATGCTTGGCATAGGGTCTTTTTGGTCGCCGCTGGCAAGCATCCCACCTGTCTATACAGGTATTTTATACGTGCTCTACATTTACTCAGGATGGAATCAGTGTGGAATCCCCCGCTGAAGCCATGATGGGCGGGGGAGGCTTAAAAAAAAATTAGGGATATCTTCTTCCTCTTCCTGTTCTTCTAGATTTTCTTCAATGGCCTGAACTGAGGTGGGGGCTTCCAGTGGGTCTTCTCCTTCCGAATTGTTGTCCTCAATTTCCAGTAGCCGGGATTCCTCATTCGCGGCAAGTAGTCCTACTCTGGAAGCCTGCCGTTGTTGTTGTTTTGCATGATCCCTTATGTAATTTAAGGGACAGGCGGTGTTGCAGGCACTGAAGTCGAACGGGTTGATCAGTATCAGGGGCCCGTTCCAGAATCTGGGTGTGGTGGTGCTCGCGGTTCGGCCTTGATTTATGGGGTTAGTGGGCGGCGGAACCCTGTTCGTGGGCATGGCTGGGTGGATACGCCCTGTTGTAGGAATGTGGGCGGTTCTGGAATGGTGGTTGTCTGTACCCGTAGCTGTGTGGGGGTCCTGGCCTTCAAACTCCTTGAGGGTGGGTGGGGAACCTTTTTATAGCTCCCACTGTTGAGGTCTTGGGTTTGGTGGCCAGGAGGTTTCCAATGGTGATGATGTCTCGGTCGTAGCCTACAGGGTCAATATATGGTGAAGTGCTCTCTGATGAAGTTGGGGAGCATTCGCAGCAGGATGTTAAAAATGTGTTGTTGTTGTTGTTGCATATTGCTTTGGAAAGGGTATGCAGTCCTGACATGTTGTGCCAGGAGTCCGAGGGTGGTGTCTAAATCTCCTTCATAGGTTATGTTATCTATTTCACTCAGGGTGACGGCAGTGCCCAAGGAGGGTTGACTAGCATCAATCAAAATCTGACAGAATTGTACCCATGTGAGATCAGGGGTAATATGTCCGGCTACCAGGGACACCTGTAAAGTCAGTAAAAATAGGTTAGCCTAAACAGAACCAGATGCGGAAATAACTTGAGCCGACCAGGCCAAATGAGATATCTTTCTTGGTCTAACTGGCAGAGTGTTTGGCTCATAACCCAAGGGTCCCGAGTTCAATTCTCGGCCAGGGCATATTTTGGGAGGCTATTTCAGCATCTAACGAAGTTTAGGTGTGTTAGTAAAATTGTTAAGATGGTAGAGAGTAAGATCAGAGCTCCATAAATCCTCTTTCGGGTATGGTGTAAAAACCTGTTCCTACACACGGCCTTTCCCAGGTGAGTTAACAGAACAGCAATTTTTTCTCTGTCTGTTTGATACGCCAGGCTGAGCACTGGGTTGACCATATCCAAATATGTCCTGATGTCATATGTGTCTGCCTCATACTTAGGTATGGGAATGTGAGAACGATTCGCCATGATGACTTTATGTTAAAAATACCGCTCTATTCCTTTGATTTTGTGCCTAATGGTCTCTTTCTCCCGAATCAAGAACCACCGTCTGCTGCCAATGTTATACCAGGTTTTTACTGGGGTTGTATTGATTTTATAGGTAGGTTCTTGTATACTTGACTGGAAAAGATGAGAACACACAAGAACACAAACATGAAGGTAATAGAGGATACTATAACACAGAGTACAACCATATAGGTTATTCTTATTCACACAAAATCATGGTTAGAGGTGCAATGTTACATATGACAGGGATAGGTTTTAAATAGCAGCACGATCGAGGATCCTCTAGGCGTCTCAAGGGGAAGATATAGGCAGGTTCTAAAGATTTCTGCAGACGTTACTGCCTGGTATTCCCTACGACGCCCTGGTCCGTGGGGGTGGTCCTGTCGTGTGACGGTGACAGAAGTTAGCGGAAGACTTCCTTGTAGATCCTTTGAAGACTGTAGAAGTGAGGGTCTTACATGAAAAACGAGCCATTACACTAGTGTCTTACGCTCTCGTATCATGGGATTAAAGTAAGATGTTCCTCCAGTGTCTTACACTCTCTCTTACAATCCAGACCTAGACTTCAGAAGGTAGGTGAAGACTTCCTTGCAGATCTTCTGAAGACTGTAGAAGTGAGGGTCTTCCATGAAAACGAGCCGTTATACCAGTGTCTTACACTCTCGTATCATAGGATTAAGGTAAGGAGCCGTTTCAACGTCTTACACTCTCTCTTATAATCCAGACCTAGACTTCTATGGGAGTTTCTGGAGGAACTTATATGATGGAATCTTGGGATTGTTACGAGTACGAGCCGTTACACCATGCAGTGTCTTACGCTCTTGTATCGTAAGGACTAAGTAGGGAGTTGTTACACCAGTGTCTTACACCCTCCACTACAAGTCCTGACTGTGAAGGAAGCTGTTACACCAGTGTCTTACACTCTTCCAACCAGCCTTCCTATGTTTGTGGGTTTACTAAAACTAGAGCGCTTGCCAGTACTGCATACTCTAATGTATAGTAAAGTCTCGTACCAAGGCAATATGTAAAAATGTTGGGTGGTCAGCAGTGTTGTCCAACAAAAGTACGAGCAAATCCAAGGTACCTTCGAGAAATACGTCGAGTAGTTCCACCAGTGTCTTACTCCCTCGAGGCAACTTCTCGGTAAAGATAATCCCAAGTCTTCCAGATACTGTACCTATCAGCCAGTGCCTTTTAGAGTATCTTTCCAACTGCGCATCTCTGGTCTATAAGGGCTGTTGTGCGCAGAGGAGGGTGTGTGTCAAAGGCGGTAGCCCTTCTCGGAATTCACGCCACGGCGGTGGTATCGAGTCTCCGGGCAAGATGAGCGCGTGGTAGTTTTGGATTTATGGAAGGTTCTCTCTCCTGGATGTTGTAGGCTACGTTGTTGGCCTTCTTTAGTTTTGCTGGTGGTGTTGGAGGTTAACCTCACAGTTAGGTCTTTTCCTGGTGTCGGGGGAAGTGGCGAGGTGATGGTGGCGACCCGAGGGGTGAGGAGGCTCTTGAGTGTCCTCGATCTTGTCTCGGCGGCCTGGTGACAGGATCGAGTTGCTTTTGTACTGGTGCTTCCATCTTCTCTTTCGTTTTTCTCCCCCATCTCAAATACCTTGGTGACCTTGGGTAGGCTTCCTATGGGCCGCGCTATTTCACATTTTATTTTGGTTATCACGGCCGGGTGATTATGTTATGTAGGAAGGGGTCGGGCGCTAGTTGGACTAGATAATAGTTCATCAGGCGCCTGGCCCGGGAAGACGATTAATATGAAGGGTGCACCTAGCAGTGTGGTGGGCGGGCTTGTGGTGGTAGGGCTTCGCTGCTTGTCTGCCTGCCGAGATCGGAACCTCTCCGGGTGCATGGTCGGGGGCCGGGGGAGTGCTGGAGGGACCTTGGTCTGCTCTCTGGGTCTTCTCCTGAATGACCTAGATGTGTGTGAATTTGTGTTTTATTTGTGTGTGTTCGTTGTTTTCTGTTGTGTTTTGTGCTGTCCCTGTTCTTGCTCTGTCTTGAGTCGGCCCCCCCCCAAAAAATAAAATAAAAAAAAAAATAAAAAAAAATAAAAATAAAAATAAAAAAAAATAAAATAAAAATAGGAAAAGTGGGGATTGGGCCTGAGTCAATAGATAGATAGATAGATAGATAGGAAGAATCTTTATAGAGTATGGGTAAATTAAAACTATCAATTATCGCTCTATACTATTCTATAGCCTACTCCCACGACTTCTTCCAAGACTGGTTGCAATCATTTATTAATAGCCAAAATATAATAAAAGAATGTATCGTGGTTTACTGAATGGGTTAATACAAAAACACGGACTACTCCACTTTCCACGTGAGGAAGCACAGGTGGTGACGCAAGATATGAAAGTTTTCCCCGCGATGATCGAGTTGTCTGAACACTGAGATACGTGGCGTGAAGGTCAATATATCAAGCTGGTTTATATTATTCTTCCACGTGCAATTTTATTGATTTGTCTAATTTACCTTTCACATGAACATAATAGCCTACTTTATTAACCTTGTCATTTTAGTTGCATTATGATTATTTGTCTCAATTAATGCAATGACTCTTATGGTAAATACAGCTTGCAATGAGAGTAAATATTGGGTAATGTGGTAAGACTATGTAAATATAATGTAAATACATAGACTTACGAACGCCTACTATAATTATAATCTACCTTATATTTTCAAAATTGCCGCTATAAGTCAAACAAAAAACTTTAATGAAGACGTATAGTTTTACGCTCTCTCTAATATTAAAACTAATGATTGGCTATTGTTTTGTTTTCTTTATTTACATAGATTACATTAATAGAATGAATTGCAATTTATGTTTACGTGTAAAGTTTAGCTTCCTATATATAACTTTTAATTGACTCACAGTGGCCACGTATTTCCGGGTGGTAGTCTGTGTTATTTTTATTTTGGAAGAACAGTTATATTAATATTAATCTACAAAACGTTTCATGAATGAATATATATAACATACATTGAATATATCAATTGTTTAATTTAGTATTCATATAGTAGATTAATATTAGTTATGGGTTGTAATTAATTGAAAATAACTATATACATAAAAGCCATCCCGAATACAAGAGTGGAGGCGTTGCAGAGAGAAGGCAAAGTTGTCAATCTAGCAACTTTATCGCAAAATTAATTTGTATTTACTTTCATCTAGCGACACATTTTGACATATAACTTAGATAACTATCTGATATATAGTACTTTCCTTGAGATTATTTCAATTTAAAATTATAATTTAAGAAATTTCATAAGGTTAGTAGTGTTAATATTTATTTTTGTTATGTTTATTGGCATAATAGCGACTTCTGAGGACTAATCTAGCAAAATACGCTATCTGAAATTGGCAACTCTGAGTGTCCCAGTCTGACAGTTGCGGCAGTAGACAGTGGACGTACCGGCGGTCAGGGGTTTCGTATTTCTCCTCATTGTCCGCAACCATGGCTCTCAAAGGCGTCCGTAAATCCACCAAGAACCCCCCGATCCTGAGCCACGAATTTGTGATCCAGAACCATGCGGATATCGTGTCCTGCGTGGCCATGGTCTTCGTGTTGGGGCTAATGTTTCAGGTGGGACCATTTTCGGCTTTGTAAACATGGACATATTTGCTCATATTTTGTGGTATATTATAGGTTTAATCTGACATATAGTTGTATTTTACAGTGTTGATGTGTGTGGTTGTAATAATTATTTATGCTGTGATAATGTTCCATGGTAATATTAGTAATTATGGTTGAATATTACCTTGTTGCCTATTCCTAAACATGACCATATTTGCTTGTATTTTCAGGTCCTATTTTTATTTAAATTAGATTATAATGATGTATTCAATTAAGTGTGGTTGTTATAGTGATTCTGTAAATAGCGTGTCAGAAAATTAATTATTTGGAAATTTACATAGGCTAGCCTAGCCAAGGCCAGGTCTGGCTAAAAATTATGAATGAACATAGGCCTATGCCATTTGTCTATTTTATTAGTGGATAGTAAGCGACTAAGCGTAGATGCTTTTACATTTAACTTAGGTAATGCTACAGAAGTACAAGTGTGCAACTCCTGGATTTTTAGAGTTTTTAATAATTTTTCTAGGCTATTTATAAGTGTAGGCTGTATTCTGGTGTGTTTCATCGCTAGAAACTGAGGAAAACAGTTTGGAAAAATGTTATTTTAATACCACAAATTTTCAGTGTTTTTTATAAAATAAATTGTTCATTTGCATCAATATATAGTGTTTGTAATTCATTAGAAATCTCGGGAAAACCTATTTTCCCCATTAGGCCTATCGATCGATGTTGAGACACAGCCCCCCTGATAGTGATTTGAAAAGACATTAGCCTAACCTAACAACCTTACCTAACCTAACCTAGTATTATGGGAGGGGGCTACCGCCCCCACACCCCCGCTGGTTAAGTACTAATCCCTTAGTAAATAAAAAAAAAAAAAATGGCTGTCGATTATACGAAGGTGAAAGAAAAGTCGATGAAGTCTACGGTGTTTACTCTGCAATCTTCAGCTTTGATTGTACATTGATAACGGGAAAGTACCGTATTGACAACCTTGTTACGAAAATTAAATGTTAGTACCATACTTTTATATTAGGGTTTTCCGAGGGTTTAACACAACTTGAGATGGTTCGGCCATATGGAACGTATGGAAAGCGAGAGAATGACTAAGAGGGTGTACGAGAGCGAGGTGGAGGGACAGAGAGGGAGAGGTAGACCGAATGAGAGGTGGAAGGATGGAGTGAGGAAGTACAGGAACGAAGGCGGTACTGGTTGCGGGGAGGGGCGTCACCTGACTGGGGACAGAGGTGCGTGGGGGCGGTTCGTTTGTGGCCACCCCTTCGGGGATCACGGCGTCAGGCAATAGATAGCTAGATAGATTAACACATTTTCAAATGATCTTTAGAGCTATCGATAACTGGAAGTACCGTATTGACAACCTTGTTACGAAAGACATTTTAGTACCCGGTACCATACTTTTTTATTAAGTTTTGCCGAGGGTTAAAACAAATTTTCTTATGATCTTTAGAGCATATAGATTCAATATTTATCTTCAAATATATCAACAAAATTTATGGTATTAAAATAACATTGAACTAACAGTTTTTATGGCTATTCTCATTTCTAATTCCAATTCCGCTCTCCTAGCAAATTTAGCGGTAAAAATTTACCTATGGTCCCGTTAAAATATCCTCAAGTAACCTATTAAAAACTGGGTATATTCCTGCGAAACGGCATGCATTATATCTCAAGAACTGGGCAGTGTTATAGCATATTTGTTGTTTGTACTGTACATATATATATATGTATTATGTATGTTGCTTCGTAGTATACTATAAATGGAAAATATACTTGGTAAATGAATAATTAGAGGGCATCTGTGGACTCACTTTTACAATTTCCCAGCTCAGCTGGTGGGCGACGAGTGGAAGTGAGTCGAGTTGTATACTGCTATTCTATTGGTCAATAAACTGGGTGTGACGTCACGAGCGATGATGGTATATGAATGGTTGTTGTGGGAGTACGTCACTGTCTAGACGGTGACGTCACAAATTCTCGCAACATTTTAACGGGTGTAGAAATACACGTCAGTCCATATAATGAGCCTCTTTTGTTTCTCAATCCCTCTACGACGTCACATTGATTCATTTATTATCCTTGGTGTTTATAATCTCTCGGATTCGGGCCAGTCGGCCATATTTGAAATGGTGGAACTGTTGTTCAATGAATAGTGAAGTGTTTTTGCTTTATGAAAACACCTACAACATCTTCTATTTAACGGGATTACCAACGGAGCTTCCAGCGGCATTGTGTTAATTTGGCTGCAGACCATTATTGTCCAGTACACCAAGGGTAAGGGTTTTATACCGTCGTTATTTGGGTCCAAGCCTAGGCTACGATTACCACAGAATCTTTAATGGATATCCTCAATACAGACTTATTTCCTTCACTTACCTCGTCAATAATAACCCATATAGGTGGAGAGGCCCTGAATTATATCAAAGAAAAAGTTATGTTGAAACATTATCTGCAATTTAGCCATGTTGATTAACTCTTAGCCCACTTAACCCCTTCAGACTCATATGACGCAGAGCTTGGCAGATTAGCAATAAGAAATAAGAGTTCTCTCACTCTTATAATTACCTCTTTTGGCGACCGTCAATCTTTTATGAATTAAATACCAAACCAGCGGGGGTGTGGGGGCGGCAGCCCCCACCTAATATACAAGGTTAGGTTAGGTTACGCTAATATTACCCCTTATTTTCGTCATTTACCCCTCAATTTCCCTGTACTTCATAGCCCTCCCCACTATCGGGGGGCCGTATCTTAAGATCGTAATTGTTTAATCGAAGTCCTCTTTTTCTAGTTATTAAAAATGTGTTCTATGGTGTATTATATGCTATATAGAAGCAATAGAACTGTTCAAATTACCTGGGAAGTGTATATTAAACAAAATACAAAACTTTGAATAATGAGGTAAGAGATAGGCTATGTGTTTTTATCACTTTTCAACCCAAGACCAGCGGGGGTCTGGGGGCAGCAGCCCCCAGGATGCCCAGGTTACCTTAGGTTAGGTTAATGACCAGCTATGTAAATACAGTAGTGAACATTTGGTTCAGTCTGTGCTCAAAAATCCATTTTCTTTAGGAGGAGGCCATACACTAAACAATTACCGTGATGTTGAAACATTATCTGCAATTTAGCCATGTTGATTAACTCTTAGCCCACTTAACCCCTTCAGACTCATATGACGCAGAGGTTGGCAGATTAGCAATAAGAAATAGAGTTCTCTCACTCTTATAATTAACTCTTTTGCCGACCGTCAATCTTTTATGAATTAGGCTAAATACCAAACCAGCGGGGGTGTGGGGGCGGCAGCCCCCACCTAATATACTAGGTTAGGTTAGGTAAGGTTGTTAGGTTACGCTAATATTACCCCTCAATTTCCCTGTACTTCATAGCCATCCCCACTATCGGGGGCCGTATCTTAAGATTGTTGGATAATGGGGACAAATTCCGGAGATTCTAATTAACCTCTGAAGTGCGCATGGGGGTAATTAGACACCTCTCCCTGTGCGCATGTATTTGAGGTGTTTCCGTCACTAAAATATTCATTGTACCATTAATAGCATTAATACTTATCCATATGTGCCTATTATGGGTTGATTATAAAGGTATTAACCTGAAACAACAATAAAACGAGTGAAAACAGCGTTTGGATGGTCAAAATCGGAGATATAGCCCGCGAGTTGTATAATGTATGGGTGAGGCAAGCTGCTTTCCCGCCAATTTCCCCCAAGGCCACTGAGACACAGTCGATCGATACTCTCTCTCTCTCTCTTGCATTCGCTTGCTATCAGTGATGACCACACCCTGCAACCGGATTTCTAATGTTAGCACGAAAATATACCTCAGAATAAGGGAATATAGGTGATAACTGAAGGAGAGGAGGGGAGGTAGAGGACTGAGATTTTGCATGGCCCAGGGGCCAACAAAAAATAAAAAAATAAAAATAAACAAAATATTTTGTTTTCGATGTCAAAAGTTTATTTTTTTTTTTTCTGACTCTTAAGAGTCTCCCCGCAGTCCGCCGGGGGAACTCTTAAGAGTCTCCCTGCAGCTCCCGGGTTAATGACAACCACTGTATAATGATGAAAACTAGCTAAAACCCCCCCCAAAAAATCACAAAATAAAAGTTGGCCAGGTTCCTGGATATGTTCCTTAATTTGCATGAACAAATTGTAATAGGCCTATAGAAACCTCTGCTGGCAACATAGATGACGAGTTAAATAATTCATGGGGGGGTGAGGGGGGGCAAAGCCCCCCCTCAACCCATCGTGTATCCAACATTGGCATTATAACTAAGACCATGAATAGGGCCTACACTCATTTCTCAAAATCTGGAGGAAAAAACATAACAAATAAGGGTGCGAGCCTATTCCCTATAATTACTAATATATCCGTTCATCTTGGGACGATATCGCTACTAATATACTAATTAGTATTGATAAATAGAAACGGTTTGAATATCAAGACGCAAATTACACAGTGCACTAATGACATTATAATACACGTTGTGTGAAACATATACACCGCTGATGTTAAATTAAGCGGGTGTAATGACGACATGTTGGCCGAGGGCTGGAATGACGTCATCGCTGAGGCCCGCCTTGGCTGATGACGTCACGATAATCAACAACCAATCACAAGCAAGGATACACAACGTCTTGGCTTGGTTAATCAAGATGGCTATATTCTAGTTAATCTCCGTGTTTCAACCCCTCTCTTTCCCTGATATATTTCATACCCTCCCCAGCTATCGGGGTTTAGTATTGTTGAGGTAAGTGAAGAAAATAACTAAGAGATATGAGGATATAAATAAGGATACTTAGTTAATGGGCAAACAAAATACGGTGACTACCGCTACATAGGATCTTACCAAAAACTGTTCAGGGGACTGGTTAGAACTTGTAGGATGGTTAATTGAAGGTTGGAAATCAGTATTTACTGAGAAATAAAAGTCTTAAAATGCGCTATGTTTTACGGGAGGGTCTGTACCAGGCTGGGAAATTAGTGTTACGGATCTACTTGCCCCGGGCTAGTGACATCTGAAATTTACTTGCCCTGACAGTCTTTTCACTTGCCCTGACACATTTTTTACTTGCCCTGATACATCGTAAGGAATTTCACTCATTAAGTACCACATACATTCACAAACATGCCACCAGCTTCTATAAATTGGATGTTATGTCCACACTACGTATTGAATTTTGGGAAACTTCATGCATTACTAATGTTATGGAAACATCAAGCGTTTTTGGTACAGCACGTTGATGGTAAAACATTGAAACTAAGAAGAGGACAATGCAGGTTTCCATTTATTTACCTATCTCTTAAACCTCTCCTATTCTGGGGTGCTCAGGGCTCTTCAATTTAAAAAAAAAAAATCTCCACTCTCTTTCCTCCTTGATTTATGATACTACCAGTTTATCCCCTAACTCCAATAACCAGATTCACTTTTCAGAGGACCTTTGGCATGGCTTTAATTCACCAAGTGATATGTTGTCAAGTGTCTCTAATAATATATCTATGTTCTAACATTTCAATCTTTCCCTATTGTTTTGTATTGTCAAGCCATCTTCCTTTGTCAGGCCCTCAGACTTTATCCTTAAATATAAGTTTTACAGAACTTCATATTAGCATTGACTCCTTGACACTTTTACTGTCAAAACCATTAGCACTGAAATTACATTTCAAATTTTCCCTTTTAAGCATTGATCTCTCGTTATACTGTGTGCATAGTGTGATAGGATATTCTCAGTAAATGTACCTTCTCTCACCTAATTTTATCTTCAACTTCCTTCCCCTACATGATTTTGTTAAAGTATATTTTCAGTAAATGTTCCTTCTCCCACCTAATCTTATCTTCAACTTCCTTCCCCTACATGATTTTTTTAAAGTATTCTTGCACAGTTTTACGTCTTCATTTTTCTCATGAACCTGAAACTAGTACATTGTCATCATCGATTGGCTTTCATATGGGATGAGGGGCAGACTACTGATTCTCTTACTAGTCCTTATATATTTGTCTTTCACTCACTGTATCGTACTGTAAGTAATCTTGTCCTCAATTTCTTCCTCTTGAATCTTGGTTCTTGAATGCAAATAATCAATATATTAAGGTGAAACAATTATCATGAAGACATGCATATCATTATCTTTAAACTAGCTTAATAAGTGTTAGTAAAGCAGGAGAGGAAAATGGTTGTTTCTTAACTATTTTGATATTAGTTAAACAATATGTTTGCGAGATACAGCCGGCTGTTACTTTACTGCTTTCAATGCCTCTTATAACACAAAGGCAGGATGAAGCTTATTATCTGAGAGATAACCCATTCATATGGCTTCAAATTGGATAGGTTCCGCTTTAGAACATATGTAGTAAGCATTGCTTGGGAAACAAGGTTGTGGATATGTGGAATAGATTGTCTAGTGCAGCGATTAGCTAAGGACCGGTAGGATATTTCAAAAGACAGCTGGATAGTCATATGAATTATATGGGCTGGGTGTAAATGGGATCTACCTCGTGTAGGCCGGACAGCTTTATGTAGACTTCCGATTTCTTATGTTCTTAAGTCCCTTTTGATAATGAACACTATGTATTGGACTATTGGTGTAACACAAGTTGCTTCATGTTTGTTTTTATTGGAATTTAGTTACAGAGATTTGTGAACATTCAACTTATTTTTCGAATTTGTCTTACTTATTCGGCTATCATATCCTTAACATATTAGATCATATTTTACCATTTCATGAACGATTTTAATTTACAGCCAAATCTACCCCCTAACCTATCTTGGTCAACCCAAAACAATTGTATAGTATTGTAATGCTCACCTTAAAATAGCCCTACCTAACCTATCCTAACCATATAACTTCTCTAATTTCCTCCTCATGTCCCTGTCCTCTTTCGTGGTCATCTGTGCATGAAAATTATGAAAGTTAATTGAAGACTGCCAAAAGAGATGTGAAATAAAGCTAAAAGGTATACCGGTATATTTCTCTGTATGCCTCATCCCCATAACCCTCTTTGATATTTACCATGCTTCAATCTTGATTATTGTTAAAACAGGCAAACTAATACGTAAATATATACCGGGTATTTTCAAATAATCTATAAACGATAATCTTACTGCTAACCTTTTTGGTTGACAAGTCTAGCCTATAAAATTGAATACGGATGTAAAAACAATTTTAGACGACATTTCTTGGAACAGGCAGTCTTAGTCTATGTAAAAACAAAAACATACATAATTTAGAAATATAATAGGCCTATAGTTGCAGGGTCTGGTAAATGAGTTTGGAACAGTGTGCGAAAAACGGAATTTGAAGGTAAATACGGGGAAGAGCAAGGTTATGGTCTTCGAAAGGGGTGAAGTCACAGAGTGTGAGGTGAAGCTGAACGGTCAGGCTATGGAGATCGTCAACTCTTTTAAGTATCTGGGCAGTGTGTTGAGTAAAGATGGGACTAATGGATGAAGAGGTGCGGGAGAGGGTACAACAGGGGAAGAGGGTTGTAGGAACGCTAAAAGCAGTAACAAGAAATAGGGTGGTCAGTATGGAAGTGAAGAAGTCCTTGCATGACAGTGTGGTAATCCCGACACTGACTTACGGAAGCGAAGCATGGACGTTGGTTGAGAGACTCAGACCAAGAGTGAGAGCAGTGGAAATGAATTACTTAAGGAGTGCGTGCGGAGTTACATGGAGGGATAGACAGACTAATGAGGAAGTAAGAAGGAGGTGTGGTGTGGAGGTAGATGTGCTGGAAAGTGTGAAAAGGAACAACTTGAGATGGTTCGGCCATATGGAACGTATGGAAAGCGAGAGAATGACTAAGAGGGTGTACGAGAGCGAGGTGGAGGGACAGAGGGGGAGAGGTAGACCGAATATGAGGTGGAAGGATGGAGTGAGGAACTACATGAACGAAGGCGGTGCTGGTTGGGGGGAGGGGCGTCGACTGACTGGGGACAGAGGTGCATGGGGGCGGTTCGTTCGTGGCCACCCCTTCGGGGATCACGGCGTCAGGCAATAGATAGATAGAATAGGCCTACTGTTCATTATTAATACAAACCAGAGAGAGAGAGGGTGGGTGAGTGAGTGAGTATATGGGAAACCACAACATTGATAAACGAAGATAGTGTGTCTGTCAAATTGTCTGTTATAGCAAAATTCCGATAATTTGAAAATCTCAAAAGTTTGAGGTTTTGAAGATCAGTATTATTAATATTAAAATGGGGAAAACTGAAAAAATAAAATAAAAATGCGTGCCAGAATCGGCGAAAGGGAGACATGGCTAGGTGCAGACGATGACAATCTGTTACCCCCAACCACCTTCTACGAACTTACACTAATTATCGTATAACACTGACCACAGACCAACACCTACAATCTGCTACCCCCAACCACCTTCTACGAACTTACACTAATTATCGTATAACACTGTGACCACAGACCAACACCTACAATCTGAAAATTGTTTGCCACCAACAACATCTAAAAGCTTAGCAAGCTTTACTATCCCCAAGTAAATTCTTAAGTTCACAACATTACGAAATTCACGGCCCAGCAATAACAACAAATCTTAAGCCTTGCATCCGCTACATGGTTACATTGTTTTAGCCTAACTAGGTGTACTCAGTGTTTCTCTTTTATGTATGTATCCATTAATTAAACTTCTTTATGTTATTGTATCCAAGATAAATCAATATTGACAGTATATGACGCACTAATAATATCTGCCGAAACCATTACGAAATTTACGATCGATCAGCTGCGTCATCTTTGTTTATTAAAGGGTCAGTCTCTGTTTTACTAAACGCCCACCGCATCGATGTTTTCGTATACTAATTATCTATCAGTATTTGATATTATATGACCACTATTTTTTTTTTTTTTATTGAAGTGTCAACTTAAATAGTAATACAAAAAATAACTTGTCCCCTGGGCAACTGCCGGGCAGACTAGCGTTGCAAATCACTAGCCCGGCAACATATCCGGGCTGCCGGGCTATACCTAATTTCCCAGCCTGGGACTCTGTACGCCGCCACATACGCGCGGCCCCGCCCACTGCCCAAAATGTACAAATATTATATTAGATTAGATTAACCTAACCTAACCCAACCCTAATATAATATAATATAATATAATATAACATAACATAACTTAACATTACCTGGGAAAGAGAGGGCAGGGACCCTGGGTGACCCATAGCGCATTTTAAGACTTTTATTTCTCAGTAAATACTGATTTCCGACATTCAATTAACCCTCCAGCTCCGGCTATGTATTATATATATATTCCTCGAAACCCGGCTGTTTTGGCCGAAAAACGTCTAGGCTAGGCTACCGTATATGTGTTAATCTGACTGCTTCCCGCATTCCCGCGCATCCCCAAGCGTAGCTGTGTTATTTACCTGTAGAATGGCATTAAGTAGAGCTCTCTAAGTCAACTGGTTGAGTTGTGATGATGATTGCATTGGAGATAACTTTATGGCCAAAACAGCCACTTTACACTACTTTTCGATACTTAACAACAACATACAGGCACACACGAACAAGCGACGCTCTCCTTCTTGTGGCCGGAGATGCGGGGCGTCGGTCCAGCCGGCTGTTGTTTACATGCGTCGGACCGACGCCTCGCACACGAAGCTCACAGGCTTTCAACCACTGAGCGTTCAAGAGCCCTTCCGGGTACCTGTTATATGCTTTTTTATGGGCGTTCAAGAGCCCTTCCGTGGTGAGAGGGTTAAACATCCTACAAGTTCTAACCAGTCCCCTGAACAGTTTTTAATAGGTTACTTGAGGATGTTTTAACGGGACCATAGGTAAACATTTATCAATTTAGCAATACAGGCTAGGGGAGAGTTTAGAAATGTGGGGTTTTGGATGAGGGAAAAAATAGGGGATGGATGTAGTTTTCGGGCGTACGGTCGTCATGTTGTGCGCTCGCAGTTATGTTCTCGTCTATTTCGGCGCTATATTTTCTGCTATTTGCCCCCTGTCATTACTACATGAATACTAGGTTAGGTTAGGTTGTTTGGTTTGGCTAATGTATTTTTATATCCAAAGGCAGTCAAAATAGACGGGAACATGATGGGAAAGGTCCGACGCCACTACGCGTAGTGTAAACAAGGCTGTCGGTACGCCCGCACTTAACATCCTTGCCAAAAATAGGGTTAATATGGGAATACCTCTGATTTTAAAACATCGAAAAGTAACAAAGCCCCTAAATGTTAAATCTGAGCCAAGTTTTGGCAAAACCTCAAAAGTTAGCTAGGATTTAGGCTTATTTCAGAGTCCAAAAAACCCTACCGGTAAATTGAAAAAAAGTTAGCTTAGATTTGATAAATTTTCAGTAGGCCTAGCCTATAGAAAATTGGGTAGGCCTAAATCTAAGCCAACTTAGAAAAAGAAAAAAAAATGAATATATGGTAAGGATTGTGTTAGCAGGCGTACGGTAGCTTTGTTTACGTAAGTCGCATGCTCGCAGTTATGTTCGCATATAATTTTACTTATATTTTAAACTAAATTATCCCACGACTAACTTCTATTTACCCCTGATGGTAATATATATGATGACAATAATTCATGGTGGGTAAGGGGGTCAAAGCCCCTACTATCTATTATTGTATCTCACGGCCAGCTGTTGGTTAAATTATTTTGTTATCGGCTGTGGGATACAATGAAAAGGTGCCGGAATTTATCCAATTTAACACCGGGTCGAAACCATCGATATATTATTTAGGCAAATATATTAGTTATGTCATCTACTTCATTGCCATATATGTTCAAACTGTCGGTAATTCAGTATAATATACGCCCTAAATAACTAACACAAAATCTAAGGATGTAGTATCCGGGCTGTGGTCATCATTTTTACATAGGTCGTACGCTCACGGTTTCGCTTTTGTTTTTGTTTTATTCTGTTTATGCCCCCTGCCGGGAACATATATGATGATGACAATAAGTCATGGGGGGGTGAGGGGGGCAAAGCCCCCCCTCAACTTATGGTCAATATTTACAACCCGCACCACAGCTGGGATCTCATTTCGACAAGAATGTTAAGTGCGGGCGTACCGCCAGCCTTGTTTACACTACGCGTAGTGGCGTCGGACCTTTCCCATCATGTTCCCGTCTATTTTTACTGCCTTTGGATATAAAAATACATTAGCCTAACCAAACAACCTAACCTAACCTAACCTAGTATTCATGTAGTAATGACAGGGGGCAAATAGCAGAAAATATAGCGTCGAAATAGACGGGAACGTAACTGCGAGCGCACAACTAGTGTAAGTACATGACGACCGTACGCCCGAACTCTACATCCATCCCCTCATTTCTAATGGTAGTTTTGGGTTCCTATTATCATATGCTTCAGTGCTATATAATTTTTATCCACCGGAATTTTGTTTTTTTCTTGGCTTTAGGCCTATTTTTTATTTTTTTAGCATTAACCTAACCTAACCTAACCTAATAACCCCCAAATACATTTAGGTTAGGTTTGGTTAGGTTAATGCTAAAAAAAAAAAAAAAAAAAAAAAAAAAAATCTTTCTATCTATCTATCTATCTATTGGCGGACGCCTTACTCCCCTTACGAGGGTGGCCATACACAGAATGCCCCCAAGCGGACCTATTCAGTGTGAGAGGGACAACCCAAGCCAGTCTAGTGAAGGACTTACAGGATTGACCACTCAATTTAGGATCCGTCCGACTCCGAGGCCCTCTGTGTATCTTGTTAGCACTATTTTTCTACAGTGGTGTTCGGCTAATCCATCCACTAACCTGCCTTACCCTTACCCTAGGTAAGCAGTACGGAATTGTATCAGGTTTACTCCCCTAGACAGGTTGCCAACCAAGGCTGACGAGTCCCATCCACCCGATATAGAAATATTTTCCGGTGGATAAAAAGTATATAGCAATGAAGCATAAAATGATAGGAACCCAAAACTACCATTAGAAATCAGGGCAAGAATGTAGTTACCGGGTGTACCGCCCGTCTTGTTTACACTACGCGGACGCTCGTGATCATGTTCCTGTCTATATTTACTGCCTTCGGATACAATAATAGGTTGAGGGTGGGCTTTGCCTCCCCTCATCCCCCCCATGACTTACTGTCATCATCATATATATTACCAGCAGGGGACAAATAACAGAAAAAATAAACAGGAACTTAACCGCAGCGATCGACCTATGTAAACAAGGCTACCGTACGCCTGGACACTACATCCTTCCCTTTTTCGGTTATTTAATGTTTCATGTTCATTATACAAGTAAAAATGCCTACAGTATATGGTACTGCACTCGTGTATAATCCACTGTGGGAGAATGATTTTGATCACATTTATAAAAGCTGATATTACTGGAAATAACTTTCAGATCTCCCTCGGACATCCTCGCTGTTTACAAACTTCATTACAGTATAGAGTATAATTGATATTTACCCCCTGCTGGCAACATAGATAATGATTTCAATAAGCCATTTCCCCCCTCAACCCATCTTGTATCCCACGTTGGAATTTTAACTATAGGCCTAACCATGAAAACATTAATTTCTCAAAATCTGGAGGAAAAAACATGAAAAATATGGGTGCCCGGTGCCATATATGGTAAATATAAATGTTTTTGTCCGAATTTATGCTAAGTCTTTCGCACTGGCGGACCTGTCAAACAGGTTTAACACAGCTGTCAGGTTAATAATATTCATGGTCTAACAGCTTGGCCGTGGGATCCACGATGGGTTGAGTGGGGCTGGCCCCCCTCACCCAAAGGGATTCCCCCCCACTGTGACCTATTGAAATTATCATCTACTTAGAACAGTTATGGGCCTCCCAATGGCTCTCCATTCTCCAAAATAGAACATGGTCATTAACTTGTAATAGGCTACTCACCAAATGGAAAAAAGAGACGTTACAATGTTGGGGTTGTTGGACTGTAAAAAAAAATCCAAATCCCTTTTTTTTTTTTTTTTTTTTTTTTTTTTCTTCTTCTTCTATATTCCAACTACTCCCTCTCGGGCATAGGCTGAGAGCCTGTACATTCCACCGCTCAACACGGTGAAGCCCGTGAGGTCTTGTTCCAGTCTGGGGAGTGAGACATGTGAAGCATCCATCATGGCTCGAAGGAGCTCCATCTCTGAAGCGGCTGGTTGCTTCGCTCAAGTGCTTCACCGTCTCACCCTCCAGACTCAGACCCTCACTCTCAGAACGCCACCTATTGAGCAGTGAACTCACTAGGCATTGTCCCCCTGTAACATATTTTGAATATGGGAATATTCATACAGTGTTATTTAATCAGGGAACAATGAGGGTATTTTTTTGGCATTTCGGTGGGCTTTGTGGTAATGCACTGATACTAGGTACAGCACAAATTCAATCACAATAATATCTTCCCATTGACATATCGGGATTTGAACCCGGGTCCATTGGATTACCAATCCAGTGGCATGACCACTCCACCACACCTCCCCTAATTACCCCTATTTTAACACTCAGACGAAAACCCGCATTTGCAAATTCTCCCCTAGGCCTAGGCTCATACCTATTCTGGATCAATCAGTCTTATAAAGTGTATTTATGTATTCTTATAGTACCGGTAACAGACAAAGAGGTGTAATGTACAGTTCAACAATTTCAAGGTCATTAACCCTCCAGCCCCGGCTATGTATTATATATATATTCCTCGAAACCCGGGTGTTTTGGCCGAAAAACATCTAGGCTAGGCTACCGTATATGTGTTAATCTGACTGCTTCCCGCATCCCCAAGCGTAGCTGTGTTATTTACCTGTAGAATGGCATTAAGTAGAGCTCTCTAAGTCAACTGGTTGAGTTGTGATGATGATTTCATTGGAGATAACTTTATGGCCAAAACATCCACTTTACACTACTTTTCGATACTTAACAACAACATACAGGCACACACGAACAAGCGACGCTCTCCTTCTTGTGGCTGGAGATGCGGGGCGTCGGTCCAGCCGGCTGTTGTTTACATGCGTCGGACCGACGCCTCGCACACGAAGCTCACAGGCTTTCAACCACTGGGCGTTCAAGAGCCCTTCCGGGCAGCTGTTATATGCTTTTTTATGGGTGTTCAAGAGCCCTTCCGTGGTGAGAGGGTTAAAGGCAATTATAGGTAATGTAAGTTAGATTAGGTAACTTGGGTCAAGTTGCATAAAGATTGCCTAGAGTGTCTTTTAGAAAATTACCGAAGTGTATGTTGATGACTTGAATTTCCCCTCAGGCAACGGCCCCGCTAGCGTCAGTGTTCATCGCTGTGCAGCACAACGCCACGGAGGCCACTGAAGGTCCCGACTCCGGCCCCATCACCTACACCTACGGCAGCCGTGACTCTCCTGCCGTCTTCTTCTACTGTCTCATTGCCATCGTCATGCACGCTATCATTCAGGAGTATATTCTTGATGTAAGTATTTGGCTGTAATATATGATCATGCATTTTGAGTTGGTCATTGGGTTTGTATGGCAAGTTGTAATAGTGAGTTATTTTTTCCCATCTCGTAGCCACTGTCATGCATGCTATCATTAAGGAGTATAATCTTTATGTAAATTTGATAGAGGTTTGGTAGTATAGTAATAAATAATAATCTCGGATCTTTTATTTAGCGCCATTTTTATCTGGTCTCCAGTCTGAGATTCATTAGTGCTGCAACTGCCAACCGAGATCATTACCCACCCCCCTTGCTCATGGGTAACAGTACCGGTACCAACCAGGGCAAGATCTCCTTCAACCCTATCTCAACACACTACATGGCTGGTGCACTACAAACAGACTTAATCTAGCCCCAGCCAAATCCACCGCAATCCTGCGGTGGACAAGCTGGACAGAACACGAATACATCCCTCAACTCACCATAAACAACACACCCCTAACACATACACACACCCAAAATCCTAGGAGTAACATATGATACTCATATGACATTCAAACAGCACACCACAAACATTGAAAAGAAACTGACACCCAGACTTAACGCCCTCAGGTCACTTTCTCACACAAAATTCGGACACAACAAAGAAACTACCACCACAGTATATAAACAATACATAAGATCAGTGATGGAATACGCAAGCCCAGCCTGGGCTTCTAACCTAGCTGAAACACATCATAAGACCTTACAGACTATTCAAAACAAAGCCCTGAAGATCATTACAGGCTGCACAGCTACTGCACCCACAGATCACCTACATCAAGAAACCAAAATCCTCAAAGTCAAAGACCATCTGGACATGAGAGGCACTCAATTCCTGGCAGCAGCCTCCACGAACCAAGACCACCCACTAAACTACATGGCAACACACCCGCAGACACCAAGAAATATCAAAACAACACCCAGCACACGGTATCACACAATTATTATCCTCTCTCCCTCCCTGCCCACCCCGAACCAACTTCCAGAAGCACATCCATACTCATATTTCCTGCCAATCCATCCACTCACTCACAGACAACACGCAGCTGCATGCACGACCTCCCGAAATCCATCCTTCCGAATCCTCCTTCCCTCGCGAGGACAGAGTCCACCTGGCCAGGCTGAGATGCGGACACCATCCAGCTCTCCTGAGCTATCAGAAGAGACTGGATGACTCCGTTGTCGACGCCTGCCCGGGATGTAACACAGCACCCCATACCATTAAACACATCATAGAAGACTGCATTTCACACAACCACTTACACCAACAACACAATCTACACTCAATGAGAGCTCTGTGGGAAAGCCCGATCGTGGCCATGGCCTTCCTCAGGGACTCGGGGCTGTTCGGCCAGGCAGCTTAGGGAACAACAACAACAACCAGGGCAAGTGAAAACACGTTCATGGTTGAGCGGACACGAACTCGAGACTCCTGGGTAGGAAGTCAAAATGCTATCCACTAGACCAGCCGGCAAGCTGGGTTTGGTTGCAACTCTTGACTTTCTCCTATTGTCTCATAACCACCATCTTTCAGGAATATGTTCTGAATGGGAATGCACCGGTATTCACATTCAGAACATATTCCAGAAGTCAATTCTAGGTGGTTTTGACCTTTGAGTTTTAGTAGGAAGATTGTCGTTCTTCATCCTTTGTCTTTGCTATGGTCATGTATATCACCATTGACAAGTATGTTTTGGATATACAGTATATAATTATATAGCCTATTTAACTGGGGGTATGCTAAGCTTTAATGTGTTCATTGGGGTGTGTACTGCATAATATATACATATATGAAAAGACCGAGTGCATCACAGAAAGTACGGTTCCAGTCTCACGTCCTAATGGCGGCGCTCCAGGCAGCCCTCTTCAGAGCTGCCTTACTTGTAATTTTTTTTTTTTTTTTTTTATTTAATTCAAGTTTGGACCATATGGTCTAATCTCCATGTCTTACTTTGTCTACCCCTTGGTCCCAGTCCCTCCACGTTCACAGACTTGCATCTTTTCACCCAACTTAGTTCATCTGTCCTCTAAACATGCCCAAACCATCAAAATCTGTTTGTAGATATCTCGTCACTGCATACCCTTGATACCTAACCGTCTTAGCTCTTCACTAGATATCCTATCTTGCATTTTTTTTTTTTTTTTTTTTCTGTCTGCATGGAGGAGACAAAAGGCAGGTTGCCTGTAACGAGTGTCTCCCCCACACATCCATCTCATCTCGTAAGTTCCATTCTGTTGATATCATCCACTTTGACAGGCCACGTTTCTGAAGCGTAGGTCATTGCGCTCCTAATACATTAAGTTTACACCTTTCCCTTCAAGGGGACATGAAGTCTTCTCATGGTTAGAATTTGCAGCAGTTCTCTGAACTTTCCCCAGCTACATCTAATTCTGGCAATAGTGGCGGCCTCAGCCCCACCACCGGCAGAGATGGTACTGGTATCTCCAAAGTAGCAAATCTCCAGGGACTCTTTGCCAAAGTTCACACTCTTGAGCCGGTCATTCAACACGAGCTCACCTTTTCATACTATACAGTACATACAAATTTCTCAACTTCGAACTTCTTCCTCGGACGCTACACTTAATTGAGTTCGTGCTCACCCATTTTCTGCATACTGCACATGGGTATACGCCATTTTTTTTATACATTTCCGCGCCCCAGTAAACTCTGTATAACATTGGTTTTAGGTGATTGTTGTTGGGAGTGAAATAATTAAGTTAGATTATTTATAGATAGTGCCTCCAGAACCATAACAAAGAGGAGAGGGCTTAACACAGAACCCTGGTGGACTCACATGAACAGTAAACTCCTCACTCCGTACACCTTTCACTGTTGTTGCCTAATAAACTTGGAGCATCACAAGAGTTAGAGGCTGCTGAAAGCCTTTTCTTAAGGTCAAAGGATATATGAAGATAAAAAAAAATAACATCTACAATGGCCTACAGTGAAAGATTGTACAAATTTCTTGAGACTGATGAAATATTTGAAAACTTTTTCCCTCTAAGGACATGGCTTGAGTCATTGTTTTCCCTTATTCAACGGCACTGTCTTTGTTTAACATGTTGAGATCTACTGGCTATGATTGTACAGCTACTGACAAATGTTTGTGAGCTCTTGCAATTTTCTTTATTCAAATCAAGCACAGTATATCCATTTAGATTAATGTTCAGAGCAAATCGGCTATACGGTATATCAAGAAATGCACATTATGTGTTTATTAATACAGTATATAGCTGATTGGATCTGAACATCAATCTAAATGGATATTTTTGCATATAGGAAATCGCAAGAGCTCACAAACAATTGTCAGTAACTGTACATAAAAGAGTGAATGCATGAGACTAGTGAGGGAGAGGAAAGTTTCACCACACAGATGACAATAATTCTGGTTTGGCAAGTCATTCCCAATTCATCCACCACTCGAGGTCATCTTTTTTCCTTAGCCCATTGTTTCCCAATTTAGGAAAGTATCCTCTTATTGTGATACGAACATTATGATTTACTATTGTACAATAAATGTAGGTTATTTGTAGGGCAATAGCACTATCGTTAGTGAGAGCCATTTGTATTTTGTACTATTGTTAATGTCTTGTCAAGTTGCAAATTTGATTTTAATAGACCATTTTGACACTAATTGTAGTTTCTTTATTCATGCAGAGTTTAGTAAAAATTTACCAGAACGTCCACGACTTCCCAAATTGACTAATTCCTTGAACGTGACGATAGTGCATTATGTGTGGATTAGTTTGCTCATGTAGTAATGTACACCCTATGTGGTGGATTATGTTCTTTTATTTATAAATTATTATTTTACTTAAGCGTTGTTTCCACATAGCGATTTTGATTAGTTTTGTCTTTTTACTGTGTTCTTTTTCTTTTTCTATTATTATTATTATTATTAATATTGATGATTTTTTAAATTTATTGTTCTTGTTAAAAGAGTACTCTTTGTTTAAATCTGTTGTTACTTCATATTTTGCAATTATTTCTCTTTATATTATATGTATTCATTGTCGATAGTATCAATTGCTTACTTTTGCGATTTCCTTAGTTTATTTGTGCTATAAATGTAGGTTATTTGTAGGGTAGTTATTGATAGGGGTCACTTGAGGCATGCTATGCTTACAGGTACCTACCCGATAGCACTATCGTTAGTGAGTGCTGTACTGTATTTTATATATTATTTTGTAATAGTATAGATATCTTATCAATATTTGTATTTTTTACTATTGTTAATGTCTTGTCATGTTGCAAATTTGATTTTAAATAATATTTTGACATTTAACATGTAGTTTCTTTATTCATGCAGAGTTTAGTAAAATTTGCCAGAACGTCCCGGACTTCCCAAACTTGACTACTTCCTTTAACGTGACGATAGTGCGTTGTTATATGTGCGATTGGTTTGCTTGGGAAACAGATTAACTTGCTCATGTAGTGATGTACACCCTATGTGGTGGATTGTGTTCTTTTATTTAATAATTTTCATTTTAGTAAGCGTTGTTTCCACATAGCGATTATGATAATTTAATTTGACTTTATATTGTCCTTGTCCCAATTTTGGTTTGTTTAGTTTGCAAGTTTTACATTTTAATTCGTATAAGTTTTGTTTTGTTTATTTTGCAAGTTTTACATTATAATTAATGGTGTTTGCATAATTTAATAGTATGCTACATATTTTCACACTAACTCCAAGTTGATGTAGTTTCCCACATAAGTTCTGATCCTCTCTGTGGTCTTATAAGTATATAAATACTGTATATTGCGTATGAATAAATTACGAGTGTACTGTACAGTAGTTTCTTATGCATTGGTTAACTTATCTAATTAGTCAACTGATAATTAAATAGAAGCACACTCATAAGTCATTCATACTATTTTGCTTTCATAAATAAGATCACAATGAGGAACAGAATTTATGTGGGCAACTGTTCAAACATTAGTCCAAGTTTATTTTACTCATTATTCACTTGACAGAGTGTAGCCTGTTACATTAAATATTGCATTGTGTTACAGTAGTTCATTTAGGTATGAAACTCAATTATCTGATATGATTAATATTAAGGACGGGGTGTTACTTATTTACACTATAATTTTTGTTATGGTTTTAATTTGATGCACTTTTTTGTTGTAATTGACTCCATTTATTCACTTCATAACTCGGTATCATAGGCTATCTAGTTCAACTTGTCGACTTTCCATCCTTATATCACAATCCCTCATTCCTTTTCAATGCTTAATGTGAGCCCTCTGTCCTCTCTTTCTACTGTATCAACAAATTGGAGAAAGTGCAACAAATAGCAACAGCTGGTCCCAGAACTAAAAAATCTACAATACTGTACTGTGAAAGATTAGAAAGACTAATTCAAATTCAAACTAGGGCTGCCTATGTTGATTGAGAGAAGAGACAGGAAACCTGATAGCCATGTATAGATATATGAGTGGACTGGAGAGGATTGATAGGGAGGAGTTTTATTAGGATAGAGGGAGGGAGAACTAGAGGACATTCATGAGTATAAGATAAGGAAGGCAGGAGAGATTTAAGTCTAATGTAAACAAAATAAATAAATTTTTCCATATAGAAGTACTATATAGATATATGTATATACACTCATCCCTCTGCTATCGCGGTTAATTGGTGCCCTAATTCTACCACTATAGCGAGATACGCCATAGCAGAACTGAAGAACTTATGGGAATAATTATAATTGGTGCAGAGATTTACACCGATTTTGCTAAGGCATTTGATAAATGTGACCATGGTATAATAGCCCACAAACTGAAAGCAAAAGGTATAACTGGGAAAATCGGACGGTGGATATACAATTTCCTCGTAAACCGAAAACAATCGGTAGCAGTAAACCAAGTCGCTTCTGAGCCTTCGGATGTCAAAAGCTCAGTGCCCCAAGGAACAGTGCTAGCGCCCCTTCTGTTCCTCATACTAATTTGCGACATAGATACCAACACCAGACACAGTACGGTGTCGTCTTTTGCTGATGACACAAAATTAAGCAAGATAGTAAACACACAAGAGGACACGGGCCGACTGCAGGAAGACATGAATGTAGTGTTCCAGTGGACCAGGGAAAACAACATGCAATTCAATGAGGAAAAATTCCAATTAATACGGTACAGAGATAATAATGGTGTTAAAGAAATTACAAATTACTTAACAGAATCTAACCACATAATAGAACGGAAAGACAGTGTGAAAGACCTTGGGGTATTAATGTCTGAAAATATGGGTTTCAAAGTACATAACCAGGTCAAAGTGGCGGCTGCGAAACTTCTAACGGGTTGGATTCTGCGTACTTTTAAAACACGCGGTGAATTGCCTATGATAACGCTCTTCAAATCTCTAGTGCTACCGCAGCTTGAATACTGTAGCGTATTAACATCCCCATACAAAGCAGGTGAAATAAATGACGTAGAGAGTGTACAAAGAAATTTCACTTCGCATATAAGTTCGATAAAACATCTACACTATTGGGAGCGTTTAAGAGCACTGAATCTGTACTCACTGGAACGTAGAAGAGAACGTTACCTAATAATATACACGTGGAAAATCGCAGAGGGTTTAGTACCAAACCTACATACTCCGATAGTCATGAAATTCAGTGATAGGAGAGGCTGGGAATGCGAAATCCCCCGGATGAATAACAGGGGTGCTATGGGCTCTCTGCGAGAGGGCTGGTTATCACACAGAGGCCCACGTCTCTTCAACAAACTCCCACGGCGAGTAAGAGACATGAGGGACATCTCGTTAGACAACTTCAAGAGAGCCTTAGATGTCAAACTGCAAAAAGTGCCAGATGAGCCCATCCTCGCAAGGGAGCGAGCTGTCGCTTCAAACAGTCTACTGCACCAAATCACCACCCATAACGAGGGGCGTCGCGCTCCTTGGTGCCGCTAGAAGAGCGGCGAACACATCCAAAGACTCCAAAGAAGGTCCATAATTTTGACATATTTTTACCCTATTACATTGCTATTTTCACAATTTGTTTACCATATATACTTATAAATACACTGCGTCGGCGTCGGTATTTGCTCTGTTTGTTTTGATGGTGGGCATTTATTTCCTTTATCATTACCACCAGGCCCACTGTCCCTATCACTGAATGCATTTGAGGAGAATACAGTACTTATAAATACATATTATGAGGAGATTACTTACCACACATAATATATTTGAAATCAGTCATATATAGCCTAGCCTAACTCATCGGCATAATTTCGGTGCTTTCGTCTGACACGGTGTCGGCGTCGGTAGCCTAGACCGGCGTTTGCTCTGTTTTGATAGCCCTGGAAATTTAATTCCTTCATCATTACCACCAGACCCACTATCCCTATCACTGAATGCACCAAAGGCCATAATAAAAGAGCAAGATACGAGGTTCGGGCAGAAAAAAAATTGTAAACAGGTAGTTTTCCAACTCAGGGGTTGCCAGCCTGTCCACCAATCACAGGCATTCACAGCTGCCGATGTTCTGTGACGTCATCGGGCGCCATGTTTGAACATTCCCGTTGGTACGGAGCCGCGATAGCACCCTTTTGGGATGCGATAAGGAAATTTTAGGGTTTTTAAGGTAGCCGTGATAGCACATAAACGCTATAGGAAAACCTGTGATAGCAGAGGGATGAGTGTATGTACTCAGGCCCATTCCCCATTTTTTTTTTTTTTTTTTTTTTTTTTTCCTGGGGGTGGCCGACTCAAAACAGGGCCCGAACCCGAACTGTATAGATAATTGGTATAAATTATATTACGATGGGGTGGGAGTAAGAAATATACACAAATTTAAAAGTAAACTGGATAGAAAATAGAAAACAAGACAGGACAACAGGAGTGTTGCTCAATTCCTGTAAATTACTAGTACAGTAGGTGAAATAGGTGAATACATACCGTATGTATTCACCTGCATGCACCTACACTAATTATTGATCGCATGGACATTATATGCCTCCCGATCCCCCTCCTCGCATACACACGCATACGTATTTACTATACTCCATAACGATGTATAGTACAGTACCGGTATGTGAAAGGCTTTTTATCTGATTTTGGAGTGTCAAAAGTAGTCATTGTTAAATTTAGTGTGGGTTACTTGCTGACTCTCCAGTCTGGCAGTCCCTATTGTAATTTTCCCCATAAGAAGTTGAGTTCGCATCTCGGAAGGTTTTAACAATCCCTGTTGTTTACGAGATGCGATATCCCACTGTATATCAATGCATCATCCCCCTTATATCCCATCCCCTCTCTGTTGTCTTTCACAGACCTCTCATCACTCTTCAGTACTGTAATTATATCACATTATTTTATTCATCTCCCATCCTTATATTACATTCCCTCATCCTTCTATCCTTGTCTCATCATCTCCTTATCGTATTTTACATCCCTTCATCCCTCTTCCTTCCGTATTCCACATCACTATACACCAGCATCCATTATTCATATCCACTTATCTTTCGTTACCTGTTACAGAAAGTGAACCGTAAGCTGCACCTGAGCAAGACGAAACACAGCAAGTTCAACGAGTCCGGCCAGCTGCTTATCTTCACCGTGGTGTCTGCTGCCTGGGGCATGAATATTCTAGTTAAGTAAGTCACATCAGTATTATTCTCATCTTTCTCTCGCTTACATCCTGTCGTGTCCTGATCATCCCTTACCTTTTTATGGATTCCTTGATCGGATAATGACTGAAAAAAGTTTGACTTAACGTAGTTTTGAAATATATGAGCATGAACCGTTAAAGTTGGCATCATTGAATAACATAAAGAAACATACACCTTGCCGCAGCTTGGATGAAGTACTGTACAGTATTTCGATACACACTTGCACCTTAGATATGAACTATGAAAATACATTGTTGAGTTATAGGTTTAGGGTACGAGTACCAATGCAGACGCATTTTTACATATTTTTTTTTTTTTACGAGTTGCTTCCGCTTGCCTATAAGAGATAGGAAATTGAGGGTATTTACCTAATTGTAGTTTACAGGAGTTGAGCTAAGCTCGTGTTGTCCCGTCTCTCAGTCTACTTTTTATAAAAAAAAAATCTTGAAAATATGGATGTTCCTTGCCCCTACCACCTCCTCCTTCAGCCCAAATGAGCCTACAATGGGGTACAAAGGGTAAGGGGGATAAATAGCAAAAAGCTTATATTTTCACCAGGCACTAACATTTTTACTGGTGGTGTTTTACCGTCCTGGTGGTGTAATGGTTAAGGTGGCAAAAATATGTGTGTGATAACCCGGGTTCGAATCCCGGTGGATCATATATACTTTAATTTCATTGGGGGTGTGGTGGTGAGATTAATAAATATAATATTATATCATATTGTGTAGGAGAGAGAAGATAAATAAGAGATGCGTCCCCTTAGGGCAGCAAAATCCTAAGGGGACGCCCCTGGTCCTAAGGAGACGCAGGTATGTTTAACCCTCTCACCACGGAAGGGCTCTTGAACGCCCATAAAAAAGCATATAACAGGTACCCGGAAGGGCTCTTGAACGCCCAGTGGTTGAAAGCCTGTGAGCTTCGTGTGCGAGGCGTCGGTCCGACGCATGTAAACAACAGCCGGCTGGACCGACGCCCCGCATCTCCAGCCACAAGAAGGAGAGCGTCGCTTGTTCGTGTGTGCCTGTATGTTGTTGTTAAGTATCGAAAAGTAGTGTAAAGTGGCTGTTTTGGCCATAAAGTTATCTCCAATGAAATCATCATCACAACTCAACCAGTTGACTTAGAGAGCTCTACTTAATGCCATTCTACAGGTAAATAACACAGCTACGCTTGGGGATGCGCGGGAATGCGGAAAGCAGTCTGATTAACAAATATACGGTAGCCTAGCCTAGACGTTTTTCGGCCAAAACACCCGGGTTTCGAGGAATATATATATAATACATAGCCGGGGCTGGAGGGTTAAAACACAAACGGTAGCCTAGCCTAGACGTTTTTCGGCCAAAACACCCGGGTTTCGAGGAATATATATATAATACATAGCCGGGGCTGGAGGGTTAAAACACAAAAACACACATAAAATGATATAAGTACTTACCTCATGGGTACCAGAAACAAAGCATGGTACTTTTGGTCGTAAGTTGACAATGCTAAAGCAATAAAACGGACTGACATAGGCCTTATAATATATATTATTAGAGAGACATAAAATATTACTAAACATACTAATTGCTCATTGTAGGCCAATAACAAAACAGTTTAGAGGATGCAGGGAAGGTATATATGTAACATGCATGCTAATACGAGGTTTAAATCAAGCACCAGTCGCCAACCCGGGCATATTTGGGGAAAATAGGGATAGGAAATGGGTGGAGGGCCTGGAAATATAGTCTATTTTTTCATCACTAGGCTGACAGGGCCCACACAAACATTTAACTGTGTGGCAAGAACATGCTTAATGTGATTTTGAATTGCTGAGGGGGTAAAAGGGGTACGTCTCCTTAGGGCCAGCAACAAATTCTGGAGGTCCTATAGAGACGCATTTTTCAAACTGTTGCCATACCTCACTTGTAGAAAGCCATTTTCCCCAATATGTATGGTGTAATTAGGGTCGAGTTTCCTTCACCCAGGATAAAATAAAAGGTTATTATGTTTAATAATGTTAACAAAATAAACACACATTTACAAGGACCTAAGGAGACGCAACGCGGCTGCCCTAAGCAGACGTGTGCGTCTCTATAGGGCACTGAGTTCTACTTAAGGCAGCTTCGTCAATGGTGAAGGAAACTCAACCTTATTTATACCAGACATAGAGGAGAGTATGCTATGTTACCAGTGTGGTGTACGACCTTCTGGCATCAATTTGAAAAAATGCGTCTCCATCGGACTTTGGGTTTTTTGCTGGTCATATGGGGACGCACCCTCACCCCCCTTCAGCCGTGCAAGTAAAAGCCTTTTGATCATGCAGTGTTATACTTCAACTCATGCACTATCAACCTGCAGTAATAGAAACGAGATTAAAATTAGGGAACTGTAAGAAATTTAGCTTTTAAAAAAAAAAAAATCCTTAGGTTTTCGTAAGGAATTTGCGAAAACATGACATTTTTAAAGTTCATCTCATCTCACACAATAACATATGAAAATAATAAGCTGGTACTATGTGAGCATATTAGGTGATAGTTAAAGAATATTTTGGCCCACCATTCATGCATCTATCTACTCATCCTATGCCTGTGCAAGTTTTTTTGTTTCAAGTGCGTCTCCATTGGGCAATGCGTCTCCATTGGTACTCGTACCCTATTCGTTTGTGGAACCTTCAGACAGCATAGTGTTTTGAAGTTTAAGGTTTGGTATGGAGACGTGTGTCTGCTGATGTGTTAATTATGTATCTGTATTTGTTCCCCTCAGAGAGAAGCACCTAGTGGACATCACCTCACTGTGGACAGACTACCCCGGCTCCCATGCTGAGATGTCCTTCATGCTCAAGTTCTTCTTTATTATACAGATGTCCTACTGGCTACACTGCTACCCTGAGCTTTACTTCCAGAAGGTACGAGCTCTATTTATAGTATTATTTTTTGTTTACCTGGTAGAAAGTTTAATCCCTTAGTAGCTAATATTTCTATTCTTAACCCACTGAGCCCCAGCTAGTTATTAATAAATATACCACCAGGGCCCAGCAGGTTCTGATTTTTTTTTCTTTTTCCCAGAAACAATAGCGAATGGGTTAGGAATGAAGGAAAAACCACGACAAATCGATCAAAAAGCTAAAAAATGGTCCTACAGAGCCCCCGAAAACGGATTTTACAAGAGTAAAAAATTGAAGGCAATTTCCCCCAAAAAACATGTTTTTGCATGCTCATGCGCACGCGGTTGGACTTTGAGAGTTTTCAACCATCGGCATGGTTGCGTGGGATACTTACACAGTTCCCATACAAATCTGAGCCCTCTAGGTGCCATAGGACCGAAGTAATTAACCAGGACGCAACCATTGCGTCGCTGGGTTCTGGTGATCAAACATTGCAGACGCAACACGTGCGTCGCTGGGATCCAGTGGGTTAATAGATACATATGAAACTACTTTATCTCTGCATCATATTATTACCAAGTTTTAAAAACTTTATATAATTTGCTATAAACTTTGGGTATTATCTGAGTAAGCAAGATAAGGACACAACAATTTACCTACGGTTAAAAGATGACTATAGTTTAGGGTATAGTTGGTCAGATGAATAAAGTCACAGTACTATGTGCTCTCAGTCTATCTATCTATCTATTGCCGGATGCCGTGATCCCCGAACGGGTGGCCATACACGAATCGCCCCCATGCACCTCTCCCCCAATTAGTCGACACCCCTTCTCCCATCCAGCTTTCACGCATATACTTCTTAACTCGATCCTTCCACTTCTCTCTCGGTTTACCTGTACCTCTCTGTCCTTCCACTTCACTCTCTTAATAAGAACATTATATATATAACTTACAAGATTTTATAATAAAATTGGGAGGAAGTTCTTTACATACTGTACTTTTCTACTTACCTTACTTAATATCTGGCAGATATTACTAGAATGCAGAACTAGAGAAACATAATAACAATAACTAAACTTACAGTATTGGCCAGTTATATCACTTAGCAGTCATGTAGAAGAACCCAGTATTTAGTCAACTGTGCATTCGATCCTTGATGGTTGCAACTAATTTGTACTGGTAAAATCCCAAATGAAATGTAGGCATGCAAAGTAACTTAGTCTCATCTAGACTAAACTAGACCAGGTCTGACATAACTAATTCAGTTGTTAAAATGTGATATTGAGAAGATAAATAATTGAAGAAATGTTATTGATCTTGGTAGAGTATAATATAAAATGTACATAATGATATATACTGTAGTGTGTATAGCCTTACCCAATATTTATGGTACAAGGTTTGAATTTGAATATTATTTTTACTGAGTGCTGTACTTTGTATCATTTTCAGACTAAGAAGGAAGAGATCCCAGCCAAGGTTCAACATGCTACTCTGTACCTGGTGTTCTGTATTGGTGCCTACCTCCTCAAGTAAGTTTAGTGAAGAGGCAGAATTGTGTTGTATGGTAGCAAATTAGTATGCTAAAATTATTTTAGTGTATGTAAAAAATGGCTAAAATATTTATTCAAATTGTATGAGAATACTAAAAAAAAAAGGGCTATATTTCAGCAAAAACACACTGTTTACAGTATAATTATTATGCAAATTATGGAGATTTAATTATCCATGAGAACGTGGAGTAGGTGATAGTGTTTGAAAGTCGTACACAGGAGGCCTGGTTTTGATCCCCCACTGGGCAGGTTGATATTTGACATCCTCATGGCCTCCCAACCCCTCTCTGCAATGGCAGACATCAGAGGTGCAATAGACCAGTGTCAAATTTACAATGTGAATGCTAGCACCTGGTCAGCATGATTGAGCTTATTACACTGGTTACAGACTAGATTCACAGCCATTCCAATGGTATAATAACACTCCACATGTGCACCTCAAACACAATACACAACAATGGGTGGTTGGACTTAGAACCCTCTCCTGAAACAAGCTAGAGAGTCGGACAAAATGCCTCGATAGAGGCTATTAATTCATGGCCACCCCCTTATAGATCCAGGTAGGTGTCTGGCAAAAGATCCCATGCACAATTTAAAACTGCCTTTCAATAATATAAATCCTTCTCTGCTGTCACATACTTTTATTAATTTCATTTGGGGGGTTATTGGTGTTAAAAATAATCATAAACGTTACTTTCTTTCTGGCCAGTTTCACCCGTGTTGCGTTGGTACTGTTGTCTCTGAGGTTCGTGGAGGAGGCTCTACACCATCTCTGCCGGCTTCTCTATTTCGCCGAGAAGAGCAAGGCCGCCACATCAGGTAATGTGAAAGCCAATTTATTTGCGATCATTTTCAGTTGTGGATTATATCCTAGTCACAGAATCCAAATAAGGATACGGTTATGGTATAAAGGTTTTCTAAGACTTCTCTATATCAAGCTTTTAGTTTTTGTTTATGTCACCCACTTACCAATAATCATATTTACCTTTATTAGATCCCTTTGGTCCATCACTGTGGTGATTTGGCTCTTAATAAATTTTAAGTTTAGAGGTATACAGTGTTGTGTAGTCTCCTTGTGCTCTATAACATGAGGGACCACTGTATATTCCTTATAGAAGACCTGAGACTGTGTGGTTCAGCATAGTTCTCTTTGGAGAAGTCTGTGCCCTGGAGGACACCCTGGAGTTACCATAAATCAAGAGTATGGTATTTTTCTCAGCCAGATGCCTTTCCTGTCAACATACCCTCCCTTCTCTCAATCTCAATATTCTTGGTGTGTCTTTTCTTTCTGACCTTTCTTGGATAGACCATATTACCACTCTTGCTAAAACAGCTTCTTTAGAAGTTAGGTGTGCTCAATTTTCTCCTTGAGTTCTTAACCACCGCACAACTTCTTGCTCTGTTTAGGGGCATTGTGCAACTATGTATCGAGTACTGTAGGGAGTTTCCACCCATACTGCTCATCTCGAAAGAGTAGAGTCAAAAGCATTTAATCTAATCAACTCCCCTCTTACAAATTCCTTACAATCGCCCTCTACTGGACACGTCACAATGTTGCATATCTCTCACTCTTATTACAGAAAGCCAGTGTTCTTCAGAGGTTTCTCAGTGTATACCTTTTCCCTTACGGAGAATAGGTGGTACCCGCCTTTCAACATGTTCACGCCCAATTCTTCTCAACTGTCTTACCCAAGAGTGAACCGATTTTCCCTATCCTTCTTCCACCCAAGAAGTAAACTCTGGAACTCTCCCTCAATCTATCTTTTCCTTATCCTATGATATAAACTGCTTTAAGTTCTGTGTATCCAGATATTGTACTCTTTACATAACTTTAATTTGGCTCTTGATCACTCTTATCAGGGCACTTATTACAGGCAGCTTTGCCTTTTTTCTATCATATATAAAAAATAAGAAGTACATACATACATAACATAACATTTTAAGACTGAGTGTTCCACACATAAGTGCAGTTTCAGTCTCTTGTCCTAATGGCGGCGTTCCAGGCAACCCTGTTAAGGGCTGCTTCACTTGTCAAGTTCTTGGATTTGAGATCGGCGCGTATAGTCCGATCCCGCCACAGGATCATCACTTAACACAAGCTCGCCTTTGCACACTACGCACTCAAATTTCTCTATTTCTGACTTATCCTTCGGCAGGGGCCCCTTTATTCTACTACAGCGCTTACTCCCATGGTGTACCCAACATCGACAGATGCTACATTGAATTGAGTTAACGCCCACTCCCTTTCCACACACTGCACATGGGTATGCACCGCTCTTTTCCACATTGCCTCGTCTCAAACTACAATGCATAACCTTGGTTTTGTTAATATTGACTCCCAAACCCTTGCTCGCCATGCCCTCTCTCCACTTTCTGAATTTGGCCTCAGCATCCTGCATACTGTCAGCTATTAGGACTAAATCGTCTGCATAAAACAGTTCCAACGGGAGTCCGCCTCTAAAAACTCTAGACAGCGCCTCCAAGACCATAATAAAGAGGAGGGGGCCCAACACTGAACCCTGATGGACTCCAACACGGACTGCGAATTCATCACTCAGTACACCTTTCACCCTCACCGAACTTCGCGAATCCTCATACATCTTCATTATCACACGCACCAGCCACTCTTCCACACCAAGTTTCCTCATAGCCCACTGTACAACATCTCTAGGTACCCTATCAAAGGCCTTCTCCAGGTCCACAAACACAAAGTAAAGATCCCTGCCTTTTAGTAGGTATCTTTCCTGCATCTGCCTGACTATGAAGATAGCATCGGTTGTACCACGTCCTGGCATAAAACCAAACTGCATATCATCAATAGAGATGCTTTGCCTGATCAAACCCTCAAGGACTCTCTCACAGACCTTCATGATTTGGTCAAGCATTTTCAGGCCCCTATAATTTCCTCTATCTAGCGCATCCCCTTTTCCTTTGTATATATTTACTATTACACTTTTGAGCATCCTCTGAGGCTTTTATCATCTCAGCGACAATGTCGGAGCAACCTGGAGCTTTACCGTCCTTCATTTTATTGATTGCGTCGCTCACTACAGCTGGTGCTATCAAAGGAGGGGGCCCAGATATTGGTTTTTCGATACTAAGCTGTTCCTTATCCCATTCAAACTCTACATTTAGCAATCGTTCATAGTGTACCTTCCATGCTTCTCTGATTTCATTTTCTGCATACACAATCTTCCCATTATCATCTCTAACACACTGTTCACCTATAATATCCCTACTGTCATTTTTAACTCGCCTAGCTAGGTTGAAGATCCCATTGGGATTGTCAGTGTTACACACTTGTTCGAGGACCAGGTCCTTAATGCGATTTTTAGCATTGTAAATAACTCTTTTGGCAGTTCGTTTAGCTGCCTGGTATTCCTCCCTGCTGCCTCCTTTCTTCCATGCTTTGAAGCATCTCCTTTTCTCTTTCACAGCATGTTCTACCTCATCGTTCCACCACCAAGAGGTCTTATTCCTGGGGTGACCCTTTGTTTTCCCACAGACTTTGTCAGTGGCAGCGATAAGGCTATGCTTAAGAAAGTTCCATTGGCTATTTACATCGTTAGGCCTAGCTTCCTTATTTCTATTCATTTCCTCCAGTTCATTATGAAACCTATCCCTACCTTTTTCTTGCGCTTAGGATCTCTGTATAAGCTCATGACCTTTACATCTCGAACATGTACCCCCTCGTATCCATCTGCAGATGCTCCCACGTGACCATTGAAGTACAGTATATGAACAATATATTTATAATGTTTAGATGACATTCATAGTCCCTGGTGGCATTCTTTTGTCTGTTATTGTGTTATTACGTATTATTTTAGGCTTTGTGTTACCCTATGTTTAATGTCCCAATTGGAGCAATGTAATCTTAAGACTGGAATCACTGAAGAGGATTACAGGAAAAACATTCAAAATTACATTATCTTGCCCATTTTATCTTTTCCAAAGACTTAACCCTCTCACATCCTTATGACTCAGAGGTTGCCAGATTAGCAATAAGAAATAGATTTCTCTCACTCTTATAATTACCTCTCCAAAATTAGTTTTCTGCCCACAGCTAACTCAAAGACAACTGCAGAGGTTGAAGTAAATAAACTAAAGGTTTATAAATACCCCTGACGGAAACAAAGGATTTAAAGTATCCCTAATAGGCTCAAAATTGCATCAAGGACGTGAGAGGGTTAAGATATATTGCAATTATTATATTTTTTTTATTTTTCATATCCAATGATAGTGGCTAAAAATACAGATTTTGGCTTTATAAATGGTTTAGAGTAGTGTCTTGTTTGCTAGCCTGATTCTGTTATTGTAATGATATGTGTTTATAGGTTTCCGAGTGTGGAATGTGGTGTTTGTGGGATGTCGGTTGGCCAGCATTATCGTCGCCATCCTAACCTTCCACTACGGCCTCCCCACCAACTCTGATCAAACCTTTGATATTGCTACTGGCAACTTTAACACTCAAGTTATCAGGTAAGGCAACTATTCCTTTAACCCACGTAGCTCAGATGGCTGCCCTGGCGGACAAATCGAGTCTTCACCGTGCAGCCCTGATGGCCACCTGAGCTCCTAGAGCTATTACAGCCAGGGGTATTTAAACCGTGCTAGAGAAAGTTTTGTTATCGTGGCAGGCAGTCCGCGACAAACAGAACACAGCCAAAAGCAATCGAACGATAATTTTCTGCAGTCCGAATCGATGCTTGAAAGCAGTGGACAGTGACTTACGAATGGTTACAATGGTGAAATCAATAATAATCCATAATCAATAATAAATAATTGTACGAAAGTAAACAAGTTGAAGCCCTAGCGGTATAGTTGCCACCAAGATTATACCAACAATGAGGGAATTACAGTACGAGGAGAGATTGGAGAAACTTGGTCTCCCAAGTTTGAGGGAGAGAGGAGATATGATAATGATGTATGGTATAGGTGTGTTAGGGACATGGAAAAGGTTGACAAAGTAGACTTTTTTTGAGAAGGACAATGGTAAATCCAGAAGACATGAATATATTTTAAGGAAAACAGATGCAAATCAAACTTGACAAAATTTAGCTTCCCATATAGGAGTGTAGAGGGTTGGAATAGTTTGGAGAGGGAGGTGGTGAAGGCAATAAATATCCATACTTTCAAAGCAAAAATGTATAAAAGTAGAATTTGAGACAGGACTACACAATGCCTCGCTCAAATCCTGTATGCTATAACTAGGTGAATACACACAACACAATCAGTCACCATAATCAATAGTTGAACGAGTGTAAACGAGCAAGCCGTCGGCGTCGGTATGGCGATCACAGCTCCAAACCTCCACTTCTATTTTCCACCTCAAACAAGAATAACTTTGTTTACAATGTTATAGTCTTCACCATTCGCAAGATAACAGTGAGTGCTGCTTCCTCATATATATGATCTATGCTAGGCCATTTCTCTGCTGAGATTAACCTACATTTACCCCTCAAACAAGTTTTCCGGGGTATAGGCTATGTACGTTAACCCTCGGAATCCGTGAGGCCTCATATGAGGCAAAACAAAATATTGGCAGGAATCCGGGAGGCCTCATATGAGGCAAAATGCGCTGGTAAAAATAGTCATAACACGGCAACCACGCGTCGTATCGATGTCATCTGAATGGCATTCTACAAACAACAAAAAGTTCTACAATTTTCAAAATAATTGACTGCTCTAGGTGGTCTCAATTAGTAGTTACTGAATTATGAAGTTTGCCTATACATAAAAGGCCCTGGACACAGTGATCGGGATCATGTGAGGCCCCTCGGATTTCGTGGGTTAATCGTGGAGTTTCCTGAATATTGTAATTGTCATATACATATCTCGGCAAAGAAATGGCCTAACTTAGGTATATATTTATGAGGAGGCAGCATTCGATATTATCTTGATAATAGTGAAAACTATAATATTGTAAACCAAGTTATTCTCATTTGAGGAGGAGAATATTATGGATGTTTGGAGCCACGGTCGCCATACCAGCTTGCTTGTTTACAATCGTTCAGCTATTGATTTTGGATTATTATTGATATATTTCACCATTGTTGTAATTCTTATGTCACTGTTCTGCTTTCATTCATCGATTTGGATTACAAAAAATCAACTGATTGGCCGACTTTCTGTGTGTTCTTATTTTCGTAGGAGCTGATGCGCCAAATCGAAATACCGGTACGGGTACGCCAAATATTCCTAAGTATAACGTGTGACAATCGTTTGTATGCGTGGCCGCCATATCAGCGAACACGATTTCAGCTTGTTTACTCGTTCAACTATTGATTTATTTCACCATTGTAACCATTCTTAAATAACTTTCCACTGATTTCATGCATTGATTCGGACTGCCAAAAATTATCGATCGATTTCTTTGGGCTGTGGTGCAAGCACGAGTCAGCCGACTGCCTGACTCTGGTGTGTGTGTTGTGCGTTTCGTGGACCGCCCGCCATGACAACAAAACTTTCTCTTGTGCGGTTTTAAGCCGTGTAATAGCCATTTGTCTTCCAGCAGGCCATCCGGGCTGCACGGTACAATCTCTTAATAGACTTCCAGATGGTTATCTGGGCTATGAGGGTTAAATGCCGGGGGACGTAGTATGACGTAAAGGCCTATTTATTTTTGCTTGGAGTGGCATAAGCTGCTTCAAGTTTTTCCTTCTTTACAGAGAAAACAAATGTTTTAAAAATATTGAAATACTGTACGTAAATTCTGCCCGGCGTTTAGGTGTTAATAAAACTTTCTTATACAGACTAAATGCGCTGGTGGCAGTGTGTTTAGTACAGGCGTGGATGATGTGGAACTTCATCCACTTCCAGCTGCGTCAGATGAGGGAGCGTCAGGCCCAGGCCCTCGCACTCCGCAAGAAGCTGGCCGACCGACGCTCCAAGAAGGGACGCAAGGAAGACTGTGAGTATATCTTTGCTCATATGTGTGCTCAGTTTTTCTTTTTTTAATTTTAATAGGGCCACAAAGCCCTATTACAGAACTATGTAATGGACCACTGGTTTCTATCTTCAGAAAATTCCTGTGCTTGGTATGCTTCCAGCCAGGGCCCCACTGGGGTAAATAAAATAGCAAAACAGTGGTGGAACTGCCATCCGGGTGAAGGACTGCTCTGGGTCTGCTCCTTCAGTGTTCATGGTCATAATCCACTTAGTGGAAATGGCACTGTGGAGTGGGTCAGTCGGGGCATGTTTGGGAGCCTGGAGGCAGTTTCTGCCATGGCCATCCCTTTTGGGGCGCTTCCTCTAGAAGCGGGGCGTCAGATTTGATGATGATGAAAGATGTACTGTACAGGGCTTTACTATTATTTAAACACTAATAAACTCCTGCATTCTACCTGAGAATACTCAAGCAGCAAAGTTCAAGTCCTAATAGAACCACTGAATAATGTGAATTTGACACAAAGATTGTTAATATCAGAAATGGGAGACAAGCATAGGTTTAAATGAAATGCCGAGGATATTTGTTAATCCTGTTGAATGGTAACAGGGAGTGCCTGACTAGTACAGTATCATAGATCAAAATTGAGATTTTGAGTGGAAACTTCAAAAGAGTGCAGCATTGAGACAAAGTTCATAATTTCCTCATCACCCTTAACCCTTGGGATCCGGGGAGGCCTCATATGAAGTTTGGTATTTTCAAACTTCATAATTCAATAGCTACTGATTGAGACCACCTAGAGCAGTCAATTTTTTTGCAAATTGTAGAACGTTTTCTTGTCTGTAGACTGCCGTTGAGATGACATCGCTACGTTGCGTGGTTGCCGAGTTCTGATGATTATATCGGCGACTTTTTATCCGCGCATTTTGCCTCATATGAGGCCTCCCGGATTCCAAGGGTTAAGGGGTTCAGCCCAAGGGCTGAAACTGGTCTACAGATTAGGGCCTGGATTTATCAATATTACCATCCTATTATCATTCACCAGTACACTACTGTCTTAACAAATTCCATATTCAACAAAATGGCAAAACAATATGAGGGTAGAGATTATAGTAAATAAATTATGAAACATAAACAATATGAGGGTAGAGATTATAGTAAATAAATTATGAAACATAAACAATATGAGGGTAGAGATTATAGTAAATAAATTATGAAACATAAATAATATTTAGTGCTAATAGATTTGAGCTACCTTCCGACTTTACCAACTACAATGGTGGTAAATATGTGTATAAATCCAACCCATGGAGTATATATCAACCTGGGACCGAATTCATCAAGGCTTTTAACAAAATTATAGTTTATAAAGTCGATCGTGGCTCAATTTTATGAACTTGGAAATTTATCCACAATTCATTAAGAACTTACTAGAATATAAACCATCCCAGTTCTTTACCATATTGTGGATGAATATTGAATTTATGATGATGGTAGTGTGGTGGTAATTAGTAATGGTAAACTTTAGTGTTATGTTAAGGGGAGACGGGCTTGTTTTTTGGTCTACTAATTCTGTTATTATTGTTTTTATTTTTTTTAGTTTTCTCGCTAGACCTCCCTCAAACTTAGAAAAACACCCCCTAGATACACCCTCACGATAAATTTATAAAACAAATTGTAGAAAAATGTTCCGGCCGAAGGCCGGTTCCTCTTAAAATTATTACAGGCTCGCTATCGCTCGCCAGGAAACCTAAATGGCACGATAGGTCTTAAAATTTACAACAAAATGGAGCTAAAGATATCAATATCGCCAAACGTCTTAAAATCTGAAAACTAATGGGGCTAAACATGCGGGAAAAGAAGGCCCAGAAAAACTGCCCGTCTCCCCTTAACATTAATGAATCTGACGCCCTGGGTGTAAAGGAGGCCTGTATTGAGACACCTGTGATTGACCATTACCTTTGGCCAGCTTCATGGTGTGTCTGTGTGGTATTATTCTCTTAAGGGGAGGCAGTTGGTTTTTCCAGTCTTCCTCCCTCATGTTTAGTCCTATTAGTTATGAGATTTCAAAACATTCGCCCCATTTGTTCGGCGATTTTCAGATCTTTTGCCCCATTTCTTTGCCAATATTAAGACCTTTTCGTGCCATTTAGGTTTCGATTTTTTTCCCCTAGCGAGCCTGTATTTGAAGAGGAATTGGCCTTCGGCCGGGACATTTTTCTACCGAAAAATTTACAAATTTATATCGAAGGGGGGTCTTGTGGGTGTTTTTTTAAGCTTGATAGAGGTTTAGAGAGAAACTAAACCCCTTCCTTAAACCATTGAGCTGAACCAGTAAATTATGCTGCAGGATACCGTCTGGGCTCCCCTTAATCTCTATCATTGTTCTTTCAGTTATTGCGTTCTCCATTATTAGTTCATTATTCTTAACTATTTTTCTGACAGGAAGAGGGAGTTTGGGGCATAGTGAAGAAAGTGAGTTATACTTAAAATAGCCTTGGGGAAAAACTATAATTGATCTGTGATTATGTCAATTGATTAAGAGGTACAGTATATAGTTTGTATTTTTTTTTTTTTTTTTTTTAGTGTGAAACATTTGATTGGTTTCCTTGGGTGGCTTATGTTTATTTGATTGGTTTCCTTGGGTGGCTTATGTTTATTTTTGTTTTTACTGGGGATGGGGATAAATTTATTTTAATTTAGAATGCGTTTGGTGTATCAACATTTTGGCTTTTTTTGATTATTTAGATAGATAATGATTGGTAATAAGAATTTATTGATTGATTAATATTTATCGGGCATACATAATAATCAGTGTTCCTCAGAGCTTTCCCAGTGCATACCACCTCCTTTACGTAGGGCACGTGGTACCCATCTTGCAACTCAATCCCACCCCTACTCTGTGCAACTCTCCAACCCAAGAGTGAAACGTTACTCTCAAACTTTCTTCTACTCAACAGCTGAGCTCTGGAACTCTCTCCCAGAATCAGTCTTTCCCTCTTCCTATGACTTAAATTGCTTCAAACTCTGTGTGTCCAGGCATTTTGGCTCGAACGTCCCTTGATTTTGGCCCTGTCACTCTTTCAACTATGGGGGAGGCACTTGCTATAGGCAGTAATGCCTTTTGCCTCCCTTAATCACATAAAAAACAAAAAAAAAACAAAAAAAAAATATATAAATTACTTGATGTGGGCTTGTTAAATGCTTATTGCAGTTTGGCCTCTCAATACACAAGAATATGAGTGGCATGGTCATGGCAACTATTGATACCAAACATCATAATACACTTACACCTCCCACACACACTCACACACCTTTATTAACATATAGGTGATGGCAGGGCTCTGGGACCGTCCCTTATCCCCAGATATATACCCATATACCTTACGTATAAGATACGTGTGCAAGGGACGGAAGTAGGCTCTATATTGAGCGTAAGATTGCTGTCAGTGGCCATCAATATATTGGAGGAGGGAGGGAGACAAAATTCCTCCTCCTTCCCTCCACTCTCTCATTCCCGACTTATGTATACCTGACCTTGTACACTTCATGTAAGTGCTTTATTCTTTCCCTACACCTAAATCTCGATTCTAATTCTTCACATATGCCTTGTGGTGTAATAATATTGCTTTATAAAGGAGATATACGGGATATTATGTAATTCCACCCCTTCCTCCTCCCCCTTCTTCCTCTTACTCTACCATCCACTCACATCGAACCAAAACAATGGTGCAACTCCCACAACACATCCATATAATTTTTGTGCAAATATTCTTCACAGTGGGATGTCTAGGTACCGGTATGATACCAACACATTGATGTACACTCGACCAAAAAACAATCTTTCAACTGGTGAGCTGTAAATGATCTAGTTTGAACGGAATGAATCGGGTGAAACATACGTCTGTGAGGTATTATCATAAGATTTCGACCCACTTCCAGAATGTTTAGAGCGTTAGTGTAAAGATTGTTTTTTGGCCGAGTGTACATTACATTAAATTATGCAATGGTGACCTTTTTGGCCATTTATTGTGAGTAGATCTCGCGTTTTGCATGTTGTATTATGTATGGTTTTATTTTGGACTCCCTGCTCGTGTATTAAAATGTAAAACTTGCAAACTAAACAAACCAAAACTGGGACAAAGACAATATAAAGTCAAATTAACTTATCAAAATCGCTATGTTATTAACCCGTGGAGCCCCGGCTAGTTTTGTAATGTTTGCGCACCAGAACCCGGCCGGTTTTCAAAAAATGGTTTTATTCCAGAAACAATAGCGAATGGGTTAGGAATGAAGGAAAAAACACGAAAAACCGCTCAAAAAGATTAAAAAATGGTCCTACAGAGCCCCCGAAAACGGATTTTACAAGAGTAAAAAATTGAAGGCAATTATCCCAAAAAAACAGGTTATTGCGCGCTCGCGCGCACGCACGTGGACTTTGAGAGTTTTCAACCATCGGCACGGTTGCGTGGGATACGTACACAGTTCCCATACAAATCTGAGCCCTCTTGAGTGGCTACACCTGAGGTTACGGTCGGCGCAATTAGGGTGACGCGCCAGGCGCGTCTCTGGGGCTGTGCGTTACATACATCGCCGACGCGTCAGGCGCGTCGCTGGGGCTGTACGGGTTAAATTGTTTCGTGGATTGAGAATTTGTGTATTGAGATAACAAATTGCACTTGATTTTGTGACACAGGCGGCTTCAAATATTGTGGTTTAATGAAATTAAGATAATATAATACTGTACCTCAATTTTTTCTCACTTGCTATATTCTTATGTGCTAATTTGACCTAACTTACTTAACTATGCCAATTAATACCAGGGAAAGATAATAACAGTCTGATCATGTTTATATGGATAATCTGTATCAATATCCTTAAAAATTTATAAATATTTATCAATATTCTTCCTTTTTGTATGATTTTATACTAACTCGGTTGTTGTTGTTGTTGTTGTTGTTCCCCAAGCTGCCTGGCCGAACAGCCCCAAGACCCTGAGCAAGGCCAAGGCCATAACCGAGCGCCCCCACAGAACCCTCCCCGCCGACCACAATAAAGCCTGGGTGACCGAAGCCACTCCATGGCGGGGAGCTGAGGAGGGTGCGGAAATGCCCGGGAAACCAAAGCCCCTCCCAGGGCCCTGTGTCCCACGGCAATTATGAAGAGAAAGTTGAGGGGCAAGGGAAAAATGTGACGCTTTGGCTTCCAATCTTGGTAGATTGGGAGGTCAATCCACGTTAGAGACGCCGTCACTTGAGATCTAGAAAATATATAAGTAAAAGGAACAGTCAGAGTAAGCTATGGGTATGGCAGAGATTGCTCAGTTCTCACTCTAATAGACCAGCCCATCACCACATGACTAGAACCCAATCCTCTCAGCATCAGCTAGGAAAGGCCCTAGAAAGCCACCTTTGGCGGGGGGATAGCTCCCCTATTTCAACCCTTTTCGGGGTTGGGCACCCGCCCTAACTAACTCGGTAGTCTGGTTTAACTATTTAATATTATTAATAATAATGGATTAGGTTTAACCCATTCAGTGCGGTGAACTTATAGGTGGCTTTACCGCTCTCTGTAGGGTCTTCCCTCTATTTTTGCTCAATATACATTGCCCTACCGCCATATCCGTTGCCCAGAGTGAATTCAAACGAGTTCCAATGGAAAGATCTGGTCTAATTTTCCCTATATAAGTCTACTTCATTTATTCTCCCAATCTCTGGTCTTGAGAATACCACGACCGGCCCGGACCCATGCTGAGTGTATTATAACTTCCCCTCTCTCTCTCTTTCTCTTTCGTAATTTATCACTTGCGATAACTCGATGAAGTATACTGTTATATTATCAAGTTTTGTGTTTAGAAGAGAGTATGAGTTATGACCTGTAACATGATATTAACCTCACATTCGTATCTAGTATATAGCTGTCACAAAATATGTAGAAGTGGACCTGTTTTGCTTAAATTTCTTGCTTGGAAACACACTCTTACAACCGATGCCTGTAGCAGACTGATATTACACTCTTCTTATACACACACACACAATCCTAGGAGTAACATAATACTCTAATGACATTCAAACAAAATATCACAAGCATAACAAATACACTGATACCCGGACTTAGCGCCCTCAGGTCACTTGCCCACACAAAATATCGCAAGCATAACAAATACACTGATACCCAGACTTAGCGCCCTCAGGTCACTTGCCCACACAAAATATCACAAGCATAACAAATACACTGATACCCGGACTTAGCGCCCTCAGGTCACTTGCCCACACAAAATATCACAAGCATAACAAATACACTGATACCCGGACTTAGCGCCCTCAGGTCACTTGCCCACACAAAATATCACAAGCATAACAAATACACTGATACCCGGACTTAGCGCCCTCAGGTCACTTGCCCACACAAAATTTGGACACAACAAAGAAACTACCCAGGGGTTTTGGGGGCCTTCATCTAATGGTGGAGGAAAAAAAGAATATGCCTCACGCATCCTACTGCGTGTCGTACAAGGCGACTAATAGGGGGGGGATGGCGATAGACTTGTGGACCAACAGCCATTACTATGCAATAAAGTCTTTATCTTAGCACTGTCTTGGTATGGCACTGCCGAGGCTGGTGGGGTGCGGATAGGTGCCACAGGGGACTGAGTCTTACCTGGGTGCTGTTTGGCACCACACTTGTGTCAGCAACACTATTTGCATGTTGGGGCAGGACTTTACTGTTCTATAGTCCAAATTGCCTAATATACAGTAGAGTATTGTTATGGTGCTGTCTTTTTGTAACTGTTAAGGCTGGTGTGGTTGCAGATACTGCAGGTGCAAGTGCTGCAGGGGGACTCTATTGAGTCTTGCTGAGGCATGGTTAGCACTATACCAACATCAGCCACAGTGATGACTTGGTGGGTCAGTGCTGTGGCGGGACTTTATTGTACTACAGTACACTCCAACTACTGAAAGGCAACCCCGCCTGAGCCGTTACAATGCATGTAATGGAAAAATGACATTAAACCATTGTATGTATAAGATCAGTGATGGAATATGCAAGCCCTGGCTGGGCTTCTAACCTTGCTGAAATACATCACAAGACCTTACAGACCATTCAAGACAAAGCCCTAAAAATTACCACAGGCTGCACAGCTACTATACCTTCAGATCACCTACATCAAGAAACCAAAGTCCTCAAAGTCAAAGACCACCTGGGCATGAGAGGCACTCAATTCCTGGCTGCAGCCTCCACAAACCAACACCATCCACTACACTAAATGGCTGAACACCCACTGACACCAAGGAAAAGCAAAACAACACCCAGCACACGATATCTCACACAAATACTGAAATCTCTCCCTCCCTGCCCACCCCAAACAAGCTTCCAGAAGCACATCCATACTCATATCACACGCCGTTCTATCCAGTCACTCAAAGACAACACGCAGCTGCATGAACGACCTCCCGAAATCCATCCTTCTGAGTCCTTTCCTCGCGAGGACAGAGTCCACCTGGCCAGACTGAGATGTGGGCACCATCCAGCTCTTCTGAGCCATCAGAAGAGGCTGGATGATTCCGTCGGCGATGCCTGTCCAGGATGTAACACAACACCCCATACTATGAAACACGTCAGAGAAGACTGCATTCTACACAATCACTTACGCCAACAACATAATCTACACGCCTTGAGAGCCCTGTGGGAAAGCCCGGTCTCGGCCATGGCCATCCTTAGGGACTCCGGGCTGTTCGGCCAGGCAACCTAGGGAACGACAACAGCAACAACTAGGTTAGGTCATATATTTGCAGAGATATGAATATCGGTAAATGACGAACTCGGGAGCTCACACAATTCTTGGCTCTTGGCCGCCATAACTGACCTACTGTATTTATTTTCACCATAAAAACTGAACCACTTGGTCTAGAGACTTCTAATCTTCACCCATCGCAAGATAACAACAAGTACTGCTGCTTGATATACATATATATATATATATATATATATATATATAGCCTACTGTGTATTTCAGACCCGATGTCGCATCGCCTTTCGCAATTTGTGGCAAGACTATAGGTTACATAATAATGACATTCGAACACAATGTTATTGATACCCCGCCGTAAATTATGGTGTTATAAAGGTTTGTCAAATTATTATAGTTACGATGCTACCTCTTAGGGTAGCCAAAGGGAACGCAAAAACATGAGCAAGCGATCGGACACCAGACAGACCCCCCTCCCCTACAGTCCTACTGTCCCTCCCCCACCAACCCCACCAACCAAGCGCCCCCACCAACCCCCTCCTACACTCATCCTTCTATACCCCCTCCCCACCTACCTCTCTCTCTACCTCTCTCTCTACCTCTCTCTCTCTACCTCTCTCTCTCTCTCTCTCTCTCTCTCTCTCTCTCTCTCTCTCTCTCTCTCTCTCTCTCTCTCTCTCTCTCTCTCTCTCTCTCTCTCTCTCTCTCTCTCTCTCTCTCTCTCTCTCTCTCTCTCTCTCTCTCTCTCTCTCTCTCTCTCTCTCTCTCTCTTCTCTCTCTCTCTCTCTCTCTCTCTCTCTCTCTCTCTCTCTCTCTCACACACACACACACATAGCATATTGAATAATAATTATAAAGACATTCAGTACTTTGTACATTAATATACCGTGGTAATACGTGACATTGGGTTTACAATAGAACTAAAGTATATACAGCAACAATGAGTTGGGCAGCTTTTTCAAATGAACATGACCCATAAGTTGGTTAATCACATTACAGTATACTGTCTTTGCTAGCAAGTTTGGCGGGTAGTTATAATTATAACCCTATAATTTATGGTTGGGTATGGTCGTTTCAGGCTATATGGACCTGTTGTTCGGTTATCCGTATGATGTGATGACATGATTGGCCATAATATTCTAAAGAATTGGAAGAGGTTTGTATAATTACAGAATAAATAAATATTAACAAGAGAATTAATGGATAATTAAACAGGCAAATGTACTGTACATATATTTTATTTTAGTCTTCGTCACTGTCAAGGAAGAGCTCATCCTCATCATCGCTGTCAAAGCTTATAACGACAGGTTCCACAATGTCATGAATATTGTCAGATGACCAATAATCCTCTTCAAACGCCATAGCTCTTCTTACGGCACCTGCCCAAATGTCTTTGGTTGCGCGTAACTTCGCTTCCTCTAACCTGGCCTTCAGGCTGGCACCAATGAATCGTTGTAACGAGGTGCGTACGTATCTCTTCATACACCCCCATACCTGCTCGATGGCGTTCAGCTCAGGATGCACCGGTGGAAGTCGGACAACTTCGTGACCCCATTCTCGGATTATATTATCCACTTTGTACCGTGGCTTTGGTCGATTTTCTTTGCATATAAGTAGGAGTTCAGGACGAGTAGCGTGAGGTGAAAAGGGGAGTTTCCTTTCCTCCAACCATTTCACAAGGTCAGCTTTTTTGGTGATAGTAGTGGGACAGCGACTTTCCTCCGTAAACTGGCTGTGGTAGGGTGCATTGTCCAACACAACTACTGATGGCTCTGCCAATGCTGGTAAAAGTTGTGCTGTGAGCCAGTGAACAAAAGGCTGCTGTTCATTTCCCCGTGGTAGTCACCTGTTTTGTTCTTTGCAGGGAAACATACAAAGGAGCCATCCACAAAACCCTCGACTGTGCCACCTGCTACCACCACAAATCGCTCTCCTTCACCAGGTGGCACCTGACGGCTGTAGGTGGCACTTGTTTCAGGTTGTGTTCTGTCCACCCACTCCCTGTTGTGTGACATCCTTGTTGTGAACCACGTTTCATCCACATACACCACCTGTCTTCCTTCCGGCCGATGATGCTGGAGTGCGCGGAGAGCGTCAATACGACGACATACTATATCATTCGACTGACTCTTTCCGTACATACATTTTTCTCTGTGATACCCTGTAACGGAATCCCATGCTGTGCAACACACGCCATATCGCTGTCTCTGAGGTCTCACTTGGAATAATATCGGCCCTCTTCAAATCATCGGTCAGGGTAACAACAGTAAATGTTTCCTTTGCAGCAAAATTGGCATGCACAAAACGTCGTATGGCACCAATAGTAAAGCTGTCAAAGACAGGTGGTGTAGTGGAGGGGGTCGGGGAGTCAGGTGGTGTAATGGTGGGAGTGCTCGGTGTTTCAGGTGGTGTCTGGCTGTGAACGCAGGTTGCGCTACACCATCTTCCGCACTGCCTGGATTGTCATATCCATCACGTGAGCGACACGGTCATACGGCCTGTGTGGAACGACATTATCATAGAATTGGGAAATGGTCGAATATTAAGGACAACATAGTTGTATTATTATATGTTATGGTATTATGTGGTGGGCTGAATCCAAGATCTATATACTAAGGTCTACCTGACGGCTGACCAAAATAAGCTCTCTCCCGCACACAGTGTAGAGTGCGCCCCACACTAGCCTGCACTCGACCCAGCTTCCCTCTCTCAATACCAGTACCTCTTCGTGTGTTGTTTATTTATTCCTTGTAAACTATAGTCCATGGAATTTAAGATCAGTGGAAGTTCAATCAGTTCATTCACTTTGAGTAATCGATCAAGAACAAATGAGGTGAAACAAAGTGGATGTATTATATTATGCATTTTAAACATCCTGAACCTAGCATAGACACACTGAGGATAGTTACTATACAGTTATTATTATTTTTACACACACGCACACTCAGTTTGTACAATACATTGTACGTGTTTGTGTGTGTTTGGTCAAGAAGCCCCTTTTGGGATTATATGGGTCAAACGTTTTTTCCTTCTACTTTATAAGGAATTAGGCGGCTTGTCATGTCATTAAGGACAAGGAGTAGCTTAACATAGGTAAGGTAGAATTTAAGCACACTCACACACACACACGCACACACACACACACACACACACACACACGGACACTGATTACATGTGTGTGTCTTTCGAAATAACTTGGTGTTTTTATTACAAGGGACAAATTATTGTTCTCTTCCCTTTCTCCCTTTCAATTGGACATAAACAATAGAGAATACATACATTTAACAACATGGCTTCCTCTACCTTCGTTCACAAAATCGTGATTACTTCGTTCTCTGTTTTTCCAGATGTAAGTAATCAACTATGACCAATAAACAAACAAACAACAAACAATTCAGCACTAGACCAATTAATATAATGTGTTCAAACAAACGTAGCCAAATGTAACAATACTCAAACATTCACACCAATATCAATAACACACACACACACACACACACACACACACACACACACACACACACACACACACACACACACACACACACACACACACACACACACACACACACACACACACACACACAACCACTAACAAAATTTATCACACAAATATAACTCAATATTGTTTTCCCTGTAGATACTTCTACAAAGGAAAGACTTCTAAAACGTCTTCGGCATATACAACATACTGCATACTTTTGCAACTATATGGTGTGTTGCACAGCATGGGATTCCGTTACAGGGTATCACAGAGAAAAATGTATGTACGGAAAGAGTCGAATGATATAGTATGTCGTCGTATTGACGCTCTCCGCGCACTCTAGCATGATCGGCAGGAAGGAAGACAGGTGGTGTATGGGGATGAAACGTGGTTCACAACAAGGATGTCACACATCAGGGAGTGGGTGGACAGAACACAACATGAAACAAGTGCCACCTACAGCCGTCAGGTGCCACCTGGTGAAGGAGAGCGATTTGTGGTGGTAGCAGGTGGCACAGTCGAGGGTTTTGTGGATGGCTCCTTTGTATGTTTCCCTGCAAAGAACAAAACAGGTGACTACCACGGGGAAATGAACAGCAGCCTTTTTGTTCACTGGCTCACAGCACAACTTTTACCAGCATTGGCAGAGCCATCAGTAGTTGTGTTGGACAATGCACCCTACCACAGCCAGTTTACGGAGGAAGGAAAGTCGCTGTCCCACTACTACCACCAACAAGGCTGACCTTGTGAAATGGTTGGAGGAAAGGAAACTCCCCTTCTCACCTCACGCTACTCGTACTGAACTCCTTCGTATATGCAAAGAAAAACGACCAAAGCCACGGTACAAAGTGGATAATATAATCCGAGAATGGGGTCACGAAGTTGTCCAACTTCCACCGGCGCATCCTGAGCTGAACGCCATCGAGCAGGTGTGGGGGTGTATGAAGAGATACGTACGCACCTCGTTACAACGATTCACTCGTGCCAGCCTGAAGGCCAGGTTAGAGGAAGCAAAGTTACGCGCAACCAAAGACATTTGGGCAGGTGCCGTAAGAAGAGCTATGGCGTTTGAAGAGGATAATTGGTCATCTGACAATATTCATGACATTGTGGAACCTGTCGTTATAAGCTTTGACAGCGATGATGAGGATGAGCTCTTCCTTGACAGTGACGAAGACTAAAATAAAATATATGTACAGTACATTTGCCTGTTTAATTATCCATTAATTCTCTTGTTAATATTTATTTATTCTGTAATTATACAAACCTCTTCCAATTCTTTAGAATATTATGGCCAATCATGTCATCACATCATACGGATAACCAACCGAACAACAGGTCCATATAGCCTGAAACGACCATACCCAACCATAAATTATAGGGTTATAATTATAACTACCCGCCAAACTTGCTAGCAAAGACAGTATACTGTAATGTGATTAACCAACTTATGGGTCATGTTCATTTGCAAAAGCTGCCCAACTCATTGTTGCTGTATATACTTTAGTTCTATTGTAAACCCAATGTCACGTATTACCACGGTATATTAATGTACAAAGTACTGAATGTCTTTATAATTATTATCCAATATGCTATGTGAGAGAGAGAGAGAGAGAGAGAGAGAGAGAGAGAGAGAGAGAGAGAGAGAGAGAGAGAGAGGTAGAGAGAGGTAGAGAGAGAGGTAGGTGGGGAGGGGGTATAGAAGGATGAGTGTAGGAGGGGGTTGGTGGGGGCGCTTGGTTGGTGGGGTTGGTGGGGGAGGGACAGTAGGACTGTAGGGGAGGGGGGTCTGTCTGGTGTCCGATCGCTTGCTCATGTTTTTGCGTTCCCTTTGGCTACCCTAAGAGGTAGCATCGTAACTATAATAATTTGACAAACCTTTATAACACCATAATTTACGGCGGGGTATCAATAACATTGTGTTCGAATGTCATTATTATGTAACCTATAGTCTTGCCACAAATTGCGAAAGGCGATGCGACATCGGGTCTGAAATACACAGTAGGTTAGACCATTTTTTTGCGTATTTATAAGCGCACCAAACTCCCGAGAATTTGATGATACATCTGGTTCCAGCGGGAACGTTTAAATCGACGTTTGGCGGGGATAAAATGCATACCTGAATCAGCTTTCCTTATTCAGTGTTAATTGTCTCAAGTTTATCATATAATAGTGTGTCAGCTACTTCAGGTATTCTGAAGATTTTGTAGTAAAATATGCGGTTAAATATGAAAACTTGGCATGAATATGACGCTGAGACACAGCAGTTTCATATTTTATCCATTATCAATAAATAAGTTGCTAAAGGATTAAATTTACTGTCAGTTGAAATAAAACCGACTACTGTATAATGCAGACGATTGTACCCTTGTCACTCTCTAACACTTGCAACTGTTCCTCCTAACTTTGTTGATGTTGTGTATGTGTAAGTGATACATACTGTACGGTGTGTGGTAATGTAAGCAGGACGTGTGGTGTGTGTTTCAGCTAAGCGCAGCTCCGAGGAGGATGTCAACGAGCTGCCAGAGGTCGACCAACAGACCCGCAGACGCAAGTAGACGACTTGGAAACCATGAGGTGTGAGGACGGGGGGGGGGAAGCAAGAGGTGAGGACGGAGGAAGGAGAGAAGCGAATGCCATCTGGAGAAGAATTAAAGAGTCCATTAAGAAGTGGAGAACATCTTTGTTAAATAGCAATTAGGTAATATAAAAACAAAAACTATTGATTAAAATAATGAGGAAGATCATCATCCAAGGTCAATAAAGTGTAGGATTAACTAATAACTAGAAGATCATTAATAAATATTGTATATGTAGGATAAACAGAAATGTTTTGATCAATGTACTTTCTGAGACAAAATTACCTGGACAGTATTTACATAGATCCCAGAGAAAGAAGAATCCCTTAAGTGCTGTACATAATATTTACAGGGGACAATATAAGAAGAGAACCATGAATCAAGATCAGTTAAGTACAGTATATTAAGAGTTCCAACAAAAGACTTCCCGCTAAATTACTGAGGATCTATGATAATATCGGATATTTGGGAAATAAAATGGAAAGAATGGAATAAATAACGATAAAGTGGGGAAGTAAGGAAAGGAGAGAAATAATAGAAAAAGGTGGGTGAAGGGGAAAAATAGGTGCGTTTTTTGAATGATTAACAAATGAGAGATAAATTTGGGTATTGGGAAAAAGAGAGAAATAATTAATTTGGATATAAAAATAGGTGGAAAGAGAAAAAAAAGGGAAATTTAGATACTGGTAGTAAATAGATATTGGAGAACATTCTAGGAACCATAGATTTCCTAATGCAGTAAAAGTCCTGTAATCTTGAAAATAGCAGCCACCTGCCATGTCAGTTTATTAAATGTGTCAGATTATTGGATGGTATATGAAAAAAAACAAAAAAAAACTCAATCACCCATGCTCATCCTCTTAAGTATTTCAAATTAGCTTTAATACATTTAGAAATTTTGTTAAAAGTCTTGGAAACACTTAATTATGGTTATATTTCAATAAAAGTACACTGGTTGTAGGTAGATAATAAGAGATGTTAGCATATTTTGGACATGAATTTCGTCCTTAGGCTTAGTATGTTCCAAACTACTAGAATTTCTGGATTATCAGGTGCCGGATTACAGGATATTTACCGCATCATCCACAAGTTGGTAAGTCGGTTTAGCTCACACTATCAGCAACACAAATTTTGCTAAGGATCTGATTTTTCAACCCTTATTGTTGATACTGTATTTTTTCGTCCATATAGAATAGAAATTTTTCATTCCTTACAACAGAGTATATATATATATATATATATATGGCTAGCAGAGTAGTACTGTTTGAGTATTTACATTAAATATCCATATATTCCTAATCAAGTGGGCAATAAATTAATTCCTTCTTGTACAGAAAGGAAATTACTATTGGGATTACAAGATTAACCTTCTACGTTTTTGGGTTAACCCTTATAATCAGATGACAGCAGTTTTTGTTTTAGTCTAGCTACCTGCAGATGACTTTATTCAATTTGGAAGGATTTATTAAGAGTTAGAGGGTTAATTTATATTTTTTTCACTAACCAACTTCACTTCTAAACTCATTTAATGAAATCAACAAATACATGTGGCACTCCAAGGACTCGAACCTAAGATACTCACATCGAAATTCCGCGCATTTATGCATTACGCTATCAAGAGGTCTGTCCTTAGCCAAAACAAAATCATTTGGCTGTAGCATTAATAAAGTAAATTATTTATTATCTGATTAAAGGGGTTAAGATAAATATATAAAATTAGGAGAGGGCTTTTGTTTTATTTATTGATTGGCCGATACAGTAATCTGGCTTGTACAAATTAGGAAGACGCTTTACCTAAATTATTAAGATATTATTAGATTATTAAATTTCTGTCATTTGAATATGGTAGGGCGTTGCCAACCAATTGTTTACAATAGTTTCAAAATCATTAAAGTTTGATGATGCTGGATAATAATTCTTTTGACTTTTGACTAGATCTGCAATTCTGAAACTGATAGAATATATGAAGTTAGCCTGATGTTATTTCAAACCATTTCTAAATCATACAAATGTTTTTATAATACAGTCTATATCTTGGCTAACTCGACAGTTCCATCGCTAATGATAAATAATTGTTATTGTCAAGCTCTCTTGTTTTATATAAGGATCATGATTTTTTATTTACTAAAGGAATAATAAATTTGCAACTTCATTAATTTTGTTCCCTGCCCTAAGACGTAAACAAAATCAGTTCTTGTTTTTAATACATTATGAACCTTTTGTCAACTTCAATATAATTCCAGCCACAAATATAATATTGGATTAGCTAACTTGCAAGGCAAAAGGGTATTTCAGAATTTAACCAGGCAAGGAAGGTACATAGAAAATTTATACAAAAATCCAGTGAGTTTTTGTTTTGTTTTTAAAGGTTTATTGGACATTTAGCAACCTTAATGCTGTGATGACTTTACTATTCCTTATGTTAATGACATGATATCTAACAGACATCTACTGAAGAGGATATATAGGGTAGGTGATTAATACAGTGGCGACTTTATCGTTTATAACGATTTGAGGAATTCTGGAAGGACAAGGGTTCAATTCTCCCTGGACGCCACTAGATAGAAGAATTGAACTCGCAACCATACGGCCAAGGCACAGGCATTTTTTCTGGTAAGTTCTTGTTTGGCAGCTTCAGTTATATTTTCTATTTTTTTCTATTACAGTACAGTATATATTATATTTTATTATATTTATTATATTATATTATCTATATTTTATTAATTTCACCACAACACCAAACACCCCCAATGAAATTCATTGAAGTATATATGATCCACCGGGATTCGTATATTATATTTTGGCTAACAATAGACACTTGTATTTGGCTTCGGAATAACAAATAGGAATCCAAGGGTTAAAATATATCGTACTCCCATAGATCCTTACTAATCTTATTCAAATTATCGAATAATAGCCAGAATAATGTGAAAATAAGGCATCATCGTCCCGGAGTGTTCTAAGTTTCATAACCAACGCAAAGCAACCCTGAAATGTTGCTAGAAAAGAGTTGCCAAAATAAAGATAATGGCCAGAAAAAGTGCTCCTGTGTCTTGGTCTAAACAGTAGTCCGCCCAGACCGCTACTCTCTGAAACAGGTAAAGGTGTGTTGAGGCGAACAATAAAATGCAGGTCTCCCTCGATATACGATTGGGTTAAGTTCCTGAAAACCCGATCTTAAATAGAAAAATCGTATAGCAAACCCTAAAATTGAGGGGTTAAATGGGGATACGTTCTTGGACCAGCCAAAACCCAAACACCTAAAAACCTATAATAATATCATAAATTGGGGCATCGGATATTGAGGGAGACCTATAACCACTTCTGTACCGCGACGTCTTTTTAATTTTATTCTAGCTATATTTCGATGATTTTGAGCAGATTAAGAAGGATCTGTGGTAGTATAAGGTGTTAATTGAGATAGTTCAAAGCCTGTTAATTGCTGGAGGTCCTTTTTAAGCTGAATAAAACCGTGTAATAGTAGCTAGAAGAAAATAAAAAGACGTCGCCGGTACAGAAGGGGATAATGATTCCTGTAGCACAAACTGACGGGTGCAAAGAGAGCGAATGTTTTGGTGACTGTTATGGTGGGCTCGGTGCTCTTTGTAAAGTATAGTCGCCCTTAATTGTTCATCAGCACTTCAAACTGCAATATAAAATTATGATGCATATGATCTGTAATGTTATGTTGCATTATTTCATTCATTTTTCAACTAGGACATTCACTTCTTTTCCCTATTATTATTAACAATGTTTTTATATATGTGCGGTATAATAACCAACCCATTCTTACATAAGGAAGATATTATCTATAAAATTACCTTATATATTAATTTTTATATATATACGGTATAATAACCAACCCATTCTTACATTAGGAAGATATTGTCTATAAAATTTCCATATACAGTACAGTATATTAACACATTAGTTAACAAAACAATATGAAAATACCCGTATGGATATTTCTCTCTCATTCAGGTTTGTTTAGTCTTAGTAATGATGATATAATTTGGGGGGACTTTACTACAGTACATGTATTGTAGTATTCTGTATTCATGACATTTCAGTTTAAGGGGAGATGGTTCACTTTTTGGTCAATTTTTGCATGTATTCATTATTTTTCTAGTTTCCTCCCTAGACCTCCATCAAATTAAAAAAAAACATCCATTAGATCCCCCTTCTAGATCAATTTGTAAATTTTTCGGTAGAAAAAAAATCCGGCCATAGGCCGATTCTTCCAACAATATATGCTCACTATCGTTCGCCAGGGAAAAAATCGACACCTAAATAGCACGAAAGGTCTAAATATTGACGATGAAATGGGGCGAAAGGTCTTAAAATCAACTAACTAATGGGGCAAACGTCTTATAATCTCAAAACTAGTGGGGCTAAATATTAGAGAGAAGGGGGTCCGGAAAAACGGTCTGCCTCCCCTTAAGTCTTTGATATAATTTTGGGGGACTTTACTATTGTAGTATTCTGTATACATGACATTTCAGTTTAATAATATGTTTGGTTATGCCGTACGGTCGCCCATAAAAATACTGTAGTCCCGTCTTTCTTGTCCTTCCATAAACTTTGTGAGAATTTTAGCTTTGTTTGTATACAGGCATTCAAGTTAAATTTGGCTCACTTCATTCATCAAAGCTCCAAGTCTAGTTTATGTTTCTCTATATATTCACAACTCTGATTTTCATTAATTATATAGAATGCTTAGAAAGGTGAAGGGCTTTTATATTAAGGAGAGATGGGTTTATTTTTATGGTCGCTTATTATAATGTAAAACTGGCCCCTCTTATTCCTCATTTCATATATATACAGTACAGTATATATATATTATGTTTTTAATTTCCTCCCTAGACCTCCATCAAACTTAAAAATACATCCATTAGATCCCCTGTCTAGATTAATTTGTAAATTTCCCGGCCAAAGGCTCATTCTTCCAAAATTACAGGCTCTATTGTTCACCAGGAAAAAAATTGACGCCTAAATTGTACGAAAGGTCTTGATATTGACAAAAAAATAGGGCAAAAGGTCATATAATCCCCAAACTAATGGGCCGAATGTCTTAAAATTTGAAAACTAATGGGGCTAAACCTGAGGAAGAAGGGGGACCAGAAAAAGACCCATCTCCCCTTAAACTGTCCCTATTGTATGACCGATAACTTTGTTGTGGATGACGTTGATGTACCAAGATGTGTTTAGGAGAAATGACTGGATTCTATAAAAAATGTGAATTTCTTTTTATATTTTGGACTTCATGATTTAACCCTTTGAGTTGAAACCTTCCTAAGCTGAGAAAATATTACCTTGAGGTATCTACAGCACAATATATTATGACCAGGATCTAGTAGTTTATTTATTCATTTAAGTTTTTATCGAGAGAGGACCTTCCGAAAATAAATAATAATACCTTGAATGTAATATTAACTATGATGCTGTGGAGGGATATATGCTGTCTATATATTATTTCATTTTTGTTTACTACAGTATAATATTTTGGCGGTTTCAATAATTATATTGAATTTGAAAATTTTATTCATCCGCTTTAAAGTATTTGAGATAAGTAGCTTAAAGGAATGAGTAAAAATGTTCTACATTTGATTGAAAGGGTTAAAACATCTTACTTTATTTATTTATGTTTTTGTTTTCATTCTTCACTTTATTTCAAGTCAACTAGCCAAATTGTACTCCGAGGTCCAGTTAGTACTAGATATCGATAAAAATATTACCCACAAATTATGGTGCAGTTTGAGTTTTGTACCAAAAAATTTAGATTAATCTAGAAGGGGGATCTAATGGATATTTTTTTTTAATGTTTGATGGAGGTCTAGGGAGAAAACTAAAAAAATGATATATATATGAAATAATTAAAAATATACCCTCTCCCACTTAACTCTACGGATCATTTGGATAGTGTTTTGATTTTGTGTACAATATGGCTATTTGACCTTTACTGTTTTAATCAGTAAGCTTCATAAATGGTGTGTTCATATGAGAGACCAGGGTTGTGAGTTATTAGAGGTACCCGGACAACTCCACCAGTAGATCATTTCAACCAGGGCCAACTAAAGTGGTTCCACCTTTCAATTCCATTCATTCCTAACCTAACCTTACAGGGGTAGACTAGCTGATTGGTACGCATAGGTCCAAATGGTATGTGATATTGATTAAAAATAAATATCTGCTTAAAATGAGTGAAGTTAGATTATAAAATTTGGTTTTGGAATGTACCTTAATTATTGTACATAATTCGCCAGGTGCAAGTGCTTCAGGGGGACTTTATTGAGTCTTGCCGAGACACTGTTAGCGCTATACCAACATCGGCCACTGTGATGACGTGATAGGGCAGTGTTGTGGCAAGTATTTATTGTACTGTACTACAGTAAAGAGACTAAAACCACTCTTTCTGTGGATGAAGTGGTCTTTAAACTTGTATGTATGTATTATATTAAAGCAAATTATCAGTTCCATGTCAATTTAAACATAACACCAATCACAAATATAATTCTGGCATGGTCAACTTCCTCAGCAAGAGATCACATTCAAAGTTAACAAGACATGGTACACGGTTTAAGAGTTGAAATAGTCTACTGGTTAAGTTGTCCGGTCACCAGTTTTAGGCTATCGTTTATTTCTATGTGAACGAGAAGGTTTCACAAGCTGCTGTATTTGTTTTTTGTTTTTTATATAAGATACTGGTTGAGGAGGGTGCTGGGTTTTTTATTTTCATGTGTATGTTGAGGCAATACAGGATTTTTGTTATCTGAATGGTATTATGTTCTTGGTACCATTGTTGTACCATATAGAGGCGGTCAGTGAGACTAGAACAATGATATTTAACCCATTGAGCACTAAATTACCATTTTTCACATTATTTTGGCCAATAGAAGATTTAATTAAAATATTTAACTTTAAACGAACTAAAAGGTTACTGATCAAATCAATATAACAAACTCATCAAAATAAAAATATCGAAACGACAACACACTAAACAAAATCTATGTGTGGAAAAATTCATTTAATTTTATCGGAAATTAAACTTCATATCAGTATTGGTTGAGAGGCATTTCCATGTCCATGTCGTCTATGTGTGCATTTCTCCAAACCATGTGCATACATGAGGTGTAGCCTATTATCAGTGATTCAGGATTAATGCATTTTAAGATATGTATTATATTTGTCCTTATCAGTACTACAGTACTACTATTAATATTCAATCACTTGCTCTTTGATGTAAATGGTCTCACTAACCACTCTCTGTGGTACATTTCTTCTGTGTATTTTGTTTATAGAATTATTGATCTATGGTTATCACAGTAAATACCTACTATACTTTACTAAAAAAAAAATATAGAATTTTTTATTATTATTTTATTTCACTTATGAAAATAAATCTTTTACTGACTTGGTTGTATAATAAACTTTGAAATATTTTACTACATAATCTAGCTACCGTGCCCTCATTTATAAGAGACAACACTGGAGAGAGAGAAAGAGAGAATTAAATATAGAACTGGAAATAGAATAGATGAGTGATAATGTGGTTGTAGGGTGAGGGAGTCAGGCACCAGTTGGACTAGAGAATAGTTAGTCCGGCGCCTGGCCCGGGGAGGTGAAGGGTCATGCCTGGATGTAATGTGGGCGGGCATTGTGGTATGGTTCCGCTGTGTATCTGCCTGCTGAGACCGGGGGAGTGCTGGAGGCCCTTAGTGATCCTTGGTCTCAGGGTCTTCTGGGCAACCTAGATATGTGTGATATATATATACTGTGTATATATATATATACTGTATATATATATATATATATATATATATATATATATAATTATATATATATATATATATATATATAATTATATATATATATATAGAGAGAGAGAGATGGAGGGAACACTTCAATGAAATGTTGAATGTTGGGAATGAAACGCCAGCAAGTTTAGTTGGATGGGGCATGGAAGGGAGAAGAAGAGTAGTGGAGGAGGAGGTGGGGATCAGGAGGTCAGAAGTGTGTGAAGCCTTGAAAAGAGTGAAGATGGGGAAAGCATCAAGGATAGATGGAGTGTGTGGGAAAATGCTGAGGTATGGTGGTGAGATAGTGATTGAATGGGTATGGAAAATGTGTAAACTAGCATGGGAGAAGGGAAGTGCGCTTGATAACTGGAAGACAGGAATGATAGTCCCCCTGTTTAACCCGGCAAGCGCGATAGGCCTCACGGAAGGCTTCCTATAGGGAACGCGATAGGTCTCACGGAAGCAAGACCATAAAAAAAAGCCTTCCAAAAAAAAAAGGGCCTATCAAAACAAAGGAATTTGTCTCTAGGTGAGATAATTCCCCTCTAGTACTCATCCATGTGTTTCTCACCCCTCCCCCCTCCCCTCCTTCCCCACCTTATTCCCCCCTCCTCAATTATCACCTATTTTTCCTCTTATTATCATCATTTATTGGTTATTTTTCTCTCCCGCGATAATGTAGCACAAGTGGGTTGCATAAAAGATCGTTATGCAACACCCAGACACCGGCACACACCGCCCCGCTCGTCTCAGTTGACTCACAGACACCGAGAGGGGAGGGTTGCCTGTGGCTCTCTCTCGCCTGAGATTATGACCGGGTGGCCAATATCTTCGTTTTTCACCACCCAAATGCTTTTCCAACTTATTTTAGCACTCTTGAAGGTTCATATATACATCATATAGTAAAATAAAAGCATACCGAAAACAAATAATGGTCTATATTGTAAATATAACGAATTCTGTCAGAATCCAAGGCTAGAAATGCACAAATAACTACCCTAGCCCCTAGGTCTATATCGCGCTTGTCAGGTTAAGAGTAAAGGGGATAGATGATGATGATGAGGATGTGAGATTTTATACTAGCCTACTGAGCGAATGCCACTTATAAGGCTAGGAGACCATTGATGTGTTGAGAAAGTGGGGGGACAGATCAGAAACAGGTTAGTCAGATTTCATTGAACATTTGTATAGCGTTTAGATAAGTGCGGATTGGAGCAAAGGTAAAGGTAGGCGTATCGCATAGCAGTGCAGGAAGAGTTTAGTTACGAAGATAACGCCGCCGTTCATAAGCGTAGTTGCGGCACTCGCACAGCAAATGGGCGACAGTGAGAGCAGTTTGACAGGAAATACAATAAGGTGGTGGAGGCCTAGGTGTAGTCATTAAATAACCATGTGTCGCCTTGGTATGGCCAATGCGAAGGCGGGTAAGAACAACCTGGTCAGCGCGATCAGTATAGGGGGGTGATAACCATGGGGAGACATGGTCTTTGAAGGAACGAAGATGGATAGTAGCAGGGAGGTTATACCATTCCTCATTCCATGCAGTACGGACCCTGGACCTGAGCACCGGAAAGACGTCAGGGAGACGAAGCAGTGTGTTCTCAGGAGTACCACGCCTCGCTAACTTAGCAAGAGAGTCAGCACGTTCATTTCCATCGACCCCTACGTGGGCAGGGATCCAACAGAGTGGTATGCGTCGACCTTCAACCAGAAGGCCATGAAGGACGTTGACAATTTCGCGAACGAGAGGGTCGCAGGTTGCAAAGTAATTCAAAGCCTGTAGCGCACTCATGGAGTCGCTACAGACGACAATGTGTGGGACATTGCAAGGAAGACCCCGTATCATATTAAGCGCACCTCTGATAGCCAATAGTTCAGCGGTAAATACGGAGGAAAATGGGTGTAATGTGCATCGATTCGTGCCAAATTCTGAAACCGCAGCACAGCCTACCATACCATCTTCCTTCGAACCATCTGTGTAAATGAAAACAGCAGGGCGATGTGCAAACAGGTGGTTTAAGGCAAGAGTACGTAAGATTAGTGGGTTACTAGATTTGCTGATCGATGATAGGTGAAAGCAAAATGCAGGGCGATGCAGGCACCAAGGTGTCACACAACGTCCATCCTCTGAAGTATTCGGGAACTGTATATTGTAGATGGAAAAGAGACTCTTGGCCACAACGGGGAAAGATGGTGACAGACACGCAAGTGGAACGTCAGAATGGAAATACGTAATTATAGTGGGCGATGACGATAATCGGAGGGCTGAGCGCATTATAACTAATTGACGATGATAGCGGAGGGGCATCTCACCAGCCTCAGCTAGTAAACTACTAATGCGGGAAGATCGAAACGCACCAGAGCTAAGTCTAATTCCTAGGTGGTGGATGGAGTCGAGTCTTTGCAAAACCTTGGGGGAAGCAGTACCGTAGATCGGACAACCATAGTCAAGTACCGATAGGATAATGGCTGTAGAGGAGAACCAAGGTAGGTCGATCCGCCCCCCACCGGACCCGAGCGATAGTCTTGATGATGTTCATGCGCTGGAGACAACGAGCTTTTAGACTGTTGATATGATCAATCCAATTTAGGTGTGAGTTAAAGGTCATCCCCAAAAACTTGACGCTGTCGAAGAAGGGGATGCGTAAACCCCCCATTCGGAGGTCAAAGGACTGACCGCGTAAGTGACGTTTATCGTGATAAAAGACCATGGCTTTAGTCTTTTCAATAGAAATCTGGAATCCGGCTTTGGATGCCCACTCGTGAATGTTGGTCAAAGAAGAGGTCAGTTGACGTAAAATGTGGGGTAAGGTGGGGGAGGTGTAGTAAATTGCAAAGTCATCGACAAAGAGACTGAGAGACTCCCGCAGAAAGGCACTTGGAAATCTCGTTAATGGCAATTATGAAAAGCGTACCACTGAGGACACAGCCCTGAGGAATACCAGAAAGGAGAGGCATGCAGCGCGATAGCTGGCCACCCACCTTGACCTGAAAGGTACGATCGGACAGGAAAGCCTTTAGAAATATAGGCAGGGGGCCTCGCATGCCAGAGTCATGCAATATTTTAAGTATTCTGTACCTCCAAGTCGTGTCGTAGGCCTTTGCCACGTCAAAAAATATGGCTACGGTAGGATGGCGATTTATGAATCCAGCACGTATTTGATGCTCAAGGTGGGTCAGAGAATGAAGAGTAGACCGGCCTGGGCGAGAACCATTTTGAAAGGGTGATAGAAGGTCATGCTCTTCAGCATAATGCATGAGTCTTGGATTAATCATCTTATCTAATAATAATAATTGGGGGCGGTTCGTTCGTGGCCACCCCTTCGGGGATCACGGCGTCAGGCAATTGATAGATAGATAGATCTAATAATTTGCACAGGCAAGTTGTTAGTACTATGGGCCTATAGTTAGTGGGAGAAGTAGAGTCTTTCCCAGGTTTGGAAACCGGTATTGTGAATGCGTGACGCCAAGGAGGAGGGACGTAACCCGTGCTCCAAAAGTGATTATACATCTGGAGAAGAAATTGCATAGCATTGTCGTGGAGGTGACGGATGAGAACGTATGGAATGCCATCGGGGCCAGGTGTAGTGTCAGAGCACTGTTGTAAGGCGTGCTCGAGCTCGAACATAGTGAAAGGCATATTATAGGCAAAAGTGGCACCACCATCGAAAGGAAGTGCTTGTGATTCGACTCTGTGCTTGTGGCAAAGCAACTCTCTTGTGTGTATCGCGTCCGAGCTAACCCGAGCAAAATGGGTGGCATGGCAGTCAATTATGTCATTGGGATTAATTAAAGGCACACTCGTCTCAGGACACGTCAGCGAGGATAGCGGAGGACGAGTATTCAACCCGTTCACCTTTCTGAATTTCTCCCATATTTTTGTAATAGAGGCATGGCAGTTAAAGGTAGTTCTGTAGGTCCTCCAGGAGAGTAATTTGCTTTGTAATATTGCACGCTTAGTGTGAGCGGTGACCTTATTGTAAAAGGACTTTAATGACGAGAGAGGGACGGTCATGGCAATCAAAGTAGAGCTTAGCGATTCGAAGAGGTGGACGATCGCGGTCAACAACTTTCTTGGATGACACAGTGTATGTCTCGACTTTTTGTACAGCCGGATAATCAAATTGCAATGCATGACACAGGCGAGGGCCTGCATCCTTGAAGTCAGCCTCCTTAACAAGGACGCTGTGGGGGACAACGACTGTGCCAATGCAATGGTTCAATGTCTCTTCTGGGTGACCTAATAAGGAGTCGCTGGGAGTGTCTAGGAGGGACAATATGGTGGAAGATTGTTCTTCGAAATGAACCTCGACGATGCGGGAGGTCTCTGAGTGGTGGAACATTGTAACATGACCCACTTCTTGGCGAAGATATATTTGAAGATCAATGTCATCATGAGGGCGGTTTTCAACTTTGAAATACTTCGGCCATATCGGTGGCTCAAACAGTGTGCTCAGTACCACAGGAGGTGTGCGGAGTGGGCGTTTTGGACGGCGGAGAGAAGGTTTGGCATCAAAAGGTAAGAGAGTCATAATTGATGATGGAGTTGCCGTAGTACCGGGAAACGACACCGCCGGTGAGGGTCGAGTGAATAAAGCGGTGGGTTGAGAAACGTGCGACGAGTCGTGGGTAACTCTGTTAGGTGGAAGTGGGGCGTCATGATCGGGAGGTATAGGCCGTTCAGAATGAACCACAACCGACTCAGAGGGAAGGTTTGGTGCGATGGTACTGGAAGAGTCCGAGGCGTGCTCTCGAGCAGAGACGCCAGAATGGGAAGTGGGTGGAGGAGGGCTAGAAAACAGTAGGCAAGGTTTCGCCCGAGATGTTAGCCAAAGGGGCAAGAACTGAGTCGGCAGCTAGTGAGGGAACGTTATTACAGGAGGTAGACGTGTCAAGAGAACCGGACATGACTAGGGTCGGCACTGTATTGGGAGCAGAGGTCAGTTGGATGTCCAAGGACGGTGCAGGGGTCGGTAAAGTACCCGGGACAGAGGCAGGTAAGGAGCTACCACTATCCGAGGGGAGGATGGTTAGGGAGGGAGAGTCGGACACAATATCCATTTCCGTGCTAGCACCGGTGATCGAAATTCCAGAGGAGGACTCCATAAGACGAAGGTAATACGATTCATCCGGGATAAGCTCCACACCCACCAAGGAGCCAAGATTTAGAGGACTTGGCATAAGCCAAGGAGTCGAACCCAGATATACACCTTGACCCCCTGTGCCTCAGGGATGGTCAACTCGTCAGTTTCGGGTCCAGCACAGAGGGCGAGGTTTGACGTTAAAAGTTTCCCCTTGTGCGGGCATGTCAGGTACTTCAGTTCTACGGGTGGAAGGGAACGCCGTCCACACCCACCCTCCATCTCAGTATATAGAGTAGTCCAGTCGTCAACGATAGAAGAAGGGGCAGCAAAGAAAAGGACAAAGATAGAGGGGGAAAAAAAGACAGAGAAGTGGTACCTCACAGGGCTCTGTAAACGAACGAGGAGGGAGGTCTTGGCCCACGAGGCCGGCGAAGCCCCAAACCTAAGAAGGTCTGTGTCCCCCCCAGGAACAGAGACCACCGGTCACGCTTCAAGCCCCGCCACCGCGACAAGGTGGCTCCCTAACGGCGGGGTAAAGGGGAGAGAGGAGTGTGTGGTAATTACCGGGGCATATGTCTAAGCTTAGTAGGGAGGATGCACAGTAGGGTAGTGATCGAGAGAATGAGAGCGACAACGGAGAAATAGGTGGGTTTAGGAAGGGAAGAGGGTGTGTAGAACAGATTTTTGCCTTGAAATGTGTTGTGAAACAGTATCTGGAAAAAGGACATAAGTTGTACGCTGCCTTTATGGACTTAGAGATGGTCTACGACAGAGTTGATCAAGAAGGTCTGTGGAAAGTATTGGGAATATACGGAGTACCTGACAAGTTGCTGAAAGCATTGAAGAGCATGTATGATGGTGCAAAGGCGGCAGTACGTGTGGAGAATGAACATAGAAAGTTCTTTGATCTGAATGTTGGGTTAAAGCAAGGGTGTGTGATGTCCTCATGGTTGTTAAATGTATAATTATATATGGATGGAGTAATGAAAAAAATACATGGAAGACCAGTGGATGTTGGTGTCCCGCTTATAAGGGAAGGATATAAGTGGGAGTTGCCTGTACTGATTAAAATATGATAAATACGAGAGAGCGAGAGAAGAGAAGAAACCAGACAAGTACACAATAAGAAGAAAGACATAAGGAATAACAAGAAAGAAGAAAAGAAGAAAGAAAGAAAACCGTGAGACCAACGAGAACGGGAAGACGACAACAAAAAAGAAAGAAGGAAAGGAGAACAGAAAACGGTAAACCAACGAGAGCTGGAAGAAACACCAGAATCCAGAGAAGTAAGAGCAAAGTAGCAAACACCCTTCAAGATAACTCCACACCCCGAGGAAGTACTAACACAACACCCTAAACCCAAACCAGATCTGAGGAGAGAGAAGACACACTACCAGATAGAGAAGACACGACGCAGCCCCGAGGAACGAAGGAGAAGAAGCGAACCTCGCCTAGCCTCACTCCAAGTGCCCGTCAAATTTGAAAGCAAGCATCCAGACCCTTCTCGCTCTCAGCGCAACCATCCAGGCTGTGCCTGTGTTGCGAGGGTCTACCTTAAGACCTTTAATTAAATAGACACCCTAATTCCCATGTCTTTCTTGCCTCCAGATGCCTCACCCTGACAACGATGATGAATGCGTGACTAGGTGAGCGAAACCAGAGGAAGGCAGACAGGGTGGGATCGGAGTAGCTGCCGATCTCGAGATGTACCTTGACATGCGAGAACACTGGTCAGTGCAGTCTAACAATATCAAGCCCTATCCAATCTCTTGGTCTAAATCCATATGTGAGAACATTGGTCAGTGCAGAAGGATAAATAGACTGGGAGGTTCCTGGCTTATCCCTTAGCCTAGGAAGAACTGTATAGTTGTTGTTGTTGCGTATTATTATACATACAGGCAATGTGGAAAAGAGCGATGCATACCCATGTGCAGTGTGTGGAAAGGGAGTGGGCGTTAACTCAATTCAATGTAGCATCTGTCGATGTTGGGTACACCATGGGAGTAAGCGCTGTAGTAGAATAAAGGGACCCCTGCCGAAGGATAAGTCAGAAATAGAGAAATTTGAGTGCGTAGTGTGCAAAGGCGAGCTTGTGTTAAGTGATGATCCTGTGGCTGTGAATTTTGGAAATGAGTCATTGGAGCTGGTGAACAAGTTTTGTTACCTAGGAGATACCATCTCTGCCGGTGGTGGGGCCGAGGCTGCCACTGTTGCTAGAATTAGGTGTGGCTGGGGGAAGTTTCAGAGAACTGCTGCCAATCCTGACCATGAAAAGAATGCCTCTCCTCCTGAAGGGAAAGGTGTATGCCTCATGTGTTAGAAGTGCAATGACGTATGCCTCAGAAACATGGGCCGTTAAAGTAGAGGATGTCAACAGAATGGAACGTAATGAGATGAGAATGGTGAGATGGATGTGTGGGGCCAGGCTACAGGATAGAATAACAAATGTTGAGCTGAGGAGACGTTTAGGTATAAAGAGTATTAGCGAGGTGATGCGTACAAGTAGACTGGGATGGTATGGACATGTGGAGAGAATGGATGAACAAAATTGGGTGAAAAAATGCAGGTCTGTGATTGTGGAGGGAGCTGCACCAAGGGGTGGACCGAGGAAGACCTGGGATCGGACTATGCGTGCCGATCTCAAATCCAAGAACTTGACAAGTGAAGCAGCCCTTAACAGGGTTGCCTGGAACGCCGCCATTAGGACAAGAGATTGAAACTGCATGTATGTGTGGAACACTCAGTCTTAAAATTGTATGTATGTATGTTCCCCAGGCTGCCTGGCCGAACAGCCCCAAGGCCCCGAGCAAGGCCAAGGCCAGAACTGTATAGTGACAAAAGTTGCCAGAACACTGGTCCGTGCAGCTTTTACCTTGCAAACTCTGGGAGTGGAAAAAGTTGCCAGCACACTGGTCTGCACAATTTAGTTACTTCACAGAAACTGGGTATTAACCTACTGCCAGCACACTGGTCCATGCAGTCTGTTGATTCTCAGCCCTGAGCACTAGCTCACTTCCAGAACACTGGTCCATGTAGCCTGTTAGATCTCAGACCTGGGTATTGACTCTCTTCCTGAACACTGGTCCGTGCAGTTGGTTAGTTTCCAGCCTTGGTTTGTTGCCAGAACACTGGTCAGTGGAACATCCTAGACTTGAGCAGGGAATTCTCCCTACCAGAAATTCTTTGAGTTGCCGCACCAGACACGTTTTGTACAGTAAGCGACCTGGGCCCTTTAAATGGCGATATCCCGCAGTTCTTCACCCTCCCTCTCCATCAATCATTCTTAATTATAATCTATATGTCATACTTTCTATAGCTGACACATTACCCCCACAACTACCATACTATATAAGCACTTAGTGTAGCCATCTAGTATATAGTAAAAACATGCAGAATCGTAAGAAATTGTGATAAACTTTGCATTGCCTAGGTGTTGAGTATTGTTTATATCGACTGACGTAGCTCCGGTGCTACTTCGGATGCGTCCACCAGAGGTCTCCGGTGAATTCCTGGTAGGGAGAATTGCTAGGTCGCCAGAACACTGGTCCGTGCTGCCTATATAGTAAGTTCTCTGGCCCCTCCTGATCTATCCCTTGGATAGCAAGGAGTCCAGTGTGTTGAGACCTGCTGGAGGACGTTGCCGGAGGACCACTACCGACCCTGCCGTAGAGCCAGTCCAAGGACGCTGTCGGAGAACCACTACCGACACTGACGTTGAAGCCACTACAATGACGAGCCCAGAGAAGATTCATAGATGCTGGACCATGACTCAAGAACGAAGATTTAGTTTGTTGAAGGCTATATAACAGACCTCCCTTCTCATTTGATAGGCCTCTATAGTTGAGGATATAAACCACATTTGTCTATCATTGTAAGGTGAAATATTTTGTACATAGACTCCCTGTGAGATTATCTATGATAATATATTACCCTGCAGCCCCACACACCCACCAACCTTACATGTAAACTCAACCCTCCAGTTACTCATATCTTTTCCGCGTCCTCCATGATAAAGTGATACGTGATTGATTAATTGTGTTATATCTCAACTCATGCTAACTCGGTTCTAGAAGTGCTTTCGTGACCTATTGTGTCTATGTGCCAAGACTCCTAAGTGTGCTCTTTATGATTGATACCTATCCTTGATAAACTCTAATACTTGAGAGATCAACAGTGCATTACTTGTGTATTTTTTTGTATATTAATTGTTGCATAAAAAGCTAGAAAACCCATCTTAACTATTTGTCCATTTCATCTCGGTTACAGGTTATATATTTACATGTACAGTTTGCCGCACATATTCTATTCTGTTGGGGTCGTGATTTGGCAGCGCTTCATCCACTTCCCCAACCCCCCTCCTTTACTCCACCTCCTATTGGTAGGAGGTGGAGTGAGGGAGGGAGGTGGGTGAAGCGCTGCCAAATCACGACCCCAACGGAATAGAATATGTGCGGCAAACTGTACATGTTTTATGTATTGTGTTTATGTTATTCTATGTGTGAGAAATTAGCCAACTAAGCCATAACATATTTGTAAACTATCCTGAATATAGTAACTTTAAATGTCCTTCTGTGTTGTCCTTATACTTCTGCAAGTTTGTCTGTGTGTTTATGTGTAAATTCATATCCTGCCCAGTTGAGATTGAGTCCACGAAATAGCCAGTCAAACCCAGTCAAAATCCTAGTACAGTATAACACTGCTGTTTGCTGACGATACAGTTCTGATGAGTGATAGTGAGTAGGAGTTTCAGGTCTGGTAAATATGTCAGGAACAGTGTGTGAAAAACGGAATTTGAAGGTAAATGTGGGGAAAAGTATGGTTATGGTCTTTGAATGGGGTGCAGTCACAGAGTGTGAGGTGAGGTTGAACAGTCAGGTTATGGAGAATGTTAGCCCATTTAAGTATTAGAGCAGTGTGTTGAGTAAAGATGGGAATAAGGAGGAAGAAGTGTGGGAGAGGGTGCAACAGGGGAAGAGGGTTGTAGGAACACTGAAAGCAGTAACAAGAAATAAGGTGGTCAGCATGGAAGTAAAGAAGTCATTGCATGACATACGGAAGCGAAGCATGGACGTTCGGGAAGAGACTCAGACCAAGAGTGAGAGCGGTGGAAATTAGTTACTTGAGAAGTGCGTGCGGAGTTACATGGAGAGATAGACTGACGAATGAGGAAGTAAGAGAGCGGTGTGGTGTGGATGTAGATGTGCTAGAAAGTGTGAAAAGGAACACCTTGAGATGATTCGGCTATGCGGAACGTATGGAAAGTGAGAGAATGACTAAGAGAGTGTACGAGAGTGAAGTGGAAGGACAGAGAGGGAGAGGTGGAAGGATGGAGTTAAGAAATATATGCGTGAAAGCGGAGTTGGATGAGAGGAGGGGCATCAACTGACTGGGGACAGAGGTGCATGGGGCGATTCATTCGTGGCCACCCCTTCTGGGATCTGGCAATAGATAGATAGGTAGAACTATTTCCGTGGCCAAATAGGCACTGTACCAGCCTTTCTCTACCTCCTTGCGCCCTTTTAGCTCTCAACCTGGCTCACCTCCAGCCGCAACCCCAAAGCGGCTACCACCAACGACACCATGCTGGCCCAAGACCAGCAAGCAAGTTTAGCCCGGAACTGCCGGGACATCACCACCAAGGGGGTGTTTTTTGTCTAGACCCCCTTCTCCCTCATGTTTAGCCCCATTAGTTTTAAAATTCTAAGACGTTCGCCCCATTAGTTTGGAAATTTTATGACCTTTCGCCCCATGGTTTTGTCAGTTTTAAGACTCCTATTGTGCCCTTTATGTGTTTAGGCCCCAGATTAATAACTATAAACTCCGGGTGGTGTAGCTCGGGTACAGTTGGCCGTATAAGTTCTGTTCCTTGTTGTGATATTATGTGTGAAAGTAAAATAGCATTAGTAAATTGCGAGTGTGGTTTCTTTTATCAGTTGACTAGTCAGATGAGTTAACCACTGCATAAGAAACTACGCTCGTAATTCAATCGTGTTTTATATTTCTATGTATAAGATCATGGAGAGGAAAAGAACTTATGTGAGCAACAGTACAGTATGGAAGACCAGGGAAATATGGTATCCGTAGACACTGGAAGGTCCTCGTCAGTGTCGTTAGAGATGTTACCTGTGATATAATAGTCATCTGGCAGGAAGGAATCTATACCATCACCTTCACTGTCAGCGTCGTGTTCACTTTCGACTGAGTCCAGCAAGCCAGGAATGTATTTGTTATCACAGTGTTTTCACGTAGCATTTTATACGGTTTTCAGTAGCAAGATAAAGATTTCCAATTTCTGTTTTACTTCTATTGTTTGCTTCTGTTTCCTCCTAATTTTTATATTTTCTGTTGTACTAGCTGAAGTTGTCAAACTGAAATACATCTCCTAATATGAAAGCAAAATTGTCCTAGTAATATATTTCATTATATTATGGAATGGCATTAAGGTAATAGTTATATTATAGGCTCATATAGTAATAAATAAAATATAACAGAAACAAATATATATTCCTTATAGGATAGCCTATAAGTAAAAAATGTGAACCTATTACAATAAAATGAACGTTGTTAGAATTTAGCAGCACTTGCCTTGCAAGTTGCCTTATGATCAATAGTACTCTGTTACTCTGTAGGCTATATTTAGTATCTTAGTAAGTCACATAGGCCACCAAAGAAAAATATAACTTTTCATCTAGGCTACATCCCCAAGGAAATCCACCAATTCATCTTGTGTGGGAATATTTTCGATGTATTCCGGCAGAGGCAGTGTCGACAAGTTAAGCATTTCCTCTGCGAACTGCTCTAGCTTACCCATGAGAAACTGTGTCAGATCGCTGGGGTTTGTGAGGCTGATCCGGGAAGTTGGGGATACAGGGAGTTTCATTGTGGTGACCCTGATGGGAGTGATGGGAGATGCAAGGCGACGTCATTTACATTGGGACGGGAGAGATAGGTCACCGTCAGTGCCAGAGCAAGGTGACAGAGATCTCTTTAGAGTTGCTGGTACAGGATTTGAACCTGATGGCAAGAAGGACTTAGGAACGACACAACATTTCTACTGTTTTAGTCCACTAAAGAAATAAACTTTCCATCCATGTTCGACAACAGTAGATTTAACTTTCAACCCCGGCCATTTGGCTAAGCAATTTCCCAACTGACGCTGAAGGCAGATTGTGGAGGGCACAATATTCCCTGTACTTTAGAATTAATACATCTCTGTTTGTGTGGTCCAGAGGGGAACCAGTTATCAAATAATCTGAAGACATAAACCGTAAGAAAGCATCCTTCCCTTGGAAGGTTCTCTCCCTTACCCTCAATCCCATTATGTAAATTATGTGACTGGGTAAATAAATTATGTTACTACTGTAGCAATATTGTAATATCTGTAATTCAAATACACTTAATCACAAACCTACTTCAACTTAACCTATGAAAACAATGCCAATCTAAGAAGGGAACTTCCGCGTCTCACACGGTGACTGGACGACTCGGCTCACTTTTGGACAACTCGGCCACGACGGCGAGACAACTCGGCCCATTATTTGAGACAGCTCGGCCCCATGTTTTGCAATTTGACGAGACCAGTCAGGATATAGGATGGGGAGAGCTAAGTGGAAGGTTTATGGCGTGTGTGTAATGTGGGCGAAATGTTCGTTTATTGTATAATTATGTCATAGGCTAGTTCTCTCGATTCATAATGTGTAGGTTAGGTTAAGTTAGGTTAGATTAGGTTAGGTTAGGTTAATTACGAGTTGTCTCGTAATTAACACGGGACCGAGCTGTCTCGTTTTTACTGGGCCGAGCTGTCTCGCCGTGGGCCGAGCTGTCCTGGCCGAGCTGTCCCGTGGGCTGAGTAGTCTAGCATTCGTCTCACACTTGTCAAAAAAGCAATGACAATTAATGAGTCGAAAACGAATCGAGAATACAAATATGATGATTCAACTTATCTACATTGTATCTCATATTTATTTACACCCTTATGTCGCTGTTTGAGCATTCTTTACCTTTATACTATAATTATATAGAAGTAATATCGTAGTTATAAGGTAGTAAACGTGATATAACCTACATGTCAATATATAAAATAAACCGAGTGTGATAATCTCAAAATATATTAGTTAGCGCCCAAAATAGTTTTCTGTAAATTATTGTCATATAAAGAAAGCTTAAATATAATTGTTAACTAATTTATTTTTAAAAGATAATTTTTAAAATCATCCATGTAATAATTACAGTTAATAACAAGCACAAGCACGTAATATTGATCACTCATTGGCCTTCACCTTTGACGGAGGCAAAACACATGAAGTCAATGACATTGTTAGCTGTTGTTGTCAGTGGCGTAGCCAGGATTTTCCCAGCAGGGGGGGCACCATTTCTCACGGGAGGGGCACAATTTGATTACTTGCTAGTTTCATTCTATAAGGAAATTGGAAGTGTAAACATCGATATTTAGCAGAATAACCAGCTATAATACGGTTTTAGTACATTTATTAAAACATAAAACCAAATTCAACATACTATAATTTTCCATCAGAAACTTAATACATAATTACTGTATTTGTGTTTACTATCGATGTTTACATAGAAGGCCTCGGAGTCAGACGGACCCCAACTTGAGTGGTCAATCCTGTAAGTCCTTCAGTAAACTGGCACGGATTGTCCTTCTCACAGGGGTTAGGTCTGCTTAGGGGCGTTTTGTGTATGGCCACCCTCGTAAAGAGGAGTAAGGCGTCTGGCAATAGATAGATAGATAGATAGATCGATTTTTACAGGCCTAACTTCCTTATAGTAAGATATGAAAGAAAATCGCTAGTAGAGCGACCCTTAAGGAAGCCATACTGGCAATCTGAGAGCAGATTATGAGAAGAGAAATGCTTAAGAAATTTGGAAGCAAGACTAGTTTCAAAAACTTTAGAGATACAAGAGATGAGAGCAATTGAAAGATAGTTGGAGGGTTGAGAGCAGTCACCCTTCTTTGGGACAGGTTGAATGAGAGCAAACTTCCAGCAAGAAGGAAGACGTTAGAGGAGAGACAGAGACGAAAGAGTTTGCCTAGGCAGGGGGTTAGCACGGAAGCACAGTTTTTTAGTACAACAGGAGGAACACCGTATGGACCGTAGGCCTTCTTAGTATTAAGCCCAGAGAGGGTGCTCATGTGCTCATGTACTGCCTTACTTTTATCATAAGGGTGGTCAAGGATTCCTGACCACGATTGTAAAAAAAAAAATCTCCAATTCTCCAACTCGCCAACAGCTACACGAAAGGAGAACCATGACCTGTCCATGGCTGTCTGAACAAGGAAGAGAATGTTCCTTCAACTGAAGGATGTGATCAGGGTCATCCTTGAATCCTATGACGTATGATGGCGAAGATCTGCCCAATATCATCACAAAGGTTGTGATGTCACCCCACGTGCAGATAGATGTCTGCAGCCAAGAAGAGATTGGCCAGCAGAAGTACGTTGCTTTTGTGGAAGAGCGAATCAACAAAAGTGAAGTCGGTGTCTGGCCCAGGATGAAGAAGGTTGAACTGAAGATGTGGAAAAGTGCAAGAAGAGCAGTGAAGCACAAGGTGGCTGATCAGGTGGTGGAACTGAAGGATGATAGTTCACTGTTTGCTCGTATGCTGATTGTTGCTCTATCACAGTCAGAGATCAACCTTAAAGAAGCCATTGGCCAGCACGAGTTCACCTCCCAACCACGTGCCCTCTTCACGGTGACTGGTGACCTTTTGCCATGCACAGACAAGAGCAAGCTCATGACCATACTCAAAGAGCTGCCTAACTAGAAGAGGACTGATGATGACTATGGTAACATTGATCAGCAACCACAGAATGCTATCACTGATGGTTGTCCTCTGCCAACCAAGAAGATAACTGTCATAGATGGAATGGCAATAGTTCAGGGAATGAGAAAGCGACCGTGGATCAAGACCACTGGTCTGACCACTTCACAGCCACCCTGGATAGCAATACCAAAAAGTACAGTAAGCTCCATGTAGCCTACTGTTTGACCGGTACGATCTCCCATCTTCACTGAAGGAGCTAGCCACACGAGAGAGTTGCCTGGGTGGCAAGACGCCAACTACTTACCATGGGGAAGACAGCATGCCAGTGGGAAAAGTGTCAACCAAACAGTTGCTGTCAAGTACTAGTATCAAAGATGAGCTGACTGTCTACCTAACCAAGAAAGGCCTCCAACACTTTCAGGGGAAACTCAAAGTGTTCATAGTACCTTCAAAGTAGTATGTCCCTTCAAATTGTATGGGTGTACAACATCTCCACAGCTCAAAAGAGGAGGCTGACTCATATAATTCTGCACAGCCTGGTTGCTGTTCGAAGAGGGGCAACAAAACTCTGCATTGAGTTCCCTGACAATGATGTCTTTGTTCTTGCAATCCAACGGTACCATCAACTATGCAAGGACACCTACTTCATCACTGGTGTTGGAAACAAGAAATAAATAATCTTATTGGAACAAGTAGTGCAAGCACTTGGTAAGATAATGACTGCAGCCTTACCTGGGTTCGATGTCTTCTCTGGAGCTGACCAGACATGCCGATTTGGTCGTAAGGGAAAGTTGACCTGTTCGCAAGCACTAAGCAGGTGTCCTGTAGAGGTGGTATCTGCATTTGCTGCTCTGGGAACTACAAGAAGAGCAGAGTCCTGATACAGAAATTAGCATGGAAGCATTTGTTTGCCAGCTGTATGAGCCCGGTACCACTCTGGTCAACGTTGGTGATCTCAGATGAAGGTTATTCTCGAAGACACAGCTAGAAGCCCAAAAGCTGCCACCACCACGAGGAGCCTTACATGAAGCCATTGCCTGCGCACATTTCCAGCTATGGTATGGGATCAGGATCATGTACCTAACCCACAGTTAACCACCACCAGCAGAGTATGAATGGGAGTCAGAGGGAGGTCGAATGGTACCAGTCACAACATGGGATCCCCCAGCCCCAGGCACCATTACACATCTAATTAAATTAATTAATTAAACTGGGACTCCTGTACAGAGTTCGAGAATTCTTCACTGACGAGCAGTTGCCCGTGATATATAAAAGTCATGTGCGTTCTCAGATGGATTACTGTTCACCTCTGTGGGGTGGAAGTGGAGTGGTTGCATTGAGGCAGTTGGACAAAATTCAAAATAAAGCTATTAGATTAATCAATAACCCTGCAATCACACAGGACCTTCCTACATTATCCATACGAAGAAACGTTGCATCCCTTGCATTATTCTACAGATATTTTCACAGCAATTGTTCCGAGGAACTTGCTTCAAATGTGCCGCCTCTCCACATCTTTCCCCGTAGAACTAGGGCAGCTGAGAGCGCCCATGAATTTACACTTTCTCCTCCACAATGCAGAACTTCTGCTTATCAGAATTCATTTATCCCCAGAGCTACTACTCTTTGGAATTCACTTCCCTCGAATTGCTTTCCACAAACTTACAATCTACAAATGTTTAAATCCAGTTGTTACAAAAATTTTATGAATGGAGGATGCCTTTAGGCACATGGACCTTTTTGTTTTATCTCTGTTTTTCCTTCCTCCGTTCATTGTCTCTTTAAAAAAAAAAAAAAAAAACAAAAAAAAATCCGTTTTCAACAGTTTGTAATCTATTTTTTATTAATTTCACCACAACACCAAACACTTCCAATTAAATTAATGAAAGCATAATTATATGTGATCCACCAGGATTCGAACCCGGGTTATCACACACAGATTTAATAATAATAATAATAATAATAATTCTTTATTCCAGACACATAAGATAGATACAGTATAAATACAGTACGACCTAATGGTCCATATCACATACACTTCTCGTCAGAGCACAGATAATAATTATACACAAAGATATATTAATAAAGACACAATAAAATAAAAAATACAGTAGGCCTATTTACAGAATAGAGCACATATCACATTTTGTCACAATATAACACAGATAGGCTAACTAAGGCTATTGCTCAATGTTGGTTAACACCTATTGCACAGATCATTGCTCATAGTTCAATTAGACCTATATATTACATTACAGTACATACTATGTGTGCAGCAGCTTCTGCCAGTGAGATATAATACGGGATTCATAGATATGATCACTAGACCAAAGAGCTACAATCAGCGTGTTACTGGAGGATTGCAGTCGCTGCGAAAAGCTGTACACCAGTCTCCTGATGACAGCCCGACAGCACTGCACATCCAACAGTGTGCACACCATACTAGTGCTTTCATATTTAGAGAGACCAATGAACATCTTGAGTATATTATGATAGGATGTACACAGACCATTTATGGTGGCTCTCTTATACTTCCACCACAAATGGGCCGTGTACATAGAGGAACAATATGTCCGGAACAAAGTGACTTTAGTTTCCCAATTACACATGTGGAATTTTCTCAAGATGGTGTTACCACGTAAATATAGCTGTCTGCGCTGACGGCCGATATCTGCATCATCTGAGCAATCGTTTGAGATAATGTGTCCCAGGTATTTTATTTTGTTTACTTCTTGAATAATTTGATTATTGAGTGAGAAATTTGGCAGTTTACTTTTATACAGTAATTTTGATCTAAATATAAGAACAGCACTTTTCAGTGGGTTGAATTTAACACAATGTTTACTACCAAAAGATTCACATATATCAAGAAGTTTGCTCAGACCCGCAGAAGACGGTGCAATAATGACCAGATCATCAGCATACATGAGATGGTTGATGATTTTATTCCCACCATAACATCCAATCTGCTCTTTATTCAATTTATCACTTAATTCATCCATATATACATTGAATAAGTAAGGTGAGAGAATACTACCCTGTCTCACTCCATTGGTTACTGTAAAGGAATCCGAAATAATGTTACCCCATCTTACATTAAATGTTTGATTGGCGTACCAGTACTTCAAGATTCTCAGTATATAGGATGGCACTCCCCTTGTTGCTAATTTATCAAACAGGATATTGTGGCAGACTCTGTCAAATGCCTTACTAGCATCAAGAAAGCATGCAAAAATAGAGCTGTTCATTTTGATGTACCCATCCACTAGCTCCTACAGAGTGTAGATGCACTGGTCCGTACCATGATTCTTTTTAAAACCAAATTGATTACTATTAGTTGAGATATACACTGAGATTCTGTCTAAAATGATTAACTCTAGTATCTTACTTACAATACTGGCAAGGGCAATAGGTCTATAGTTGTCTTTTGATGTAATTTTGCCAGCCTTGTCTTTAATTACTGGTATCAAGGTAACGGACATCATAGATTCTGGTAGGAAACCATGGATTAGAAAGCTGGTAAAGCAACTGCTGAGTTTCTCCAAGAGGAGAGTGGAGGAGTACTTCAAATGTTCAGCATATATACCATCAAAACCACAGGATTTGTTAGCATCTAGCCTACTTATTGCAGCCTTGATTTTTTCACTTGTAACTTTAATTGTGTCATATTTTTCTTCTTTGTTACACTCTGTTGTAGCAGCAATGGTATTTCCTTGGTGCCCAACAGAGTTAAACAAAGTTTGGTAATGTGTTTTCCAAAGATTGGCTATGTTATTAGTACCAGAGATCCCATCTACACTAATGGGTAGAGGTGTGCAGCTATTATGCATTTTTTTAATATCCTTCCAGAAGGCCAATGTGTCTTTGCTAGCAAAGTTTTTGGCCAATGCTTCTCTTCTTAATACATTTTCATTGTTTTTTATATATCTGATTGCATACTTGCATCTAGCCTTTAGTCTGGTGAACATGTCAAAAATGGGTCCCTGTCTCGGTTTGTTATGATCCAGCCATACACTACGAGCATCTCGGGATGCCTGGTATAGTTCTGAAACATGGTCATTCCACCCAGGTTTGTTAAAAGAGTAATTTTTGTTATGCTTGTGAAATACTATGTCACTAGCCTTAGTAAGACAAGATATAATATTATTGTACAGCTTGCTGACTTCTTCTCGATGACTAGCATTAACACAATTGGGGTCTTCACAGGTAATGGCATCCTCACTGCCAGGATCAAGCTCAGAAAGGAGAGTGTGTGTTAAAGTGCAAAATTGCTCACACTCCTCCTCGTCAAGCCCGCCCCATGGCAGTTTTGGATTTACACTATTGTTTGACTGGGTTAATTCTGGCGCTCTTTCCAAACTAGCTGTTAAGGTCAATGGGATATGATCTTCATCTGTATATGTATACTGAATTTCCATATTTGTTATCATATCATGGAAATCAGCACTAGCTACGGTATGATCTAGCCAAGACGTTGAGCCCCATGCTGCACTGACACATGTGTAACTACTATGAGGGAGCATGAGCTGAGAAGAGATAATTAGATCATGCTCACCACAGAAGTTAGTCATATGACTAGCAAACAGAGAGTTACTCATGTCCTTCAGATTAGCATTCCAGTCCCCTATTACAGAGTAGCAGGTGGTATTTAGTTCTTGTAAAAGAGCACTTAGCTCTCCAAGGCATTCCAGGTATTGTTCTTAATTTTCATTACATTGGTAGGGCAAGTACACACTAAGAATAACTACTTTCCGTTGGATATCTTCTATTTCTATACCTGTACACCATGGTAAATTTGTTACAAGTGGTTTAACCCGGCTGTCTAAAGAGTCCCTCCACAAAATAGCTACTCCTCCCGGTGGGTGACCTGCTACTAGACCATCCATAGCATCGGTTGTCGAGACCCCAAACCCATGAAAATTATCACAGATAGTACTGAGGTTACCCAAATCCTGTTTAAAATACCAAGTCTCCTGCAGGCACACAATATCACTGGTATTAAATACGTCTACTACATCAGGGCGTAGGAGAAGCCCTCTGTTGGTTTTAGGGAGCCCCCTACAGTTATAAGTAGCAATACGCAAATTGTTGGGAGATGAAGTAGACTTTATATCCATGATTAAGAGTTGTTGGGAGGGTGGGTTACCGTAGTTATAGAGTCCTCATTTGTTGATACCGGTACCTGTGCCCTACGTTCTCTCCACCAGTACACCGATGCTTCCTCTGGCCAAAGTTCTTCATCCATAAACACCTCGGGATTTGGACACTCGCAGTTTATTCTGAATGAAATATATGTGTGCCTATCAGACCAGGGAATAATTGGTTCAACATCCATACTAAGACTGAGTTTATTGGAGAGATATTCTTTCAAGTCGGATGCCGTCACTCCTGGCTTAAAACCTGTCGCGAATACTTTGGCTATGCGTGATCTTTTCACTTTTTTAACTGTACTTATCCCCGTACTTTTATTTTTACCCTTAATCCCCTGATGCATAAAGTTCCTAGGTTGAATTTGCACAGCCATAGAATTCCTAACATTGTTTGTGGTACCAGTACCGGTACCTCCATTCAGCCTCTGTTCCCCCTCAGGTATGTGATGAGTTTTACCTTTGGTGGAATGTACCCTAAACCATTGTCCTTGAACAGTACCCTCCCCCTTATCACCTGAGGGTGGAGGCGTTGTGATCCTGTCGATAGGGGTTGTCGTCGAGCTCCTTCCCGTCGCAAGTGCTGTAGTGATGCCTTGCGCGTTGCCTGTACTTACAGCTACATTATAGGCCCCAGGTGTTGCTATACTCATTATAGCGGGTGTACCGCTTCCGACGCTCCTCACTGCAGGGTAGACTTCATTAATTTCCTCAGTGGCAGAAGTTACGTTGATGTTAGGCCTACCTCGGGTTGTCTCGTTGGTTCTACTCGTTATGGCTGTGGCTTCCTGTGTGATGGAGGAGGCGCCACTGGCACCTGGTGTGGAGCAGCTGGTGGTGGCATCAGTAATTTCCCCTGTGGCAAAGGTTTCAACGGAGTTAGGCCTCCCTCGGGTTGTCTCGTCGGAGTCGTCGCCGTCGGTTCTGATCGTTGTGTCGTGGACAGTTGTGGATGTGGCCGTGGTCTCCTGTGTAGTGGAGGGGGCGCTATCTGATGTAGTGCGGCTGGTAGTGGACACTGCAGGTGTGGTATTTATAGGCTCTGGATTAGTGTCATTTACAGATGCAGTAGGCCTAGGCCTATTTGAGGGAAAGCCACCTGAAGATATTAAATTTCCTTGGGATTGGCTGTAGTCCTCAATCACTAGCACTCTACTACTCAGATCACCAGTTGCACTCAATAAGTCCTTCATACAGTCATTTTGGGCTGAGGAACACTTTCTCAGATTAGAAACTTCTGACTGAGTTTTCTTGATCTCACTAAGGAGCACAGTAACGTCAACAAATCAAATTGGATGGGTGGGAGTTTACCAAGGTTATGGGCAACAAATGTGGGTATATTATTACCTTTTTCCAGAATCAGCTTAATTATGTCTTTAATATTCTCACTATTTTTGTTGGGACCCTGTCTTTTCCTGTTCCGGTCACTATTGTCGTCAGCACACAGTTCAAACAGTCTATTCTTGGAGGACACAATCACTTCCTCATCATAGAATTCAACACACAATTTTGTTAACACGTCAGTACTCAGAAAATTGGATTTATTAGTCAGGAAACACAGTAGCTCATCGATAATAAGTCCATCTTGGGAGGGGTGAGTTGGTCCCTGGCTTGAGATTGTCTCTTCGGGAGCCATGTTGTTGTGATCACTTTTCGACGGCACTTTATTTAGAGTAAATTCACACACTCCATTAAGAAACTACTATGTCCTTTATCAGAGTGTGAACACTAGGTATTCATGCACCTATGTGACAGGTAGAGTACTTGCTGGATGGCCCATTATGTGGAAAATGTGAGGTGAAAACTGGAGTCTAATCACACCGTCACACCATACTTCTTCTTCTTCTTTGTAGATTTGTAGACACCTTAACCATTAAACCACCAAGACGGTTAAAGGTTTATGCACATGCCTACGACTTATTATCCATTCTCGAATACTGGATATTAATCTAATCATGTTCATATTCCCACCGCATGGTAGCCGAATGTTTAAGTGAGAGGAAAGCATATTCATGGGGCACAGATAATTTAGAACGGCCTCACTACAAAATATCCCTGAACCTATACTGATAATCTATTTTTTATTAATTTCACCACAAATTAATGAAAGCATATACTTATGTGATCCACAAAATCATACAAAAGGTTAATAAGACATCTGTAAAATACTATTAAATATAATTAAATCTGGAATGAGGACTTTCTGCAAGTTTTAGTTAAGAAAAATAGTGATTTTAGTATTGCAACTAAATTATATAGTGCTAATTAGTTACAAAATATCAAATTTGAGAGAGGTACAAGAAACTAGTCAGAAAAAATGGAGACATAATTTTTCTTAAAGTTCAATCACACCAGAAAACAGTTCGACCACTCTCCAAAAATTAACAATAAATAGCGACGGAAATACATTGGAGTTGCTGCTGGTCCGCGGTCGCTGCAGACGTTCCGGTGCCCCGGCGCAATCTGCGGCTTTATTTGGGGGAACTTTAGTCGGTCCCGGTGATTGTCTGCTGCGTCGGTGGTTCAGCGGTCTCTCCCCCTGGCTTCATCCCCTTCCTCCATGCTGCCCTGCTCTGCCTTTGTCATCCTCTGATCATCTGTCTGTGCCAGCTTCTTCACTCTGCGCCATCTTTGTTCCTTCACAGTTGGTGGGGGCCGGCGCCTCCTTTGACCTGTGACCTGTGGCTTGCCCGCTGGAGGAATGCGGCACCCATGGTGGTCGTCTCTGGTACCAGCACAATCCTCGGCTTTCTTCGGGGTTCCTTCGTGGGCCCCACCTTCCCTGTTGGTGCCAGGGCCGCCTTCAACCTCTGGGGTATGTGTTGGCTCCTCCAGCCTCGTCTCTTCACTTCACCATGAGTCTTCTTCCTGCCGGGTGCCATTGTTCATCGCTTCATTTTCCCCTTCCATCCTCATGTCCTGGGAGTGTTGTTGACCTTCTGCAGCCCCTCCTGGGTCCCTGCCGTTTGAGCCTCCTTCCCGGGGGACCGCTGCGGCTTTGCCCGACATCGTTTCAAGGTTAATAGGGCCTGCTCTCACAACCCTTTAAAAATAAATAAATAAATAAATAAATCGGTCAAAATAATTGACCCCCCTACTAATAGGCCGCCATGTTGTAGACTGATCAGTAAACCTTTGTATGCTTTATTAACCCTTCTTTGGCGGCGCGCAACTTATGTCGTGTGAAATAAATTTGAACTAAGTGGCGGTTCACAACTTATGTCGTGTGCCATTTTCAGCACGTAATGTTGCAGAGAGAGAGAGCTGAGCGGTGTGAGGAGCGTAGTAAGGCTATGACCGCCGCCCACCACCGCGGTGGGCCAACTGAAGTGAAACCACCCTTCCATCTCCCCTCACACTCGCTACACAGGGGAATTATGTAGGGAAAGTACCTAATTACATGGTTTTTGCACTCGTGTTTCGCGATCGTTGCAAGAAAACCAGTGGTCGTACAAGGATGGTTGGAGTGTCATTGGAAAGCTCTGTTTATGCCCTTTCAGGGATAGATACTTGTTTTACCTCTGGGTCTTATTTAGGCATGAAAATGATCACGTAAACAACCCTATTTAGGGTAAAAACACCCCGCTGGGCGGTACATATATATTACCGCCTAGGCCGCTCGTAAGGTGTTAAAGGTGAACTACAGGGATGAACGAAAAAACAAAGATTAATGCAGGGTCATAACTTGGCATGAATATACTGTAATTTATGTATATGGGCAATATCGATATAATTCCATTAAACTCCAGAATAAAATACTAATATATATAGTCGTTGGTGACGAATTGGCATTTTCAGCCAGCTGGAGTGACTCCATTGTGTAGAGACGCCATTTGTAAACAAGATATACGGTCCTGAACAGCGAGGTTTGTTTTTCGTAATTAATACCTTTCAATTCAATACTCAAGCTCTGCAAAAGATCGACCAACGTCCTGATGATGTGGTGCACACCAAGAAATAATCCCAGCTCGCCAGCAATTAACATACATGCAGTGTTTATGCATGTTTAGCCTGGTCCAGAGTTGAGGGAACTCGGTTCTAAGGCCTATTTCGTAATGATAATATCGTTTTCTGTTCAATTTATATATCGAGGTCCCTTGACCAGACAGTGGTGAAGCCAAATGTAGAGCTGTAAACATGCATACAAATTGTAAGTTTCTCAAATAAAAAAAAACAGATTCATCCATTTCCCATGTCGAGAGTTCCCGCCATTGGCTACAGTTACGTCATGGTAAACACGCCAGTTCGCGCCACATAAAATAACTTAGATAAGCTATATTTCTATATTGTTAAAACAAATTGATGAAAGTTCATCAGTACCATGTACCTAAAACCAAGCAGATCCCAATGGACATTGTAGTTTGAATAGGTTTCATCCCTGGAATTCACCTTTAAATGAATATAAATTATAAAGGTTACTTTTATTTTATACAAAAGATCTGCAATGATTCCTACATTAAAAGCAATAAGAATGGCAAATCATTCAGTTACAGTTAGACAGACAGCATGAAGGATACATGATGGCAATGAATAAATTTCGTATTCTCCCCAAAGACGGCGCTGACAGCCACCTGTTGATCTTGGACACTGTGACGTTCTTTTAGCCCCGCCCATAACAATATTCGTCTCTATTAATGTATCGCTTAGTATACATCATTGGAGAATTCTCAAATGCATAGATGGACAGTGTGCAGCTCTTTGTGAACCATCTTTTTTTAGTCATTCAATGTTTTTACCCATCATAGCAAATTCATCAAAATCTATCTACTGTAGGCCTATAGCCTATAGGGATCAACTCCAGCTTCAGTTCAATTCAATGTCAATCAGTGAATTACCATTAAAAGCTTTATCTAGCTGTATTTTTTTCCATGTTATCGATAATAAGATGGTAGCATACATAATTAACGAATAAGGAAATAAAATAATCCTCGACACTAACATGCAGGGTTCCTTGCCATATGCAACATTGCAATAACATGTTAATGATTCAAAATGAGCTCATAAGTATTGTGTACAGCGGTTTGGTTCTTGTTTAAGTGTCTACAAGTTTACAGAACAGTAATAAATGGAATCTAGGAAAAGAATGATAGGGAGGGTGCGATGAGCGAGACCTTGGCGGAGTAATACATGACGTCATCCCCAGCTGTTCCATGGTGGCAATGGTCCGTGCACCGCCGTGACTCTGTGCTAAAAATAGACGCCGTATTTACAGTAAGTGAGCAGTTCTACCGTATGTTACATGCTAGTGAGGTGGGCAGGCTTCTCTGTCTTTCCTGAAATCCCCAATTCTCGTGAAAAATCCGTCCGAGGTCGTATATTTGGTAGAGTTTGAAGTAGGTAAAGTGAAGAGGAGTGCCTGGAGATATTGCAACGTCGATTCTCGTGTTGGGCAGTGTCCGTTTATGAGGAGATTGACGATTATTCCTTTACAGTAGTGGCCATGCTGTTGTATTTTTTTATTTACCAAGCGATGTTCGAAATGTTCAATATGTAGATTATCCTCCAAAAGACTAATATCTAGTATAGTTTGTGAATGATATCACGAGCAATAATTGTATGTCACTGAAAGGCAGACGGGACATGCGTGATGTAGCAGTATGGCGTCTTATTAAGAACTGAATGGCTGATGTCACTATAGTTGACCTTTAATTAAATGCCCAGTCTTATTTAAATACATTTATTATATATTTGTATTATAGGTAAGTTAAGGGTGGGAGAAGTATATTGTATGTGTACAACGCGGGGGCGGGTTGTTTAGCTACCAGTAGACGATACTAGGCGAGGTTGTTCACTATATCGAAGGTGGCATAGATTTGTTTACACCGACACTGAACCTCCGCGCGCGACACAAACTGGTCCCATAACATACGCAATAATAGCCTCTTGTGATAAGATATAATTTATTATATAACTTCGACTGCATTACGCTACCAGAATGTTATACGTTTCGTTTTAATCTCTAGATGAGTTAAATTAGTTAGATTGTTATCGTAGCCTATATTTTTTTCGAAGATTATTTCATCGCCCGACATGATAATGAAGGCTTGTCATTCAGGAAGGGTTATTCAATCTCATTATAGGCTAATTATTAACCCACAATATATTTTTCACATACAGGAATATGCGTGTGTAGGCCTATATACTTCTTATTGGTAATTATTTACGAGACGCAACAATATAGGTAACAAATATATAATGGTAGTTATGGGTTCCTATCATATTATGCTTCATTGCTATAGGCCTATAGCCTAGTTTTTATCCCCGGGGGAAAAAAAAAAAAAAAAAAAAATATCTTAGCATTCATTTTTTTCTTGGGATTTTTTTTCCTCATTAACCCAACCAAACCAAAACAAAACTAAGGCAAGATTAGGAGTAGTGGGCGTACCACTACCAACATACAGCATAACTCATCTATAAAACATTAACCTAACCAAACAACCTAACCTAACCTAACCTAGTATTCATGTAGTGCTAGGTTAGGTTAGGTTAGGTTAATGTTTTATAGATGAATTATGCTGTATGTCGGTAGTGGTACGCCCACTACTCCTAATCTTACCAAAACTAAGCTAACCTAACCTAAATGTATTTGGGGGCTATTAGGTTAGGTTAGGTTTTTGGGTTAGGTTAATGACCCAAAACAAAAAAATAATCCCAAGAAAAAAATGAAGGTAAATATTTACGAGACGCAATAATATTAGTAACAAATTTCGGATTTTTTTTATTTTAATAAAAAAAATCAGTGTTTTTTATAAAAAAAAGTTGTTCATTTGCATCAATATATAGTGTTTGTAATTAATTAGAAATCTCGGGAAAACCTATTTTCCCCATTAGGCCATGTTGAGACACGCCCCCCGATAGTGATTTGAAAAGACATTAGCCTAACCTAACAACCTTACCTAACCTAACCTAGTATTATGGGTGGGGGCTGGTGCCCCCACACCCCCGCTGGTTGAGTACTAATCCCTTAGTAAATAAAAAAAAAAAAAAATTGCTGTCGATTATACGAAGGTGAAAGAAAAGTCGATGAAGTCTACGGTGTTTACTCTGCAATCTTCAGCTTTGATTGTACATTGATAATGGGAAAGTACCGTATTGACAACCTTGTTACGAAAATTAAATTTTAGTACCATACTTTGGTTAATATACAGGAGACTCAACAATATAGGTAGCAAATTTCTAATGGTAGTTTTGGGTTCTTATCATCATATGCTTCATTTCTATATACTTTTTATCCCCAGGGGAAAAAACAAAATCTTGGGATTTTTAATTTTTTTCTTGGGTTTTTTTTTTTTTTTTTTTTTCATTAACCTAACCAAAAAACCTAACCTAACCTAACCTAAATGTATTTGGGGCTATAAGGTTAGGTTAGGTTAGGTTTTTTGGTTAGGTTAATGACCAAAACAAAAAATCCCAAGAAAAAAAATGAAATATCTCAAGATTTTCTTTTTTTTCCCCAGGGATAAAAAGTATATAGAAATGAAGCATATGATGATAGGAACCCAAAACTACCATTATAAATTTGCTACCTATATTGTAGCATCTCCTGTATACTTTTATATTAGGCTTTTCCGAGGTTTAATATGATGTTTAGAGCTATCGATAACTGGAAGTACCGTATTGACAACCTTGTTACGAAAAAGACATTGTAGTACCATACGTTTTTATTAGGTTTTGCCGAGGGTTAAAACAAATTTTCTTATACTCTTTAGAGCATATAGATTCAATATTTATCTTCAGATATATCAACAACATTTGTGGTATTAAAATAACATTAAACCCAAATTTCTAATGGTAGTTTTGGGTTCGGAGTTCCTATCATCATATGCTTCATTGGTATAGATGTTTAGGGATGGATGTAGTTACCGGGTGTACCACTACCGACATACAACATAAATCATCTATAAATACTTATAATAAAATAAATACTTGTAAATCTATAATACTAGGTTAGGTTAGGTTAGGTTGTTTGGTTAGGGTAATGTATTTTTGTATCCAAAGGCAGTCAAAATAGACGGGAACATGATGGTGAGCGTCCGTGTAGTGTAAACAAGACGGGCGGTACACCCGGTAACTACATTCTTGCCGATTTTTATCCCCGGGAAATAACTAAATCTTGGGATTTTTCATTTTTTTCTTGAGATTTTTTTTTTCATTAGCCTAACCTAACCAAAAAACCTAACCTAAATGTATTTGGGGGCTATTAGGTTACTGTAGGTTAGGTTAGTTTTTTTTGGTTAGGTTAGCCTAGGCCTAATGACAAAAACTAAAAACTAAAATAAAACTAAAACTAAAAACAAGAAAGAAATGAAAAATCCCAAGATTTTTTTTCCCCAAGGATAAAAATTATATGGCAATGAAGCATATGATGATAGGAACCCACAACTGATATTAGAAATTTGTTACCTATATTGTTGCGTCTCGTAAATATTGACCAAAATGAAAAAGCCCAAGATTTGTTTTTTCCCCGAGGATAAAAATTATATAACAATGAAGCATATGATGATAGGAACCCAAAACTGATATTAGAAATTTGTTACCTATATTGTTGCGTCTCGTAAATATTGACCTTCGTATTAGCCGACACATAGGCATATGATAAAGAATTGCTGGAACTCCTGCTTCTCTTTTTGTCTCGCCTACACTGAGAGTAATGCAGCTAACTCTCTCAAGCACCTCCTCCTCCTATTCATTTCACTACACTTAACAAGCGCACCACACTTCTTTCCAACACACCTAAATTACCTCTAATGTACCTTGATATTGGCTCTCTATCACTCCTTCAACCTGGGGGGGGGGGGGGGGGGCCCACTTGTTACAGGAAACTTTGCCTTTTGTCTCCTCCATGCACATAGACAACACAGTTTGATAAACAAAGAAGTTTGATGTAATTTGTACGGGTTGTTTTGCAATCATGCAGCTTTAACCCTTGTCTGGCGGGGGTGGACTTAAGTCGGGCTAGAGAACCATGGACTATGTGGCGGGGACCGACTGAAGTCTGTGTGCAATTTGGAGCAATAATGGCTCTGAGAGAGAGACGAGCGGGTGGAGGAGCGTAGGTCGTCTCATGACCGCGCGGCATGGGTCCCGCGCGACTACTGACGTTTACTCCACACACACCCACACTCACTGCCTCGCTACACAGGGAATTATGTAAGAAAATTACCGTATATTAGGGATTTTGCACTCGTCTTCCACGATCGTTGCAAGAGAACGCGTGGTCATAGAAGGATGGTTCTGGTGTCATTGGAAAGCTCAATTTACGCCCTTTCAGGGATACATAATTGTATTACGCTCTGGCTCTTGTTTATGCATGAAAAAGAGCACGGAAACAAGGTCGTTTAGGGTAAAACCACCCGCTTGGCAGGTAGTAGAAATTACTGACGGGCCCGCTCGTAAGGCGTTAATACTTTACTAATGTCCCGTTTGCTTATTCCCTTCATCTAGCCTACTTAACCCTCTCCGACATATGACGCGATTTTGAGCCTATTAGGGATATTTTAAAGCCTTTGTTACCATCAGGGGTATTTAGAAACCTTTAATTTAATAGTGGCCCCTCCATCATTGACGATGTTGCCTATTAGTATAATAGTATCCATTCAACACCACGTTGGCCGTTTGAATCAGCTGCCGTGGGGAAGAAACAAGTCATCTTCATAAGTGCAACGCTACTTCTCTTATGGTGTCGTCATAGATTGGGTACCCACTACGAAAAAACTTTCGTAAAAAATAAGAGAAGAAAAAAGAAAAACTTTAATACTTAAATACTGTTATAAACACGCTTCCCACATTCGGTGGATTTCTTGCGTTGTGGCTTCTTGCCAAGCGCATCATTCTCCCTTCTCTTCCCCGCGGGCAACCTGTCAACACGTGTGCCCCGAGCTCCGCTTCATTCGACGTTCGCTCTCTTCTAGCGAGTCTTTGCTCGTTTGTATATAGGCTATCTGAGTTGTAGTGAACAAGGTTTAGATTAGCTAGTACGGGTTGTGTTATGGTTTGCCCGCAGGTAGTGTTAAAATTAGGGCACATTTCAGGCGCTAACATGTTGTGTTCAAGACTGACGCCACTTGGGTGTTTACTCGTATCTTATTTTGCGCCTTAGTTTTTTGCTTTTCCTTAGTTGGGAGGCTTTTTATCTTCACGAGCTGTTCTACAGTCCAGTGTTTCGGCCTAAGGGCCTTGTCTTTTTTCATTGTGCAGGCGCGCCAGTGCAAGGATTGTCACACGTGGTGTGGGATCTTCTGGTATTCGAGCCTGCTTAGAGGCCCCGTGCGGGGGCTTCATCTGCTTCGTGCTGATCAAGGTTGTCTTCAGAGTAAGTGTTATATCCTGCGTGAAGATTCTTTGCCTCGTGATAAAGCCTTTAGGGACTCTATTTTGTTAGGGGTGTATGTTTTTTATCTGTATGTGATATATTCTGTGCCCCCTTTTCTTGTGCTCCCCGTGCTTTAGTGTTACCCACTTTCAGGGAGCTCAAGGAGACATCCTTGTTACAGGGGTGTTTTTGTTTAGAAGAAGGTTTTCTCTCAGGCTGGTGCCGTTAGCCGAGGGTTGTCCTTGGTTTTTGACCCGCCGGTCCTTATGTCTGCGGCCTGAGGTCTGTGGCCGCCGTGCCGGCGTGTGGTCTGGTCCTCTTGTCTTTTCCCCCCTGTTATATTTTGTGTATGTGGTAGTGTGCCACTACCTATCCTGACGCCGGTCCTGCATCTCCGGCGGAAGGATACGTATCTCTGATACTAGTTTCGGCGAGCCTGTTAGCCTACCAGTTTACCCCGTCATGCGGCGGCTCAGTGAGTAAACTTACCGGCGGCTGCTAGCAATTGTATGTAATGGCACGCAGTTAACCGCTGAGTTGGTTTGGCTTTCGAATCTATGACTCATGTCACAGGTTGGCAACCTGATTTGGAGCCCCTCCTTATGATTGAAAAGGGCGTGAGGAGGGAGACTCTAAAAAATCTCTTTGGGATCAGAACAGGGATTGAGGCTGTGGCCTACCCTTGTTCGGGCGCCGGGAGTATAGGATATTAAAACCTCTCAGGTTATCCTTATGAGCATTGATTCCTGGAAATGTTCTATTTCCAGATCCCTTCTACAGTCCAGCCAGCTACGGATGAGTTGTTCCCGCCGGGGAGGGGAGACTCTGTTTTCCATTTGTTCGACGCCGACGTGCCTCCTAGTACCTGTCACAGCACACAGGCTATGTATACGGTGTGTAAGGTGTCTAGACAGATTCTCTTATGGTCATCTCGCAAATGCCCAGTGTGTTCATACTTATTTGAGGAATGGCTAGCAAGCCAGGATGTGTCATGTCTATTAACACTCATCGAGATAAAGAACAAATTTGCAGCTTACGTGTCTAGGGTAGCAGACGTTGAGTTATGCTGCGATAATGCTGAATTGTTAAGAACAGTTAAACTATATTCTTTTGAAACCGCCCCAGTTTCTCAGACACAGAACCCCCCGGTAACATGCATGAACATGGCCTCCCCCATTCGTCTACGACCTCCATACAGAGCTCCCCTCCCCACTACAAGAGGAGTCGCTCGGAGTCGCCGGAATGTCTCTCTCCATCCCAACCATTACCTCCTGAAGACCTTGGTCAGAGGTCTTCCAGCGTGGAGTTCCTGCCAGACAAGATACGAAAACTATCTAGCCCTCGGCGCAGGGAGAGGGTAACTTTAGACAGCCTTAACTCTAGGTCGCAAGTTTGTCAAACGGAGCAGCAGCCGGTAGCATTGACGTCCGCCGCGGCGACGCCGGTGGTTTTCCCCGGTCTCATCGCGACGGACGCCGATCGATCGCGGTCTGCGATGAGGGTTAGAAAGTCAGTTACGGTTAGGCTCCAGGGTTCTAGACTTGTGTTGGATACCAGTGACTTTCAGGAGTTTCAGGGCCAGGAGTTGTCTTCAACGCCGGAGGCCCCGAGCTCGAACAACAAGGACAGTGTTCACCCTCAGGCTAAGGTGATACAGGCAGGTGATCCTCCATCTTTTACCACACTAGAGGGGGTCACGACAGTAGAGTCTGACACTGCAGTAGACCAAGTTACAAAAGGGCAGACCGTAAGGCCACCCATTAGGAACACAGTACCAAGCGGCACAGTTCTTCAACCGCCTAAAGTACCAATTATCCCGCCGGGGTCCCGAGACCGGGATTCTCCGACACAGTTCAGACTTAACATCTCAACCTACTGGTAGTAAGATACTAGACACAAGTTCGACGGTACAAGTGTGAGGAACAACAGACAGAAGGAAACGGCCAAAGCCTCTCAAATGACCGAAACCTCCATGTTTTACGTCCAAACAATTGGATGAATTACTACATAAGGTCATGCAACAATGTGCCATAAGACACCACATAGTCCCTCCGCCGGCAATGGGACCTCTGCCGGGTAACCCTGTGGCCACTCTCTCTAGAGATAAAGGGGGGGTGCCTAGTAACTCTGTTTCCACACCTGGGTCATGGCTAGAACAAGTGTCCATCCGCCCTCTGTCTCCGGCCAAAATTAATGTTATAACAGAAACTGACGTTTCCTGGCTTCCGACGTCCTCTAACGTAGCTTTCTCCGCCGCTGGTAAGCCGGGACAAGGCTTACCATTGGACGGTCAGTTGCAATCCTGACAAGGGAATGATTCACTGTTGGCAATGTTTAGAACCTCTTTTCAATCACATATGCTTGGCTCTGGCACTTCGGTGTCTTCCGGGGGTAAAATGGACACTGATTTTGGCTCACTACCTCATGGCGGTGGAAAGGAGGATAGAAGGAGTTCTTACCTACATCCTCCATCTCAGTTTCCCCTTCAGCCTCGTCGACAGCCGGCGGCTTGTCCGCCGGTTCTCGACGAAAGCACAACTTCTAACTCTCAAAATCTACCTCCAAGGTCTCAGCCAACATTCAATGATCGTTCCCCGATCCAGAAAGTAACGGGGAGGCTTTGGCTCCCGGTTACCGCTATAACTAGAAGGAAAGGGCACAGGTCAACTCAGGGGGATGTCCTGGTGCCACGGGAGTGGTCAATAGAAGTAAACAGGCGCAAGGCTTTTAGGGCAAAGGACGCGCAAGGGAGAGTGTTAGATGTTCTAATTCAGGCAGTACCAGACCCTACTAATTTTCAATATTTTGTATATAACCCTGGCCAGATGGCCCCTCTTCCGCCGGATGCCCCTAGTCAGGCCCCTCCTCCTCCAGATGTCCCTATTTGCCCTGTTTGCTCTCAATGTTGCGGCATCAATGGATGCCAGGCCATTAGGTATGATGAACCAAGCCAACAGTTTCATAGATGTAATCCTCATCAGGATCAAAGGGAATTGAATCTGAGTGAGGTGGGGCATGGCCCTTGGGTAACGTGGGATCAGGAGCTCCAACATTTTGCTGTCTTTGTGTCTTCTAATACCTCGTTACCGGTCCCAATCTGGCAAAGACTGAGTTTGACTGGCTTAACCTCTCAGACCCGGTTGGGCTCTGAGGCATCCATAAAAAACACCCCGCGGAACCCGGAAGGGCTCTGAGGCTCCGGCAGCTTGAAAGCCTGTAAGCTTGGTGTGCGAGGCGTCCGTCCGACGCATGTAAACAACAGCCGGTTGGACCGACGCCGTGCATCTCCGACCACAAGAAGGAGAGGCGTCCTTGTTCGTGTGTGCCTGTATGTTATTGTTAAGTAGTGAAAAGTAGTGTAAAGTGGCTGATATCGCCACAAAGTTATCTCCACGGAAATCGTCATCACAACTGAACCAGTTGACTTAGAGAGCTCTACTCAATGCCAGTCTACAGGTACGAAACACATCTACGCCTGGGGATGCGCGGGAATGCGGAAGCAGTCAAAATAACAAAGATACGGTAGCCTAGGCGTAGATGTTTTTCGGCCAAAACCCCCGGGTTTCGGTATGGAATACATAGCCGGGTCTGAGGGGTTAAGCAAGAACCTGGCGGAGTGCCCAGAGCTATCTTTGAATTCCTCATTGCCCCCCAGTTAGAGGTAAAGGATTTTCTGGCTCCTTTTGTAACCCCAGATCCCATTGACCTCCAAAGAGATTTCCTTGTCAGAGACAATGCACATAGAAAATTTATCGGCTTTCTCCTAACCAGGGATACAGCCCAGGCTGTTGCCCAACCAGTACCGAATCCTCCTCGTCAGAGGACGGACATAGTCAAAGCTTTTCAACAATACCTCCTCCCTTTTCCGGCTCAATCATTGACAGACATAAGAACCGCCTTATTTGAGGCAGTCAGGGCGAGACAGCTACTCAGACTCAGTATGGCGCAGGGGTACCTAGTAACGCTTATTATAGGGTTCTCTACTCTCCTATATTAACAGCGACTCCAATTAATGAACAAACACTGAGAGATGTTCGGGTGATGATTCAGGCTAACAAAGGTACACCCCAATAATTATCCCTAAGTTCAGCAGACACTCGATGGCCGGCGATCGGTGGACGGTTTACCGGAGCCTCACCATCGTTATCAATTAGACCCAACATTTTTGTCCTAAGAAAGCTGCTTCATGTAATCTTGCCTCCCCCTCTAAGCCAAGCTGGGCACAGGGGTTCGAGATAGAAGTCTGTGTTACCGCGCCTTGGCTGTGCCAAAGTATTTTTCTGCTGCACATTAGGACTGCATCTTAGAGTGCATAACGGTCGGGATACGGGAGGCTATGCAATGTCCTACCCGGCACCCAGAAGTAAGGTGAGCGCTCTCCCTGATGACCGGACATAATAAAGGCGGAACACTAATGAGAAGGTTTTTCAATGGTCCTCGGCGTATGTACACGCCGCGGCTGTTCTAACTAAACAAAGACTTCCTTCGGAGGCAGATACCTCATTGCCAGGGGCCAGGTAGAGGTCCGCCGGTGGCCGGCCATCCTCTATGTCTTGCCAGTAGTCGTAGAGTAATCGGCAGAAGTATTGGCCATCCTAACCTTTTTTACCCCACTATGGGGATTATTGTTTGAGTTTTTTTAAGCTAGTAGGTAACGCCTACCCCGCTCGGTGCGCCGGGAAGTAGTTTTTCTCCCTAGGCACTTAAGTTTTATCCCCCTAGGTAAGGGGTATTAGTCCCCTTTGTTACTCAACATACAAGTACAACCAGATGGTTTTCCTTTTGTATCGGGATGCTTATCGTCTTAGTTATCACATTTCACTTATTTCCCTGACATCTTCCAATCCACGGCGGTATGTGGACCTTGTAAGGTCGAGTTCCATTAATGGGTAAGGTCCGGCGAGACAGGGAGCCGACTGGAACGTGGATTTCAGAACCCATTCCCTTGTGTGCTCCCAATACCTGCCGGGTGGTGTTGTGTACATACATAATGTGTATTCTTCTGACCGTCAAAGGCAGGCGTAGCTCACTCCCAGGATTGTGATTTCCCAGCTGTCTAAGTTTGTCATAATATCAAAATTCGGCCAAGTCGTATTTTTATAAAAGAGCTTTTAGGACTCCCCCTCTCCTTGGGACAGGTGCGAGTAAGATTGTTAATTCCTCTCCTTGGGAAGGCGGGGGGGAGGGAACCCCTTAACGGACGGCGGCTAGTTTTTCCGCCTCAGATCCGATTCCCATGAATAAATAGCTTCAGTTACCTCCTCGCTCACATTGCTAATAAGTTACCTCGGGACAGAAGGGAGTCCTAATTCCACTCGTCCAGACTAGGGTAGACATGCCTTGTTGCCAAGTAGGGCTCCTAACACGTAAGGTCCACTGTCGGCTCACCCTCGGTCTGCCGGGATTAATAGACTGGGCCTAAGCAGCCGTTCTTCGTTACCAGTCAATTCAAGTAAGGTCCTCGGCGGAAACAGATCGGGGATGAATAGACTTGGCCTAAGCAGCTGTCCTTCTTTACCAATCAATCCCAGTTCGGTCCTCGGCGGAAACAGATCCCGCCGGGACAGTACGGGTAGAGACTTGTAAGCCTAATCACCATCAGATTAACTCCATCAGCGTAGGGTAGAACCACCTCAGGTTTTCTCTACGATAAGACTTGTTGAGAGGCACCATCTAAAGTTTTCTCTACTATAGGACTTGCGACACAAAGGATAGACAATTCCTGAGCTACGCTTGCCTATGCCGTGTCGGCTTACCGAGTTTCCTTTTTTGGTTTCAAAGCACAAAGTACTTTTGGTTATTTACCGCAAATAGTTATATGCATAAATGTTAAGTTCATGGTATTACACCGAGGGAGCACACTCCGCGCCGGCTAAATCTGCCGACGAGTTGGTCCTCAGAATCTAGCATGCTCGAGTTCAACTAGTAACGTTCAAAGCTCCCCCGGCATATTACCTAGCATAGCAGTCTGGTCCTCCGATGCTAAAGGATGACTCAGAAGATAAGTTAAGTAACCTTAAATATATGCCAGCTCTTGGTTTTTTTTCTACGAGCTGTTGTTTTACCCGTGAAAAGAGAGTTGCCCTCGATCCCTGAAATGTTTTTGAGTTTTTTCATTTTTCTTTTAGATCTTCGAGTAAAGTGTCATTTCCCCTTTATACTTGCACACCAGTCCCGGTCTCTCTCTCTTCACTAATAGTTGTTTTAAGTATTCACGGCTTTAGAGTTTTTGTACTGAGATAAGTGACACCCATTCTGGGCGAAGAAAATGGGGGGGGAGGATATGTGTATCCCAGTACACCGAAAGGTATAAACCCCTCCGCCGGAATACACGGGTATCCAAGTACATCGGGATGTAGCTCCCTCCGCCGGAATACACGGTCAAGCAGGGCAAGCCAGGCACGGCTTCCGCCGAGGCAGAGCCCAGACATGCTTTACGAGCTAGAAGCTCAAGTGTTTATAATTTTTAGGTTTAAGTGAATCTAACATTGTTTTAGAATACTTGGTCCGAGATCAATTAAATTAAGAACCAAGATTTATATAGCTAGTAACTTTTGTTTTTATGTATGTAAAAGTTTTCTATCTTAAGTTGCAACTAGATAGTTGGGTGAGTGTTCACCTAGTCAAGTGACATAGTGGTTTTTACAGAGGATAAACTATTCACAGTTTAGAATCTGAGGAGAGTGATAAAAAGTGTTGTATTAGCTATTATTATCACATTGTACACCAGGTACCTCATGTAGAGGCCCTAAGTATTGAGCAGGACTTCTTCGAAGCAACACACTGCTCACACTTTCAATTTTTGTATTTTCTATATTGTATGTAAACAATAAAATGACTTATTCTGTTAGACGAATTTTGGACTTTACCTTGCGGTAACGGAGGTTCAGATATTGTTGCGAATGTCCCCCTCCAGTCTTGGGAATTCAGGCAACATCGTCAATGATGGAGGGGCCACTATTAAATTATAGGCTTGATTCCCGGAGGGAAGTAAAGAAAACCTAATATTAGTAGGGGCCCCGGAATCATTGATGATGAGGGCCCTCCCAACCATCCCCTTCCCATTCGCTTGATATCTGGAGTTTTATCTTGATATATCAGTGAAGGGAGAATGATGCGCTTGGCGAGAAGCGAGAAGCGGCAAGAAGCCACAACGCACTAAATCCACCGAATGTGGGAAGCGTGTTTATAACAGTATTTAAGTATTAAAGTTTTTCTTTTTTCTTCTCTTATTTTTTACGAAAGTTTTTTCGTAGTGGGTACCCAATCTATGACGACACCATAAGAGAAGTAGCGTTGCACTTATGAAGATGACTCTTGTTTCTTCCCCGCGGCGGCTGATTCAAACGGCCAACGTGGGTGTTGAATGGAGACTATTATACAAATAGGCAACATCGTCAATGATTCCGGGGCCCCTACTAAATATTAGGTTTTCTTTACTTCCCTCCGGGAATCAAACCTATAGTTTAGTTACTTCAACCTCTGCAGTTGTCTTTGAGTTAGCTGTGGGCAGAAAACTAATTTTGGAGAGGTAATTATATGAGTGAGAGAACTCTATTTCTTATTGCTAATCTGGCAACCTCTGCGTCATATGTGCATGAAAGGGTTGAACACCTTTATCATAATTATCTCCTTTACATCTTCGCCTTTCTAGTGAATGTAAGCCGAGGGTTTATAACCGCTCCTCATATGATAAATGTCTAATATTGTGGATAATTTTGATCTTTCTACGTTGGGTTGCCTCCAGAGAGTTTATATCCATTCTGTAATAAGGGCACCAAAACTAAACAACATAATCCATATGGGGTATCATTAATGACAAGTAAAGTTTCAAAATAACATCAGCAGTTATGTTACTCAAACTCTTAAGAGATAAAGCCGATAATCGTGTTTGTCTTGCTACGAACGCTTATACATTGTTTTCTAGGCCTCAGATCATTGCTGATAAACACGCCCAGATCTTTCTCACAGTCTGAGAAAGATCTATACCACAAAAATATGCCAAATCAAAGAAATAGTACAAAAAATGACACAAATAAAAAAGGTAGTTAATAAATCAAAATCATAACTATGGTGCATATCAAGAAAATGCAGGTACAGTTGTGTAAATTCAATGAAATCTAACTTCAATACAGACAATTTGCGCCATATTATGTCTGGCTGTGGTCTTGAAGTAAACGCACCTTTAGTCTGACAGTCCTTAAGGGGGCCCACCTCGCTTTTTTTCTCTTTCTCTCCCTCTCTCTTTGGCTTGTATCCATTCGGCCCCATTCAGCCTACTGTTTTAAGACGTTTACCCCCATCCAGGTGTCAATATTTTCCTGGCGAGCGGTAGCGAGCCAGCATATATATATTTCTGTTTTGACAGCAAGCTAAATTTTTACATTTTTCGATAGAAAAATGTTTCCGGCGAAGCCGGATTTCTCCATACAATGCTGGCTCGCTATCGCTCGCCAGGAAGAAATCGATACCTGGATGGGGATAAAAGTCTTAAAACAGTTGGCTGAATGGGGCCGAATGGATACAAGCCAGAGAAAGAGGAAAAGAGAGAAAGATAAAAAAAGCAACTGAAAACTCGCCTATCCCTACGACTTATTGTGTAGATAGTGGTGCGCATTTTATTGATAGCTTTATCATACTATCAAGTTGCTAAGTAGGACGATATACTCTTTATCATATCTTATCAGTAATGTAATAATGTTAAAACTTTGTATTGGGTCAAACACTGTAAAAATCAAGGGTATGATAAAGGTATATATATACACTATCACTGGGTATATAAATATTGATTTACCTTTCTGTCTTTATATGAGATGGCTTTATTATCACCATTAAGCCGGTATCACACGAGAGCTTTTATAGTCAACATTCGATGATCAATATTTTTCTGGGTACATTTCTGGAATATTTTGCACTGGTATCGGAAACTAGACTGATGATAGATGAATTTAGGTGACTGAAAAGATTTACATGTTGACCTCATAAGCTGCCAGACCAGTGTTGAGTATTAATGTTGAGGGAAAAAGTGCTCGTGTGATACCGGCTTTATACCTTTACATTGGTAGATAGTGATGGACACTTGATTTACCCGCTTCATACCCATTATATATTACTGTTTACACTAACAGCCATATTCTTAAGGGGAGATATTTATTTATTGGTTTATATATATATTTGTTTTTTCTTTATACATTTTCCTCCCTTGGCATCTATCAAGCTTTTAAAAATACCCCCAAGACAAGTTTACCCCCAAGATAAGTTTATGCATTTTTTGGTAGAAAAATGCTCTGGCCAAAGGCCGGTTTCTCCTAAATTACAGGCTCGCAATTGCTCGCCAGGAAATAATCGACACCTAAATGTCACGAAAGGTCTAATGGAACGAATGTCTTAACATCTCAAAACTAATGGGGCTAAACATGAGGGAGAAGGGAGTCCGGACCCCCCCCTATTGGGGCTAAACATGAGGAAGAAGGGAGTCCGGAAACCCCCCCACTCTCTTAAGCCTCACCTCTTATGTGAAGGCCTATACACTGCAAACATCAAGTGTGCAGTAAAGTAAACATAGGCGCACGAGTCACATTAACCCCTTCACCATCACTAAGTTATTTTCAGCATATTCTGGTTACCATTAGACGATTTTCTTTAGTTTATAATCTACCTCTATGACTCAAATGGGTAAACACGATCACAGTAAACCCTCTTAACCCGGTGGACCCCAAGCGATTAAATATAAATATACACTCCAGGCCCAGCCACTTGTCATTTATTTTTTCCTGAAAACACATGGGATAGGTTAGTAATGAAGGAAAAAAACAAAAAACGCTAACCAAGGTCATTTAGGGGTCCTGGGGGGCAGTGGAAAGTTACTATTAACATGAGGTAATGGGTAGGTAATATAATGGAAAATCACTCTCGCGCGTGCCCACACACACGCGGCTGGACTTGGAGGGTTACCAACCATCGGTATTGTTCTGTGGGATCCTAAAGTAGTTCCCATACAAATCTGAACCCTCTAGGAGTCTAGGTGCCATAGGACAAGTAATTTACCCTTAACCAATGGTGACTGTCATATGACGGGCGAGAGATAAATGGCCTATCCTCCGGTACCGTACCCGTCATATGACAGGCGGCATTCTGAGCACATTATGGGCTCTGAGAGAGAGTCCGTGTTTTGGGAGGACGATAGGCGGGGTCTGACCACTCGGCACCACCACTGGGCCGGTTCTATGACCAACGCCGCCTCCCTACACACACCCGGCCTCGCGATATAAGGAAAAAACTGAGGAAATTACCTTGTTTATGGTATTTTCACCTCCAATTGTGCGATCGCTACAGGATAACCCGTGGTCGTACAAGGATGATTCTGGTGTCATTGGAAAGCTCTATTGTCGCCCGTTCACGGATACATAATTGTATTACGCTCTGGCTCTTGTTTATGCATGAAAAAGAGCATGGAATGAAGCTCGTTTTCGGCAAATATGCCCGCCTGGCAGGTAGTTGATGTTACAAACGGCCCCGTCCTTTGAGTGTTAAGGCGGACGCAACCATATATTCAGGCCCAATCCCCACTTTTCCTTTTTTTTTGTGGGGGGAGAAGGGGAGGGGGGGAGGGGCAACTCAAGACAGAGCAAGAATAGGGACAACACAAAACACAACAGAAAACAATGAACACACAAGAACAAACTACAAATTCACACACACATCTAGGTATAAGTATAGCTAAATAGTCTAAATATAGCTAGAATATAATATAGAAGACGTCCCGGGTACAAAAGAGGTTAATCCCGCAAGCCTTCCACAACCTAAACAAAACCTTCTAATAATAGCCTGAGGAATTTGCAGGGCGTCTCCGTACTTAACCCCTTCTGTACCAGTGACGTCTTGTTGTATAATATTCTAGCTATATTTAGATTTTTTTTTTTTAATTCTAGCTATATTTAGACAATTTTTTGCAGTTTAAGAAGGATCTGTGGTAGCAAAAATGGTTAAGCGAGATAGCTCGAAGCCTGTTAATTGCTGGAGGTCCTTGTTTTTTTGTTTTTTTTTATTCTAGCTATATTTAGACTATTTTGTGCAGTTTAACCCTTAACTGGCAGCGCCCGGCTATTGTCGAGTGAAAGAAAAGGTGCCCATATGCGGGGCCCGGCTATTGTCGAATGCAATTTTGAGCACATAATGTGCTCTGAGAGAGAGCGGAGCGGTGGGAGGAACATAGATTACCTCCTTACCGCTCGCCACGGCCGCCTTGGACCTACTGAGATTTACTGCACCCTCCTCCACCCTCTCTCCCTCGCTACATACGTAATTATATAAAGAAATTGCCGTATTTTACCGTTTTTGCCCTTCGGTTGCACGATCGTTGCAAGACAACCAGTGATCGTAGAAGGATGGTTCGGGTGTCATTGGAAAGCTCAATTTACGCCCTTTCAGGGATACATACTTGTATTATGCTCTGGGTCTTGTTTATGCATGAAAAAGAGCACGGAAACAACTCCATTTATGGTAAAAAAAACGCTGGGCGGTACATAGAAATTACCGCCTAGGCCGCTCTTAAGGTGTTAAGAAGGATCTGTGGTAGCAAAAATGGTTAAGTGAGATGGTTCGAAGCCTGTTAATTGCCGGAGGCCCATTTTGAACTGAAGATAATCGTGTATTAGTAGCCAGCGTGAAGATAAAAGGACGGCACTGGGACTGAGAGGATTAAGGGAGCCCACCTCGCATTTTTTTCTCTCTTTCTCTCCCTCTCTCTTTGGCTTGTATCCATTCGGCCCCATTCAGCCTACTGTTTTAAGACGTTTACCCCATTCAGGTCTCAATATTTTCCTGGCGAGCGGTAGCGATCCAGCATATATATATTTTTTTGACAGCAAGCTAAATTTGTACATTTTTCGATGGAAAAATGTTTCTGGTGAAGCCGGATTTCTCCATACAATGCTGGCTCGCTATCGCTCGCCATGAATAAATCGACAACTGGATGGGGATAAACGTCTTAAAACAGTGGGCTGAATGGGGCCGAATGGATACAAGCCAGAGCAAGAGAGAAAAGGAGAGAAAGATACAAACAAAAATCCGGTGACCCCCCCCCTTAAAAGAGTTGCCAATGATAATGGTTATAATTATGAAAGAATGCCTTTGCGTCAATAACAAAGCTTCTTACTGACGGGGACCGTGTTCCCAGTCAATGGAGGCAGAATTATGGTGTTATATAGCCTGTCATACACCCCCCCCCCTCTCTCTCTCTCTCTCTCACTCACCCTCTCTCTCTCTCTTTCTCACCCCCACCCTCCCTCCCTCTCTCTGTCTCTTAATCTCTCTCTCTCACACACACACACACACACACACACACACACACACACACACACCCGAGCGGTTGGCGTTTATCGGTACATATCAATTTGGTGCATGCTTACGAGTACATTTTTCGATTTTTAAACCTAAATTACACTAACCTAACCTAACCTAACCTAACCTAACCTAACCTAACCGAACACACTCCATTTCAACGTATTTTAAAGAGGTGTGTACCGATTAACTGTCGCCCCAAACCTCATGTACCTGTAAACCTACAAATATCCAGAGATTTGTACCAATAAACACACAACCGCTCGTCAACACACACACACACAATCTCTCTCTCAGTGTTTTGGAGGACAAGCAGCCTAGAGGGATCACTAGACCTGTTGTTGCTTGATTTCCTTTTTACTCCTTTGTACTCTCTCTCACTCTCTCTCATTATACAGTATACCAGAGTAAGCTATGTGAAATGCCCACATGCACCTGTGTTAACTGTGTGTGTGTCTTGTATTGGAATGTTTAGGAAATAGGATATCTCTTAGACGTGTGGGAGAGAGATTTAACTTAATAACTTTATTTACCGCCCCGCAGTGTAGATGCCGGCAAACAGTTATACATTTAGCGCCCCGCAGTGTAGATGCCGGCAAACAGTTATACATTTAGCGCCCCGCAGTGTAGATGCCGGCAAACAGTTATACATTTCGATACAGAAATATTGTAGTTAATGATACAATAGTTCAGTTACAATGGAGCACAGTATTTCAAGTTTTTGGCCATATGCAACTTGTGTTTATATATATATAATATATATATATATATATAGTATATATTTGTGGGATATGCTTAATAGACATAATATGTTATGCTGGTATTGAGGTATTGAACACTTACTCTGTGGGCATATTTCCGCCTATTTCCGCCATATTAGGGCACATTCAGGCACTCCTGATTGATTAGGCAAGTGTCTGAATGAAATTAAATGTATTCAGCCAAAAACTAGATTAAAATGACACCAAAACGAGATTCGTAGCTCGTGGGTTCACCCGAAGCGGTACCATAGACATTCTCTAAAATGAGCAATTATCGCTAATGTCGCGCTACATTTGCCTTTGGCAGCACTGTATATCTCGCGAGACTCTGACTCAGAGCCCTCAGTGCTGCGGCCGCCTGGCTGGGGGAAGGATATGTGGCCTGTCGCGGTCCCGCTCCCTCGCACTCGATTCTACAGGCTCTAAGAGGCTATAAAAGCCTGTAAATTGCTGTAAATTGCCATGGCATTCGGGAACGTCTCCCGCAGGCAAAGGGTTAAGAGGCACAAACTCGGGTTCTCAACCAGGTTCAACAGGAGATTGATATATTAGAGTGAGGATACAGCGTACGAAATAGTACAAATCACAGACTTTATTGACTTATATCTAGTTACTGAGTGAAGAGACTAAGTGTCTCTTTGATCCAGACGTGACTAAGTAACAGGCAACAATATATTTATATACTATTTATCAACAATCACTACAGGTTCTAATACACACATATATACCTAGAGTAGACTGATAGTGGTATAAGTAGTTCTTAACACTTATGCTGCGGGCATATTTCCGCTATATTAGGGCTCATTCAGGCAATCCTGAATGATTGAGCAAGTGTATGAGTGAAATGAAATGTATTCAGCCAAAAACTAGAAGAAAATAGTTTCAAAATGACACCAGAATGAGCTTCGTAGTGCGCCGGCTTCACCCGCAGCGCTACCATAGACATTCGCTAAAATGAGCGATTATCGCTAATGTCACACTACATTTGCGTTTGGCAGCGCTCCTATGTCTCGCAGGAGTATGGCTCATACTCGTCAGTGTCCAGCTGGCTCATTGGAGGATGGAAAGGGGCCTACCGAACTCCCGCTCTCTCGCTCTCGTCTCCACAGGCTTTAAAGCCTGTAAATTGCGGTAAATTGTCATGTGTGTTCCGGAACGTCTCCTGCAGTCAATGGGTTAATGTTCAAAGGGAGCTGGTCTCTATTCTCCTTAAGGGTTTGGAAGATTCCTGATTTCCTGGCCATTCCTGTGGTGCTTTCCCCACGTACACAGCTGTACATATAGAATACGCACACAGACAGGTATAGTCGGCAGGAACAAAGGGATGAAGGGATGCTTCTGATCTTTCAATTATTTCTGATTGGGGCAGAGAAAATCTTGTTACTTTCAACGCCTCCAAGGCCCAGTTTCTCGCTCTATCTCTCCATCACAATCTTCCACAAGACTATCAACTGTTCTTCAACAATACACATCTCAACCCTTCATCTTCTCTCAACAATCTAGGTGTATCTTTTTCATCTAACCTTTCTTGGAAAGATCATATTACCACTCTTGCTAAAACAGCTTCCCAAAAGTTAGGTGTGCTCAACCGTCTCTGTGGGTTCTTCACCCCGCACAGCTTCTTGCTCTGTATTGGGGCACAGTGCTCCCCTGTATGTATTGTTCGCATGTGTGGGGAGGCTCCACCCATACCGCACTTCTCGAACGAGTAGAATCAAAAGCATTTCGCCTCATCAACTCGCTTTCTCTTACTAGTTCCCTACAATATCTTTCTACACGCCGCATTGTTGCATCTCTTTCACTCTTCTATCGCTATTGCAACAATCAGTGTTCTTCAGAGCTCTCTCAGTGCATACCTCCTCCCTTGCGGCAAGTGCGAGGCACCCGCCTTTCAACACAGTCCCACTCCTATTCTGTCCAGCTCTCCAACCTAAGAATTGGCAAATTTTCTGTCTTTCTTCTACTCAACAAGTGAACTCTGGAACTCTCTCCCTCAATCAATCTTTCCTTCATCCTATGACTTAGACTGCTTCAAACTTCGTGTGTTCAGGCATTTTGACTCAGCGTTCCTTGAATTTGGCTCTGTCACTCTTTTCACTTTGGAGGGAGACACTCGTTATAGGCAACCTGCCTTTGGTCTCCTCCATGCAAATAGAACAAAACAAATAAATAAACAAACCCAAAGGGTTAATCTCTATTTAACAGGTGGGTGCAACGAGCTTAAGGCTATTAGCACAATGAAGACGAAAGGCGTGAAATACCAGGTGACTCTAACCGATTATAATGATAGCAAAAGGTGTAGCGTGGTCTCTTTATGTTTGGTAGCAAGGACAAGTCTTAGACACTGATTGGAGCAATTCAAATAGTACTCCACGCGGACTATTGAAACAACACTTCTTATACCTCGATCAGGGAAGAATGAATTTGTACACAATTCAACATAACTATAATACACTCATAAATACATATATATAGATCTATCGATCTATAAAGGCATTTTGACCCCAATGTCTCTTGAATTTGGCCCTGTCACTCTTTTGGCTTTGGGTGTTACAGGCAACATACCTTTTGTCTCCTTCATACACATACACAAAACATAAAAATTAATAATTATATATGATATCGTTACACCTTTCATCTTAGTAATTGCAACAATTGAATGTCTAATGGCGGTATCTGTTACGGGAATCCATACTAACAGATACTGGCCTTGCGTAGATAAAATAACCACATAAAATCACTAGAGCCATACAATTCTGGTCAACGACTTATTGACACACTGATAAAAGGTAGCTCTTCATTCCTCTCCTAACGACACTCAATCTTTGTATTTATAGTGACCGATATTAACATTGGGACACTTCGTAATCGGGATAACTCAAGATGAACAAACTGTATATATATTATATATATACAGTATATATATATATATATATATATATATATATATATATATATATATATATATATATATATATTTGTATGTATATACAGAGAGAGAGAGAGAGAGAGAGAGAGAGAGAGAGAGAGAGAGAGAGAGAGAGAGAGAGAGAGAGAGAGAGAGAGAGAGAGAGAGAGAGAGATATGAGTAACCCATCCTGTCTTGGATACCGCACCCACTTTAACTAAAAGGTCGCAAGTAAATTATAATATTTCCTAGAACATACACAACATTTTCCTTGATCTTGTGGAAACTATTGATAGCTTTTGTTATCCATAAATCATCTGTATTATTAATTGTTAACCCTTTCAGTAACAGGGTGTCTTTTTGTTTGTGTTAGTCTTGCCAACATTATAGTCTGTTTTAAGTCAGTGGGCGGTGTATCGAATCCCTTGGTAACTCTTTTTTCGATAATTAATGGGAGACGGTCGTTTTTTCTGGACACTTTTCTCACTCATGCTTAGCCCCATTAGTTTTCAGATTTTATGACGTTCGGCCCATTAGTTTTATCGATTTTTAAACCTTTCGCCCCTTTTCTTTGTCAATATTAAGACTTTGTGTCATTCAGGTGTCGATTTTTTTCGTGGCAACCGATAGCGAGCTTGTAATTTAGTGGGAAGCGGCCTTCGGCCTGGACATTTTTCTACCAAAAAATGTACAAATTCGTCTTGAAATTCGTCTTGAGGGTGTTTAATTAACCCGGCAAGCGCGATAGGCCTTCCGGAAGTGTCTGCGAGGCGAATGCTATAGGCCTTATGGAAGATAACCTATAAAAGAATCCCCCCCCATAATACGCCCCAGTACCGTTGAAATGGAAGCAATATGTGATTAGCTGGTATGCCTGTTCACCACCAGCTCCTGCCTTTCCCTAACATGTATCTCAACCCCCTTCCCTCCCCTTTCTCCCCCTACTTCACCCCTCCTTTAATATCCTAATATTTCCGTCTTTATTTCCCCCTTTTTCTTTTTTCCCTCCGGTAATATGTCTAATATGTCGCGTTAGCACTCTCCCTCCCTCCACTTCCTCCCGCCCTCTAACATGTGCAGGAGGCAGCCACAGCCATATGTGTCTAGTGTCTTGCGAGACCTTGGAGAGAGAGGGTGTATGTCACACACTCGTCACATCCCTCAACCCGTCACAAATATGCGGTTTTGACTGGATATTTACTGTGTACACCGATTTTCTGGTCTACAATGTTCACATGTTCATTATACAAGTAAAATATACATACACACTTGGAGCAAAAATATTACTTTGTATGGTAAATATGAAGGTAATTAATTTGCATGCACTTTAAAAAACAAACGGTGCATTCCTCGGGTTAAGCATCCTATAATCGTGTACATTATAATAATTAAAAACTTGCTCTTGTTAACGCGAGCATGCATGTGTGTGAGAGAGTGAGGTAGTAAGAGCGAGCAGTAACAAGAACAACAAGGCAGTACCCCAATACCCTTCCCTAGTACCCTACCCATCTAGTAGGCTACCTATCCCCTGGAGAGAGTACAAAGGAGTACAAAGGAGTACAAAGGAAATCCAGCAACAACAGGTCTAGTGACCCTTCTAGGCTGCTTGTCCTCCAACACACTGAGGATCAAGTGTCCAAACAGTGGTTTAGAGTGGGTAAGGGAACATTGGAAAGGGAACTTCTACCCTGGAACTAACGTCCGTGGCAGGATTAGGAAGTTAGTAGGGGACAGATGGGTTAGTAACTGAGGGGGGGATAAAATAAAGTTATTCATTTACAAACGTAGTCAGTCGCGGGTTTGATGCGAGATATTTGTCAAAGCGGAGTTTAAATGAATCAACAGTGCTGCAGTCTATAACGTCTCGGGGAAGTCCATTCCACAAGTTGACAACTCGATTGAAGAAGAAATTCTTAGATTCGTGTGAGTTAAAAGATTTACCAATAATTTTGCAACCGTTTCCCCGCATGTAATTAGATTGGTCGATAGTGAAGTACTTACTACAGTTCATATTGTCGATGCCTTTGATGATTTTGAACACTTGAATTAAGTCACCTCTTAATCTGCGCTGGGTTAAAGGAAATAGATTTAATTCTCTAAGACGCTCTTCGTATGGTTTATTCTTTAGGCTAGGTATCATTTTGGTAACTCTACGTTGAACTCGTTCTAGCTTGTTTATATCTTTTTGGTAATAAGGGCACCAGGATTGAACGCAGTATTCCAGAAGAGGGCGGACTAAGGAATTGTAAAGGTTAGGATAACTTCTTTGGATTTATGCTCAAATGACCTGCCTATAAAGCCAATTATTTTGTTTGCCTTCTTAACAACTTCTGAACATTGTTGACTCGGTTTTAGGTTACTCGATATTGTTACTCCCAGATCGGTTTCTCTGTTTACATTCTTAAGCTGAGTGCCATTCATCGAATAGTTTGCTTTCTCATTTAGGTATCCGATATGTAGTACTTTACATTTATCCGCATTGAAACTCATTTGCCAAATTTGGGCCCAACATGACAATTTATCTAGATTGTGTTGCATATCGTCAACTTGTTCTTTTGAGAGTACGCTACTTGCAATTTTTGTATCGTCAGCAAATTTTGAGATTGTACAGGTGAGACCCTCATCTATGTCGTTGATGTAAATTAGAAAGAAAATTGGTCCTAGTACCGATTCCTGGGGTACCCCGCTACTTACATTGGTCCATTTAGATGCCTTACCGTTTATGACTACTCTTTGCTTTCTGTCGCTGAGCCAATTGTCTATCCATTTCAACACACCGTCTTGTATTCCATGCGCTTTTAGTTTTAGCAGTAAATGTTTGTGGGGAACTTTGTCAAAGGCCTTTTGAAAATCAAGGTATATAATATCTACAGCTTTACTCTCATCGTAGAGGTTGAGGATATTGTGGAAGAAGTCCAAGAGGTTTGTTAAACAGGAACGTTTTATACGAAAGCCGTGTTGAGTATCTATAAGTAAGTTATTTGCCTCTAAGTGATTTACGAGTCTGTCTCTTATGACCGTTTCTAGCATTTTACATACAATTGAGGTTAAGCTAATTGGACGATAGTTACTGGGTAGGGATTTGCTGCCTTTTTTGAATATCGGTGTTACATTGGCTAGCTTCCACTGATCAGGCATAGTCCCAGACTGCAAGGATTCATTGAATAGCAATGTCAGTGGTTTGGAGAGCTCATCCTTAGCTTCCTTTAGAACTCTAGGCGAGATTGTATCAGGTCCAGGCGTTTTATTTACCTTGAGTTTATCTAAACAATTCAATACTTCTCCCTCTGTAACGGTGATATTGCTTAGAACATCTGAATTATCAATCTGAATCGGCAATGGTGTAGGGATATCACTGAGGTCTTCGGTTGTAAAAACTGATGCAAAGAAGAGAGAGAGAGAGAGATCGGGGAAGCCCATTCCACAAGTTGACGACTCTCTCAGAAAGAGAGAGAGTCGTCAACTTGTGGAATGGGCTTCCCCGATATGTCATAGACTGCAACACCGTTGATTATTTCAAAGTTCGCCTAGACAAGCACCTTGCCCTGAACCCAAGGTTGACTGCATTTGAAATTAAATTTATAATTTCTTTAGTGGTGTTCGTTCAATAACCTAATAGATCTTAATATAATTTCCCCTGCCATGGACTAAGCCCCAGGAAAGCTCTTCCTTCTCACATCTTTCCCACATTCTCTCCGAAATATTATTGCAACACTTGGAACAGCAGTGTTTTGGAGGGCAAGTAACCTCGAGGGGTCGCATGCCATGTTGTTGCTTGTTTTCCTTTGTACTCCTTTGCTCGCTCTCGCGCTCTCTCTCTCTCTCTCTCTCTCTCTCTCTCTCTCTCTCTCTCTCTCTCTCTCTCTCTCTCTCTCTCTCTCTCTCTCTCTCTCTCTCTCTCTCTCTCTCTCTCTCTCTTTGTCAAACTGATGTCCCTCTTAACCTCTTCTTGCTGACAACGAGTTCTTCTTTGTTTATATTAATTCTGCCATTTTTGTTTGTACCCAGCTTAGAAAGGAGCTCCATGGAACAAAGAGTTAACCCTTTCAGTACCGATGACGTCCTTTTCTGTATATTCTGGCTACTATTAGATTATCTTATTCAGTTTAGGAAGGACGTCTACTAATTAAAATGCTACAGACTCTCAATTAATCCTTTTAGCTACAATATAACCTTCCTAAGCATCATAAAATCGTCTAAATGTTTCTGTAATCAACTAAAAATAACGTCAACAGTCTAGCAAGGGTTAAACATTCAATTAAACCGGACATGTCCTTCCTACTTTGTATAAAATCTTCTGGAGGTAGTAAGAATATATAGTTAATGGCGATTTAGCATAGAAAGGTTCAAGGAAAACCCCCAAAGTTGCATCACAAAGGGCAGACAGGACAACAGAGTACACGGGAGAGAGAGAAAGAGAGAGGGAAATAGTTAGGTAGTATTTCTGGGTGCATCTTTCCTCCTACAGTTGCCTGTTTGTGTGTGTTAAGGACAGTGTTGCTTTCAAGGTTGCAAGGGGGTGTTGGTGTAGAGAAGTGTGGTTTCTCAGGTGAGTTATTTTACTAAGGATAATGTATTAATGTCGGACAGGTTGGGAAAGGTATCCTGACCAGGATTCGAACTCACTAACTATAGATATTTTTGGAAGAGTTGGGCACCATGTGGATACGGTGCCCAACTCTTACAAAAATACCTGGAGTGAGTGGGTTCGAATAATGGTCAGGATACCTCTCCAAGGTATTTTACTCTTGTTATTATACTTATGTTTGGCTTAATACCCGAAATAGCTCACTGAGCTTTTTGGTAGCCACCAGAAAGTGAAACTTTCAAACTGAACTAAAGTTGACCTAAACAAACTAACATAGTCAAACTTAACGCAGTGTAACCCAACCAACGGTATTCTCAGTGTTTCTTCTATTCAACTGCTGATCGCTAGAACTCTCTCCCAGAATCAGTCTTTCCCTCTTCCTATGACTTAAAATTGCTTCAAAATCCGTGTGTCTAGGCATTTTGGCTCGAACGTCCCTTGATTTTGGCCCTGTTACTCTTTCAACTCTGGGTGAGGCACTCGCTACAGACAGTTCTACCTTTTGTCTCCCTCACTCACATAGAAAAAAAATATGGTAACCTAACGTAGCCTAACCCAACCTAAGTTATATTGAACTGAAATGTTTAGCTTTAATGTTAGTTAGTGGTTATGATGATGCAGTTTTTAACGCAATGCACTCCCTTGATTAACAGGGCTAGGGCGCGCCCTTGTTACACGGACTTAACTGGTACATTTGCCACAATTCGCTAGACCGAGCTGTCCAAACTCTTAACATCTACCAATGGCACGGTCTGGGATCGAGCTGCCGACCCTTCGATCAGCAGCTAGACGCGCTACCGTTTGGTCGTGGTTATGGACATTCGTACAATTTGTTTCGACCACATTTACACTTTCCACAACCACCTGCACTATAGTCTATTTACTTTCAACTGACCGTAGATTGCAAAGGTCCCATCATCATTTCTCAGTTAATTTGAACGCTGTGTAGTGATATAGGGTGTTAATTATTTATCTATCTATCTATCTATTGCCGGACGCCTTACTCCCCTTACGAGGGTGGTCATACCCCCAAGCGGACCTATTCCCTGTGAGAGGGACAACCCGAGCCAGTTTAGTGAGGGACTTACAGGATTGACCACTCAATTTAGGATCCGTCCGACTCCGAGGCCCTCTGTGTATTTTGTTAGCACTATTTTTCTACAGTGGTGTTCGGCTAATCCATCCACTAACCTGCCTTACCCTTAGGTAAGCAGTACGGATTTGTATCAGGTTTACTTCCCTAGACAGGTTGCCAACCAAGGCTGACGAGTCTCATCCACCCGGATTTGTATAAGGTTGTCTCCCCTAGATGAGTTGCCGACCAAGGCTAACGAGCCCCATGGTATTAATATGACACAGAGACATAGTTTTTTCATATTTTTATATTAGGTATCCAGAAATCGGCTGCTAAGGGATTTAATTTACCGTCAGCTGAAATAAAACCGAGTATAGTGGCTGGTACGGTTGGCCAAATAAGTCTTGTCTCCACTGTCATTACGTTTGGCTCGCTGTGTGCTGTATTAATGTATGTCAGATGTTAAATAGGGGGTGTAACGATAGGAACATGTTTGTATATCTCACTCGAAACGATGAATGAATGCTTAGTGCTGATACCACTTATTGATCGAGATATACTTGGTACCGCGACATCACTGATTTGGCCGACTGTACATTCGTATACGATACACTTAAAACAGTTAACATTGGTTGAGGGAAAACACTGACTTCGGCATGTTTTTAATTCTTGCAGTATTTGAGGACATATTCTCTTTTATCATTAGGTGATTTTATGCAATTTAGGAAGGATTTCTAGGAATCAAAGGGGTAACAACTATCTCCCTTAACTCTCTACCTTCCAAACGTTCTTCCTAAACTGAATAAAATCGTTTAATAGTGGCCAGAATTAAAAGTCAACACGCGTCATAATTCCCAAGGGGTTGAAGGAAACGTTTAAAAGTATTTCATCTTCGTGTCAGAATTATTGAAGAAAATGTGTACCACCTTTATTTGTCGGTGATTGTATAGTCCCAATCCTTAAGGGGAGATTTCCACTTGAGGAATTTTTTTCTGGACCCCTTTCTCCCTCATGTTTAGTCCCATTGCTTTTGAGACTTTAAGACCTTCGCCCTAGTAGTTTGGATATTTTAAGACATTTTGCCCCATTTCTGTCAATTTTAAGACCTTTCGTGCCGTTAAGGTGTCGATTTTTTCCTGGCGAGCGATAGCGAGCCTGTAATTTAAGAGCAACCGGCCTCCGGCCTGGACATTTTTCTACCGAAAAATGTACAAATTTATCTTGAAAGGGGGTCTAAGGGGTGTAATTTTAAGCTTGATGAAAAAGTAGGGAACAAACTAAATACCTCCCCTTAAGGGAGGAAGGGTATATTTATTGGTCGATTTATTTAGTTATCATGATTTTTCTTCAGTTTTCTCTCTAGACCTCCATCAAGCTTAAAAACATCCCCAACATTCCCCTTCTAGATAAATATGTACATTTTTCGGTACAAATGTGCCGGCCAAAGACCGGTTCCTCCAAAATTACAGGCTCGCTATCGCTCGCAAAGGGTGTTTGTCATCTCTCTCTCTCTCTCTCCCTCTCTCGCTCTTGCTCTTTCTCTCGCTCTTGCTCTTTCTCTCGCTCTCTCTCTCTCTCTCTCTCTCTCTCTCTCTCTCTCTCTCTCTCTCTCTCTCTCTCTCTCTCTCTCTCTCGCTCTTGCTCTTTCTCTTTCTCTCGCTCTCGCTCTTTCTCTCGCTCTCGCTCTCTCTCTCTCTCTCTCTCTCTCTCTCTCGCTCTCGCTCTTTCTCTTTCTCTCGCTCTCGCTCTTTCTCTCGCTCTCGCTCTTTCTCTCGCTCTCTTTCTCTCTCTCTCTCTCTCTCGCTCTTGCTCTTTCTCTCGCTCTCGCTCATTCTCTCGCTCTCGCTCTTTCTATCTCTCTCTCTCTCTCTCTCTCTCTCTCTCATAGTGTGTGCGACTGTGTGTACATTGACAGGATCGTTAAATTGACTAAATTTTAGAGGAAAATTCTTTTGAGTAAAGGCTGTTAACCCTAGCTCCTGCCCTCCCTCCTCTCTCTGTAACACTGATTGACAACAAACACACTCGCATACACACACAATGCTCTTAGATACACACCCACACACATTTATACAGTCACACACACACACACACACACACACACACACACACACACACACACACACACACACACACACACACACACACACATTCAAACTGGCCAGTCCAGTTGCCTACATTACTCTATTAGGCTTGACATGAAATAAGATGCCTGCTTAATTTTAACCAGAGTGGCAAAGTCAGATATACATATATATATATATATATATATATATATATATATATATATATATATATATATGGGAGGTGTGGTAGAGTGGTCTTGCCACTGAACTGGTAATCCAATGGACCCGGGTTCGAATCCCAATATGTCAATGGGAAGATATTATTGAGATGGAATTTGTGCTGTGTTTCAGTGCATTACCACAGCACACCGAAATGCCAAAACAAAAATACCCTCATTGTTACCTGATTAAATAGCATTGTATGAATATTCCCATATCATTAATCGATTTTAGGAGTAGAGTTGGTTGTTGGATAGAACATAATAATTCAAAATATGCTACAGGGGGGCAATGCCTAGTGAGTTAATTGCTCAATAGGTGGCGTTCTGAGAGTGAGGGTCCGAGTCTGAGGGAATGAGACGGTGAAGCGCAGAGGCGGAGCAGCTTCAGAGATGGAGTTGCTTCGAGCCGGGGTGCTTCGCATGTCTCACTCCCTAGACTGGAACAAAACCTCACAGGCCTCACTGTGTTCAGCGGTTCAGTGTGCAGGCTCTCAGCCTATGCCCGAGAGGGAGTAGTTGGAATATAGAAGAAAAAAAATAATATATATATATATATATATATATTTTTTTTTCTTTAATACATACGAGGTTGAAAGAAATGGCAATTTCTGCGTTGGAAATTTTATTATTCAAAGTTTCCAGGTCTCTGATGAGTTTTCGCTGGGTGGCAGGAAGTAGATGAAGGAGATGAGCAAAATTCATGGTGGTACAGGGTTACATTAAAGTACATGAAGATACAGGATATACGACGCGTTTCACTGGACAACCAGCATTATCAAGTAAGGATGGAATGATATAAAAGGTAAACAGGAAGGGTATATATAGAGGGTGGAGGATCAGAGGAGGCGAAAATCAGGGGGCAAAAGTCTGCTATTGGTGGAGGGGTATTCTAGGAGAGAGAAAGGGAGAACCGCTTCACGCATGCGCACTGGATGCGGGATGGTGGTCGGTTGGTGGGGTCGAAGCTGATTGGCTGTGTGTCGAGGGGCGTGGCCTAAGTTGTGTGGTGCCTGCGGAAGACGAAGCTGAAGGAGGTAGCGAGAGGGCTGCGTCAAGGGGAGGGGGGGGGGGGGGGGGGGGGGGGGGGGTGTTAGGTCCTGTAGGAAAGTGCCTTTTGGCAGAAGGAAGGATCTGAAGGTCCAGAGTTTGGTTGTTGATGTTGGGATGTAAGGCTTGGATATATAAAGCTTCGAGTATAGGTAATCTCCTTGGGTCACTTTCTTTATCGAGTATGGTGGTGTGTTTCTCTAACTCGTTGCGTGTGAGGTGAGGGTGGTTAGGGGTGAGATAGTGGTCTTTGATGGCTCCAGCCTGAAGGTGAAGAGTTAACCGAAACTTTGAATAATAAAATTTCCAACGCAGAAATTGCCATTTCTTTCAACCTCGTATGTATTAAAGAAAATGTATTACCTGGCTTTACCAACATATATATATATATATATATATATATATAGTATATACCACAAATCCTTGGGTTTGGTTATATTGCATTAACTCTGAAAACAATATATAGTTCATTGTTGAGTAGGATTGGGACGACTTTTTCCCGGGACTAAGCAACTACCGGTATATATTATAGTTCTACAGGTATAACAGCCTTCAGGTTTATATATTATAGTTCTACAGGTATAACAGCCTTCAGGTTTATATATTATAGTTCTACAGGTATAACAGCCTTCACGTTTATATATTATAGTTCTACAGGTATAACAGCCTTCAGGTTTATATATTATAGTTCTACAGGTATAACAGCCTTCAGGTTTATATATTATAGTTCTACAGGTATAACAGCCTTCAGGTTTATATATTATAGTTCTACAGGTATAACAGCCTTCAGGTTTATATATTATAGTTCTACAGGTATAACAGCCTTCAGGTTTATATATTATAGTTCTACAGGTATAACAGCCTTCAGGTTTATATTATAGTTCTACAGGTATAACAGCCTTCAGGTTTATATATTATAGTTCTACAGGTATAACAGCCTTCAGGTTTACACGCAATGGGAAGGAGGGGAGGGGAGGGGGGGGGGGGGTTGTCGTAAAATATATAACCATGGTTCTTATCCTACCTCTTTCATACACCCACCCTTGTGGCCATACCCTAGACATAAGGGTATATACTGCTGTCTCTCGTGTTGCTTACTGTAGTTCTTCTCGCTCTCATATTTTCTCTCTCTCTCTCTCTCTCTCTCGCTCTCTCGCTCTCTCTCTCTCGCTCTCATATGTTCTCTCTCTCTCTCTCTCTCTCTCTCTCTCTCTCTCTCTCTCTCTCTCTCTCTCTCTCTCTCTCTCTCTCTCTCTCTTTTTCTTTTTCTGGGTGGGTGGTTAGAGAGCCTTCTGCCTTGCTATCCATACCTTCCACTTTGTAGTAATTTCTACGTTAGCATTATATCCGGATTGCCTAGTAGTAGGGACCCACGCAAAGTACGTGCAGTCTGTGTATTTATGTAACTGTTATTCCCAAAGGGTTAAGGGGAGTTTCCACTTGAGGATTTTTTTCTTTACCCCTTTCTCCCTCATGTTTAGCCCCATTGCTTTTGAGATTTTAAGACCTTCGCTCAATTAGTTTGGCGATGTTAACAACTTTCACACCATTTATGTCACTTTTAAGACCATTCGTGCCATATAGGTGTCGATTTTTTCCTGGCGAGCGATAGCGAGCCTGTAATTTAAGAGGAACCGGCCTTTGGCCGGTAAATTTTTCTACCGAAAAATTTACAAATTTATCTTGAAAGGGGGTCAAGGGGGTGTAATTTCAAGCTTGATGGAAGTCTACGAAACACACTAAATCTCCCCTTAAGTGCCCCATTAATTACTCCTTCCATTCGTCTATACATTAGGCTAGCATAGCGCAGTTGTAATTATATGTACATGCTCAGATTAATATACAGGATTCGAAACTGCATAATAAATCGTAGACTTGTGCATATTTCTTTAACTGTCTTGATAGCGTAATACATAAGTGCGCGGAATTTCTATGTGAGTATCCTAGGTTTGAGTCCTTGGAGTGCCACACGTATTTGTTGATTTCATTAATTGAGTTTAGAGGTGAGGTTGGTTGGTGGAGAAAACATAATAATTGCCGCAGGTAGGGTATTGCAATTGCTTCTGTCGGTAATCTTGAGTTAGCTGTCGTTCTGTCCTGTAGTAATCTATATTTTATTAATTTCACCACAACACCAAACACCCCCAATGAAATTAATTAAAGTATATATGATCCGCCGGGATTCGAACCCGGGTTATCACACACAGATTTTTTGCCACCTTATCCATTACACCACAAGAGAGAGCGTGTCTAGCCCTCTATATGTGCCTTTATCTCCTATTTCCTTGCTGACTGTTCCTTAGCTGCAGTTGTGGACGGCCATCTCTCACGTTCCTCCAACTATCGACTCTGGTGTTCTTCAGGGTTCTGTTTCTATTTCTACTATTCATTAAGGGGAGGTTTTTAGTTAGTTCGCTAGACTTCCATCAAGCTTAACATTACAACCCCTAGACCCCCTTTCAAGATAAATTTGTACATTTTTCGGTAGAAAAATGTCCCGGCCAAAGGCCGGGTCCTCTTAAATTACAGGCTCGCTATCGCTCGCCTGAAAAAAATCGACACCTAAATGGCACGAAAAGTCTTAAAATTGACAGAAATGGGGCGAAAGTTCTTAAAATCGCCAAACTAATGGGGCGAACGTCTTAAAATATCAAAAGCAATGGGGCTAAACATAAGAGAGAAAGGGGTCAAGAAAAACATCCCTCAAGTGGAATTCTCCCCTTAATGATCTCAACTAAACCACTCATATGATGATGATGATGACCCTACTTTAAACACTCTTCAGCTAGTTGTCCACAGTGACCCACCATGCAGTTACTTCAACACTTTTGGGATGAGGCCATGGCACACCTATCTTTTGTGATGAGGCCATGGCACACCTATCTTTTGTGATGAGGCCATGGCACACCTATCTTTTGTGATGAGGCCATGGCACACCTATCTTTTGTGATGAGGCCATGGCACACCTATCTTTTGTGATGAGGCCATGGCACACCTATCTTTTGTGATGAGGCCATGGCACACCTATCTTCTGCTCGATCAACTTTATCCAATTGGGCTAGAGATAACCTCGTTGCTTTTAAGGGGAGGTTTCCACTTGAGGGATTTTTTTTCGAACTTCCTTCTCCCTCATGTTTAGCCCCATTGCTTTTGAGATTTTAAGACGTTCGCCCCATTATTTTGACGATTTTTAGAACTTTCGACCCATATCTGTCAATTTTAAGACCTTTCGTGCCATTTAGGTGTCGATTTTATCCTGGCGAGCGATAGCGAGCCTGTAATTTAAGAGAAACCGGCTTTCAGCCGGGACATTTTTCTATCGAAAAATGTAAAAATTTATCTTGAAAGGGGGTCTAGGGGGTGTAATTTTAAGCTTGATGAAAAAGTAGGGAACAAACTAAATACCTCCCCTTAATGCTTTCAAAACCCATTTTCTCCATCTAGGTACCCGACGCAATCTTTCACACGACTATCCCTTACTTTTCAATAACGCACAATTTTACCCTATGTCCTCTCTTAATATTTGTGATGTCTCTTTTTCCTCTGACCTTTCTTGGGAAGACTATATTACCATTCTTGCTTAGACAGCTTCCCAGAAGTTAAGTGTTCTCAGCATTCTCTGTGGGTTCTTTACCCCTGCACAGCTTCTTACTCTGCACAGGAGTATGTTTTTTTTTTTTTTTTTTTTCTATGTGATTGAGGGAGGCAAAAGGCAGAACTGCCTATAGCGAGTGCCTCCCCCACAGTTGAAAGAGTGACTGGGCCAAAATCAAGGGACGTTCGAGCCAAAATGCCTGGACACACGGAGTTTGAAGCAATTTAAGTCATAGGAAGAGGGAAAGACTGATTCTGGGAGAGAGTTCCAGAGCTCAGCTGTTGAGTAGAAGAAAGTTTGAGAGTAACGTTTAACTCTTGGGTTGGAGAGTTGCACAGAGTAGGGGTGGGATTGAATTGCAAGACGGGTACCAAGTGCCCTACGTAAAGGAGGTGGTATACACTGGGAAAGCTCTAAGGAACACTGATTATTATTGTAGCGATAGAATAGCGAGAGATATGCAACATTGCGGCGGAGAGAGAGAGATTGCATCGAATACTGTTCGTCTGTGTGGGTTGGTTTCACTCATGCCGCACTTCTTGAAAGGGTAGAGTCAAAAGTATTTCATCTCATCAACTCACCTCCCCTTATTAATGCTCTACAATCGCTCTTACACTGCCATGTTACATATCTCTCTCTTTTATAGCTATTGCAATAATTTGTTTGTTTAGACCTTGCTCAATGAATACTTCCTCCCTCACGGAGAGATAGGTGACACCCGCCTTTATATAGGTTAACTCTGGAACTATCTCCCTCGATCAATCTTTTCCTCATCCTACGACTTTAACTGCTTCAACCTCCGCGTGTTCAGTCATTTGCACTCCAACGTAACTTGAATTTGGCTCTCTGTATTATTTCAATTTTAGAAGGGTTGACACTCATTACAGGCAGATAATAAACAGTACATAACGGTAACAGAATTTTAGCGGTGATGGAAACATCCTTGCACAATTAATAGGCTAAATCTGGGTGAAGATTTAGTCCTAATGATACAGCCCACTTTTTCCCAAACCCATTTTAGTACTGACTTTGTGTGTGAGAACGGGGGAGATATTATAGTAAAGGTTTAGCTTAGAACGGGGGAGATATTATAGTAAAGGTTTAGCTTAGAACGGGGGAGATATTATAGTAAAGGTTTAGCTTAGAACGGGGGAGATATTATAGTAAAGGTTTAGCTTAGAACGGGGGAGATATTATAGTAAAGGTTTAGCTTAGAACGGGGGAGATATTATAGTAAAGGTTTAGCTTAGAACGGGGGAGATATTATAGTAAAGGTTTAGCTTAGAACGGGGGAGATATCATAGTAAAGGTTTAGCTTAGAACGGGGGAGATATTATAGTAAAGGTTTAGCTTAGAACGGGGGAGATATTATAGTAAAGGTTTAGCTTAGAACGGGGGAGATATTATAGTAAAGGTTTAGCTTAGAACGGGGGAGATATTATAGTAATGGTTTAGCTTAGAACGGGGGAGATATTATAGTAAAGGTTTAGCTTAGAACGGGGGAGATATTATAGTAAAGGTTTAGCTTAAGGGGGGAGGGGTTTCTTTATTGGTCGATTTGTACATTTTTCGGTAGAACAATATCTCGGCCGAAGGACGTTTCTTCCTAAATTATAGGCTCGCAGTTGCTATCACTCGCCAGGGAAAAATTGACACCTAAATGGCACGAAAGGTCTTATTATTGACAAAGAAATGGGGCGAAAAGTCTTAAACTCACCAGACTAATGGGCCGAAAGTCTTGAAATCTGAAAACTAGTGGGGATAAACATGAGAGAGAAGGGGGCCAGACAAATCAACCATCTCCCCCCTTAACCAGGTGGAAGGCTTATAATTTGGGTTCTACATTGTTGGATATCTGCATAATCCATATTTGATTACCTGTTATTGATGCTTATATGAACATAATGGTGGTATTGGAGCCGCGATCCGCCAGAGTGGAGCATGCTAATATTTTAAGGGAGCCCACCTCGTTTTTTGTTTTCTCTTTCTCTCCCTCTCTCTTTGGCTTGTATCCATTCGGCCCCATTCAGCCTACTGTTTTAAGACGTTTACCCCCATCCAGGTGTCAATATATTCCTGGCGAGCGGTAGCGAGCCAGCATATATATATTTTTGTTTTGACAGTAAGCTAAATTTGTAAATTTTTCGATAGAAAATGTCTCCGGCGAAGCCGGATTTCTCCATACAAAGCTGGCTCGCTATCGCTCGCCAGGAAGAAATCGACACCTGGATGGGGATAAACGTCTTAAAACAGTTGGCTGAATGGGGCCGAATGGAAACAAGCCAGGAAAGAGAGAAAAGGCGAGAAAGATAAAACAAAAAAACGTTGACCCTCCTTAACCCCTTCTGTACCGGCGACGTCTTTTTTATTTTGTGCTTGCTATATTTAGATGGTTGTGTGCATTTTTAGAAGGATCTGAGGTAGTAAATAGGTTAAGGGGAGATTTCCACTTGAGGGATTTTTTTCCTAACTCCTTTCTCCCTCATGTTTAGCCTCATTCTTTTTCTAATTTTAAGACGTTTGCCCCCATTATTTTGACGATTTTAAGAACTTTCAACTCATTTCTGTCAATTTTAAGACCTTTCGTGCCATTTAGGTGTCGATTTTATCCTGGCGAGCGATAGCGAGCCTGTAATTTAAGAGGAACCGGCTTTCAGCCGGGACATTTTTCTACCGAAAAATGTACAAATTTATCTTGAAAGGGGCTCAAGGTGGTGTAATCTTAAGCTTGAAGGATATCTAGGGACCAAACTAAAAAAAAAAACTTAAGTGAGCTAGTTAGAAGCCTGGTAAACTTAAGTGAGCTAGTTGGAAGCCTGGTAAACTTAAGTGAGCTAGTTGGAAGCCTGGTAAACTTAAGTGAGCTAGTTGGAAGCCTGGTAAACTTAAGTGAGCTAGTTGGAAGCCTGGTAAACTTAAGTGAGCTAGTTGGAAGCCTGGTAAACTTAAGTGAGCTAGTTGGAAGCCTGGTAAACTTAAGTGAGCTAGTTGGAAGCCTGGTAAACTTAAGTGAGCTAGTTGGAAGCCTGGTAAACTTAAGTGAGCTAGTTGGAAGCCTGGTAAACTTAAGTGAGCTAGTTGGAAGCCTGGTAAACTTAAGTGAGCTAGTTGGAAGCCTGGTAAACTTAAGTGAGCTAGTTGGAAGCCTGGTAAACTTAAGTGAGCTAGTTGGAAGCCTGGTAAACTTAAGTACTTAAGTGAGCTAGTTGGAAGCCTGGTAAACTTAAGTGAGCTAGTTGGAAGCCTGGTAAACTTAAGTGAGCTAGTTGGAAGCCTGGTAAACTTAAGTGAGCTAGTTGGAAGCCTGGTAAACTTAAGTGAGCTAGTTGGAAGCCTGGTAAACTTAAGTGAGCTAGTTGGAAGCCTGGTAACTTAAGTGAGCTAGTTGGAAGCCTGGTAAACTTAAGTGAGCTAGTTGGAAGCCTGGTAAACTTAAGTGAGCTAGTTGGAAGCCTGGTAAACTTAAGTGAGCTAGTTGGAAGCCTGGTAAACTTAAGTGAGCTAGTTGGAAGCCTGGTAAACTTAAGTGAGCTAGTTGGAAGCCTGGTAAACTTAAGTGAGCTAGTTGGAAGCCTGGTAAAACTTAAGTGAGCTAGTTGGAAGCCTGGTAAACTTAAACTTAAGTGAGCTAGTTGGAAGCCTGGTAAACTTAAGTGAGCTAGTTGGAAGCCTGGTAAACTTAAGTGAGCTAGTTGGAAGCCTGGTAAACTTAAGTGAGCTAGTTGGAAGCCTGGTAATTGGATTAAGTGAGATAGTTGGAAGCCTGGTAAACTTAAGTGAGCTAGTTGGAAGCCTGGTAAACTTAAGTGAGCTAGTTGGAAGCCTGGTAAACTTAAGTGAGCTAGTTGGAAGCCTGGTAAACTTAAGTGAGCTAGTTGGAAGCCTGGTAAACTTAAGTGAGCTAGTTGGAAGCCTGGTAAACTTAAGTGAGCTAGTTGGAAGCCTGGTAAACTTAAGTGAGCTAGTTGGAAGCCTGGTAAACTTAAGTGAGCTAGTTGGAAGCCTGGTAAACTTAAGTGAGCTAGTTGGAAGCCTGGTAATTGCTGGAGGGTCTTTTTAAACTGCGTAACATCGTCTACAAGTAGTCAGAATAAAGAGAAAATGACGGCACCGGCACTGGAAGGGTTCAAAACTTAAGCCGGAGTCACACGAGCCCTTTTTCGAGCCCTTTTTACGGGCAATTATGGTCTGGCAGCTTCAAATATTACAGTTTGTCAGAATTCAGCCGCCTAACATAATCTACCTTCAGTCTAATTGCCGGTACGAGTGCGAAAATGTCCCGAAATAATACGAGAAAAAACTTGCTCATGGAAAATTGACGGAAAAAGCGCTCGTGTGACAGCGGCTTTATGGAAGAATTGCCAATCAACTATTTGCATATCTAAATCATATAAGATATTTGTTTTATGTTGGGCTCTCCTTCCCCCTCATGTCTATTTCCATTAGATTTCAGATTTTAAGATGTTCGGCCTATTAGTTTGGCAATTATAAGACCTTTCGCCCCATTGCTTTGTCAATATTGAGACCTTTCGTGCCATTTAAGTGTCTTTTTTCTGGCGAGCGTTAGCGAGCCTTTAATGTATTGTTTTCTATATGAGTGGGGGAGACAAAAGACAGAATTGAGGCAGAATTGCCTGTGGCTAGTGCCTCCCCCAGGGTTGAAAGAGGGACAGGGCCAACATCAAGGGACGTTCGAGCCAAAATGCCTGGACACACGGAGTTTGAAGCAATTCAAGTCATAGGAAGAGGGAAAGACTGATTTTAGGAGAGAGTTCCAGGGTTCAGCTGTTGAATAGAAGAAAGATTTAGACTAACATTTCACTCTTGGGTTGGAGAGTTGCACAGAGTTGAGGTGGGATTGTGTTGCAAGATGGGTGCTACGTGTTCTACGAAGAGGGGGTGGTATACACAGAGAGCTCTTAGGAACACTGATTATTGTAGTAGCGGTAGAGTAGTGAGAGAGATGCAACATTGCGGCGAAGAGAGAGATAATTTAGTAGGAACATGCCTTTGGCCGGGACACTTTTGTCTATTGATTTTTTTTTTACAAATTTATCTAGAAGGAAGATATATATATATATATATATATATAAATATATATATATATATATATATATATATATATATATATATATATATATATATATATATATATATATATATATATATATATATATATATATATATTTTTTTTTTTTTTTTTTTTTTTTGCGTGATGGAGGTCTAAGGAGGAGACTATAAAAATAATAGAAAGATATATCAAGCGACCAATAACTAAAACTTTTCCCTCTTAATAAGGGGGATGGGCCGGTTTTCTGGACCACTGTCTCCCTCATGTTTAGCCCCATTAGTTTTCAGATGTTAAGATGTTTGCCCCATTAGTTAGTCGATTTTAAGACCTTTCGCCCCATTTCTTCGTCAATATTTAGACCTTTCCTGCTATTTAGGTGTCGATGTTTTCCCTGGCGAACGATAGTGAGCCTGTAATGTTGGAAGAACCGGCCTTCGGCCGGAATGTTTTTCTACCGAAAAATTTACAAATTTATCTAGAAGGGGGATCTAATGGATGTTTTTTTTTTTTTTTTTAATTTGGTGGAGGTCTAGGGAGGAAACTAGAAAAATAATGAATACATGCAAAAAACGCCCCAAAAGTTAACCATGGGTGGGAACCTTGAGTCCTTCCAAAATAGTACATATCAATATTTGGAGAAAGTTATGCATAACATAGTACGCTGATGAATATATTTAATAATTGTTTTTACGGTGAGAGGACTGGCAGCACTATTGCCAACATAGTAGCGTAATTTTAGTTTGACGATTTTAAGACCTTTTTGTGCCATTTACAGTAGGTGTCGATTTTTTCCTAGTGAACGTAGTAGGCTAACTAACTAAAGGTTTCTAAATACTCCTGATTACCACAAAGGCTTTAAAGTATCCCAGAAAGAGCGCACATCGCATAATTGTTCGAGAAAGGGTTAAGCTAACACACTGTAAGTCAATAATATAGCGTCAGGACAGAAGCCCCTTTTCGAGAACTCCAGTGCCCTGTCGCTATAGTCCATACCGTATATTATATAACATGACATACTGAACACCAGTGGGTTATAGCGAGGTCATCCCTAGCCCTTAACAATGTACCCTATACCTGCCCTTGTTGCTAACCCCAAACCCATATAATAAAGCGAGGCAACATTCCTATGCTAAATGACCTTGGACATGTTAAGGGGGGGTCATCGTTTTTTTTTTTTTTTTTTTATCTTTCTCTCCTTCCCGGGCTTGTATCCATTCGGCCCCATTCAGCCAACTGTTTTAAGACGTTTATCCCCATCCAGGTGTCGATTTCTTCTTGGCGAGCGATAGCGAGCCAGCATTGTATGGAGAAATCCGGCTTCGCCGGATAAATTTTTCTATCGAAAAATGTACAAATTTAGCTTGCTGTCAAAAGAAAAAATATATAGTTGGCTCGCTACCGCTCGCCAGGAAAATATTGACACCTGGATGGGGGTAAACGTCTCAAAACAGTAGGCTGAATGGGGCCGAATGGATACAAGGCAAAGAGAGGGAGAGAAAGAGAAAAAACCCCGAGGTGGGCTCCCGTAAACTAATGGACCATCTCTAGCCCTAACAATGTACCCTATACCTCCCCTTGTTGCTAACCCCAAACCCATATAATAAAGCGAGGCAACATTCCTATGCTAAATGACCTTGGACATATTGAGCGGCGGGGCCCTCCCTACACACAAGCTTGGCTCCAGGGCTATTGGCGTCCTGTTGGGTAGAAGTTTTATTTTCTCTCTCCAAGTTTTCTACTTTCTGTGCTGTAAAGCAAGAAGAAAAACAAATATGAGCATAGGAACGGTAATTAAAGGGGGGTGACCTGCTTTGTTTTTTATTTTTCTCCGGCTTGTATCCATTCGGCCCCATTCAGCCAACTGGTTTAAAACGTTTATCCCCATCCAGGTGTCGATTTCTTCCTGGCGAGAGATAGCGAGCCTACATTGTATGGAGAAATCCGGCTTCGCCGGAGAAGTTTTTCTATCTAAAAAATGTACAAATTTAGCTTGCTGTCAAAACAAAAATATATTTATGCTGGCTCGCTACCGCTCGCCAGGAAAATATTGACACCTGATGGGGGTAAACGTCTTAAACAGGAGGCTGAATGGGACCGAATGGATACAAACCAAAGAGAAAGGGAGAGAAGGAGAGAACAAAGCGTTCATGAATTTTATTGGAAGGTGTTTGGTGTTGGAAGTGAAATTAATAACAATGTATATTATTATATGGATAGACAGGTGTATCAAATAATCCAAGGTCCTATCCAGAGTGAGGTTTGGCATCCTCTACCCATCCTCAGCCGTTTATGTGTGTCTCTTTTACCGTCCTACTTTTCCTTCTGGGGGGCAGGGGGCTAGGAATCCTCACCCCCTGGACGAGACAGAGAAAGGGGTGAGGTAACGCCAAACCCATATAATGTGGACCGTCAATTATACACACTTACCATGACCATTTTGAGTGGCTTACAAGTTTTGCTTAAGGGGGAAGGGTCCGAAGGGTATATCCTTAAGGGGAGGTATTTAGTTTGTTCCCTAGACCTCCCTCAAGCTTAAAATTACTCCCCCTTGACCTCCTTTCAAGATAAATGTGTACATTTTTCAGTAGAAAAATGTCCCGGCCGAAGGCCGGTTTCTCTTAAATTACAGGCTCGCTATCGCTCGCCAGGAAAAAATGAACACCTAAATGGCATGAAAGGTCTTAAAATTGACAGAAAAGGAGCGAAAGTTCTTAAAATCGACAAAATAATGTGGCAAGCGTCTTAAAATCTCAAGAGCAACGGGGCTAAACATGAGGGAGAAGGAAGTTCGAAAATAAATCCCTCAAGTGGAAACCTCCCCTTAAGTCGATTATTTCATATACATATTTATTATTATTATTATTATTATTATTATTATTATTATTATTTGTTTTTTTAGTTTCCTCCCTAGACCTTCATCAAACTCAAAACAAATATCCCTTAGATCCTGCTTCTAGATTAATTTGTACATTTTTTGGGTAGAAAAATGTATCGGCCGAATTCCGGTTACTCTTAAATTACACGCTCGCTATCGCTCGCCAGGAAAAAATCGACACCTAAATGGCAGGAAAGGTCCGAATATTGACAACGAAAGGGGGCGAAAGGTCTTAAAATCGCCGAACTAATGGGGCAAGCATCTTAGAATCTGAAAACTAATGGGGCTAAACATGAGGAAGAAGAGGGCTCAGAAAAAACGCTCTATCTCCCCTTGAGGGCGTTTGCCTTCCTGTCGGGTAGAGATATAATTTTCTCGCTAGTTTTCCTACTGTTCTGTGCGAGTTGCCTTCGGTGTCAACCCTTTTAAGGGGAGGTTTCTAGTTGATTCCCAAGACTTCCATCAAGCTTAAAATTACTCCCCCTAGATCCCCTTTCAAGATAAATTTGTACATTTTTTGGTAGAAAAATTTCCCGGCCGAAGGCCGGTTCCCCTTAAATTACAGGCTCGCTATCGCTCGCCAGAAAAAAATCGACACCTAAATGGCACGAATGGTCTTAAAATTGACAGAAATGGGGCGAGGGTTCTTAAAATCGCCAAACTAATGGGGCAAGCGTCTTTTAATCTCACAAGCAATGGGGCTAAACCTGAGGGAGAAAGAGGTTCAGAAAAAAATCCTCCAGGTGGAAATCTCCCCTTAACCCCTTCAGTTACCGGTGACGTCCCTTTTTTTTTTTTAGCAGCATCTGGCTACTGTGAGAAGTTTTGATGTAGCTTAGGAAGGACCTCTAACCGTTAAAAAAGGCTGCAGACTATCTCATATTACAACCCTTCGAGTTACCACAGAGCCTTCTTGAGCTGAATGATGATATCCGTCTCATAGTGTCCTGTTCATCATAAGCTGGCTACTGTTAGAAGGTGTTATTCAGCTTAGGAAGGACCTCTAACCGTTTTAAGGGGAGATTTCCACTTGAGGGATTTTTTTTCTTTACCCCCCCCCCCTTCTCCGTCATGTTTAGCCCCATTGCTTTTGAGATTTTAAGACGTTCGCCCCATTAGTTTGGCGATTTTAAAAACTTTCACCCAATTTATGTCACTTTTAAGACCTTTCGTCCCATTTAGGTGTCAATTTTTTCCTGGCGAGCGATAGCGAGCCTGCAATTTAAGAGGAATCGGCCTTCGGCCGGGACATTTTTCTACCGAAAAATGTACAAATTTATCTTGAAAGGGGGTCAAGGGGGTGTAATTTCAAGCTTGATGGAAGTCTAGGAAACACACTAAAAACCTCCCCTTAAAAGGCCGCAGGAAGGATCTCTTAAAAAAAAAACTTTTCTTCTCGCTAGGTTTCCTACTGTTCTGTGCGAGTTGGCTTCGGTGTCAACCCTTTTAACCCCTTCAGTCCCGTCCGTGTGATCATAATCTGGCTAACTATTTCATTTATTGATTTCACTCCAACCAAAAAACACCGCCCAATTAATTTAATGAAAGCATGTGATCCTACCGGGATTCGAACCTGGGTTACCACATGCAGATCTTAAGGGGAGATTTCCACTTAAGGGATTTTTTTCTTGACTCCTTTCTCCCTCATGTTTAGCCCCATTGTTTTTCTAATTTTAAGACGTTTGCCCCATTATTTTGACGATTTTAAGAACTTTCAACCCATTTCTGTCAATTTTAAGACCTTTCGTGCCATTTAGGTGTCGATTTTATCCTGGCGAGCGATAGCGAGCCTATAATTTAAGAAGAACCGGCTTTCAGCCGGGAAATTTTTCTACCGAAAAATGTACACATTTATCTTAAAAGGGGCTCAAGGGGGTGTAATCTTAAGCTTGAAGGATATCTAGGGACCAAACTAAAAACCTCCCCTTAAACACTAACCATTACTGCATCAAGACTAATCTAATTATCTACCTGTACCCAACTCCACCATGCAATAATAGCCTAATGATCAAACGAAACAAAGGAATATGTTATGGGGCACAGGTCACTTAAAGGGGAGATCTCCACTTGAGGGATATTTTTTTTTTGGGCTGGACCACTTTCTCTCATGTTTAGCCCCATTGCTTTTTAGATTTTAAGACGCTCGCCCCCTTTAGTTTGTCGATTTTAAGAACTTTCGCTCCATTTCTGTCAATTTTAAGAACTTTCGTGCCATTTAGGTGTCGATATTTTCCTGGCGAGCGATAGCGAGCCTGTAATATAAGAGGAACCGGCCTTCGGCCGGGACATTTTTCGGTAGAAAAATGTAAAAATTTATCTTGAAATGAGGTATAGGGGGTGTAATTTTAAGCTTGATGGAAGTCTAGGGAACAAACTAAATACCTCCCTTTAAAACGAACCTTGCTAAGAAATATTCCTGAACCTTATGATAATCTAATATTATATTAATTTTACTCCAACACCGAACACCAGCCAATGACATTAAGGAAAGCATGTGATCCTATCGGGATTCGGTAGGCAGGACCTCTAACAGTTAAGGGGAGGTTTTTAGTTTGGTCTCTAGATATCCATCAAACTTAAGATTACACCCCCTTGAGTCCCTTTCAAGATAAATTTGTACATTTTTCGGTAGAAAAATGTCCCGGCCGAAGGCCGGTTCCTCTTAAATTACAGGCTCGCTATCGCTCGCCAGGATAAAATCGACACCTGAATGGCACGAAAGGTCGTAATATGGGGTGAAAGTTCTTAAAATCGCTAAACTAATGGGGCAAACGTTTTATAATATCAACAGCAATGGGGCTAAACATGAGGGAGAAAGGGGTCAAGAAAAAAATCCCTCAAGTGGAGATCTCCCCTTAAGAAAGCTAGTCTGTAGAGTCGTAAGGGGAAGTTTTTAGTTTGTTCCCTAGACCTCCATCAAGCTTAAAATTACACCCCCTTGAGTCCCTTTCAAGATAAATTTGTAAATTTTTCGGTAGAAAATGTCCCGGCCGAAGGCCGGTCCTTCTTAAATTACAGGCTCGCTATCACTCGCCAGGAAAAAATCGACACCTAAATGGCACGAAAGGTCTTAAAAGTGACATAAATGGGGTGAAAGTTCTTAAAATTGCCAAACTAATGGGGTGAACATACATCTTAAAATCTCAATAGCAATGGGGCTAAACATGAGAGAGAGAGGGGTAAAGAAAAAAATCCCTCAAGTGGAAATCTCCCCTTAAATGCTCCACGTCCGTCCAAAGCTGAATAAAAGCGTCAACTAATTGCCGGATAATACTGCAAAAGCCGTCGTCGGTACAGAAGGGGTTAATCACGTGAATCCAGTTTATTATTAATTGTACCTACATGTTTTTTTTTTACTATTGTGTATTATCTTAGTTTCTTAATGTTTACTTTTGTGAGATATGTGTTTGTGTGTGTGTGTGTGTGTGTGTGTGTGTGTGTACTTACTGTGTGTGTGTGTGTGTGTGTGTGTGTGAGCATGCTCGTTATTTCCCGCCTCCTATATGTGTAGGTGTTATATGTATCGTTGGAATGGTTGTGTGTGTGTGTGTGTGTGTGTGTGTGTGTGTGTGTGTGTGTGTGTGTGTGTGTGTGTGTGTGTTGTATTCTAACTTTCTTACTGTTTACTCCTGAGAGAACTATGTGTGGGAAGTAATGTGTGTGTGTGTGTGTGTGTGTGTGTGTGTGTGTGTGTGTGTGTGTGTGTGTGTGTGTTTGTTTGTGTGTGTGTGTGTGTGTGTGTCTTGTATTCTAACTTTCTTACTGTTTACTCCTGAGAGAACTATGTATGGGAAGTAATGTGTGTGTGTGTGTGTGTGTGTGTGTGTGTGTTTTGTGAATGTACAGTATGTGTATGTGTGTATTTTCCATCCTAAGCTTACTCTAATCACTCTGGCAGTAGAATGAAAAAGGTAAACAAATTGTGGCTTGATCGAAGGGCTTAATGGGAGGTTTTCACTTGAGGGATTTTTTTCTTGACCTCTTTCTCCCTCATGTTTAGCCCCATTGCTTTTGAGCTTTTAAGATGTTCACTCCATTAGTTTGGCGATTTTAAGAACGTTCGCCCCATTTCTGTCAATTTTAAGACCTTTTGTACCATTTAGGTGTCGATTTTTTCCTGGCGAGCGATAGCGAGCCTGTAATTTAAGAGGAACCGGCCTTCGGCCGGGAAATTTTTCTACCGAAAAATGTACAAATTTATCTTGAAAGGGGGACAAGGAGGTTTAATTTTAAGCTTGATGGAGGTCTTCTGGTCTAGGGAATAAACTAAATACCTCCCCTTAAGGGGAGGTTTTTAGTTTGGTCCCTAGATATCCTTCAAGCTTAAGATTACACTTCCATGAGCCCCTTTCAAGATAAATGTGTACATTTTTCGGTAGAAAAATGTCCCGGCTGAAAGCCGGTTCCTCTTAAATTACAGGCTCGCTATAGCTCGCCAGGATAAAATCGACACCTAAATGGCATGAAAGGTCTTAAAATTGACTTTCAGTTCTTAAAATCGTCAACATAATGGGGCAAACATCTTAAAATTAGAAAAACAATTAGGCTAAACATGAGGGAGAAAGGAGTGAAGAAAAAAATCCCTCGAGTGGAAATCTCCCCTTAACCTGTGTCACACTTGGGTTCAACACAGGTCCTTCCTAAACTTGACAAGATTCGTGTAAGAGGAGATGGGTCGTTTTTTTTTTTGTCCCCCGTTCTTCCTCTTGTTTAACTCCATTGGTTTTCAGATTTTAAGACGTTCGGACCATTAGTTTGGCGATTTTAAGACATTTCGCCCCATTTCTTGATCAACATTATAAGACTTTTCGTGTCATTTAGGCGTCGATTTTTTCCTGGCGAGCGATAGCGAGCCTATAATTTAAGAGGAACCATGAATTTTGTCTATCGAAAAATGTCCAAATTTAACTTGGAGGGTCTTGGGCAGGTGTTTATTGTTAAGCTTTATGAAGGTCTAGCGAGGTAACTAACTTAAGGGGAGGTTTTTAGCATGTTCCCTAGACTTCCATCAAACTTAAAATTACACCCCCTTGACCCCCTTTCAAGATTGATTTGTACATTTTTCGGTAGAAAAATGTCCCGGTCGAAGACCGGTTCCTCTTAAATTACAGGCTCGCTATCGCTCGCCAGGAAAAAATCGACACACAAATGGCACGAAAGGTCTTAAAATTGACATAAATGGGGCGAAAGTTCTTCAAATCGCTAAACTAATGGGGCGAACGTCTTACAATATCAAAAGCAATGGGGCTAAACATGAGGCAGAAATGGGTCTAGAAAAAATTCCTAAATTAGAAATCTCCCCTTAAAAATAAATTAATATATAGAAAGCCCCCCCCCTCCAAAAAAAAATAAAAATAAAATAAGTTATTATAACACTAAATAACCATAGTTCACACACACATCCCTCAAAATAACCATAGTTCATACACACATCCCTCAAAATAACCATAGTTCACACACACATCCCTCAAAATAACCATAGTTCATACACACATCCCTCAAAATAACCATAGTTCACACACACATCCCTCAAAATAACCATAGTTCATACACACATCCCTCAAAATAACCATAGTTCACACACACATCCCTCAAAATAACCATAGTTCATACACACATCACTCAAAATAACCATAGTTCACACACACATCCCTCAAAATAACCATAGTTCATACACACATCCCTCAAAATAACCATAGTTCACACACACATCCCTCAAAATAACCATAGTTCATACACACATCCCTCAAAATAACCATAGTTCACACACACATCCCTCAAAATAACCATAGTTCATACACACATCCCTCAAAATAACCATAGTTCACACACATCCCTCAAAATAACCATAGTTTATACATACATCCCTCAAAATAACCATAGTTCACACACACATCCCTCAAAATAACCATAGTTCATACACACATCCCTCAAAATAACCATTGTTCATACACACATCCCTCAAAATAACCATAGTTCATACACACATCCCTCAAAATAACCATAGTTCACACACACATCCCTCAAAATAACCATAGTTCACACACACATCCCTCAAAATAACCATAGTTCATACACACATCCCTCAAAATAACCATAGTTCACACACACATCCCTCAAAATAACCATAGTTCACACACACATCCCTCAAAAGAACCATAGTTCACACACACACATCCCTCAAAATAACCATAGTTCATACACATCCCTCAAAACAACCATAGTTCATACACACATCCCTCAAAATAACCATAGTTCACACACATCCCTCAAAATAACCATAGTTCATACACACATCCCTCAAAATAACCATAGTTCACACACTCATCCCTCAAAATAACCATAGTTCATACACACATCCCTCAAAATAACCATAGTTCATACGCACATCCCTCAAAATAACCATAGTTCACACACACATCCCTTAAAATAACCATAGTTCACACACACATCCCTCAAAATAACCATAGTTCATACACACATCCCTCAAAATAACCATAGTTCATACACACATCCCTCAAAATAACCATAGTTCATACACACACCCCTCAAAATAACCATAGTTTATACATTCATCCCTCAAAATAACCATAGTTTATACACACATCCCTCAAAATAACCATAGTTTATACACACATCCCTCAAAATAACCATAGTTCATACACACATCCCTCAAAATAACCATAGTTCACACACATCCCTCAAAATAACCATAGTTTATACATACATCCCTCAAAATAACCATAGTTCGCATACACATCCCTCAAAATAACCATAGTTTATACACACATCCCTCAAAATAACCATAGTTCACACACACATCCCTCAAAATAACCATAGTTTATACACACATCCCTCAAAATAACCATAGTTCACACACACATCCCTCAAAATAACCATAGTTCACACACACATCCCTCAAAATAACCATAGTTTATACACACATCCCTCAAAGTAATACATCGCTTTTGTTTCCCTAGCTCATATGAGTTAAGATGCTTGCTTTGGTATATCCACGTCTCTATGTATATGTATTAATGTATTTTGATGTGTATTGTGTTATATGTAT
>CM064528.1:48452871-48554304 GCA_032716605.1 Paralithodes platypus
GGAGTTGGGACAGAACTATTGGTCGTGGGTGTACGGTCGTCAGTGCTTATAACTATATACCCATTTATTTTAACCTGACGAAAAGTTAACTCAATTTACAGCTGATTTCTCGGATAATTAATGGAAAAAATATGGCCATGCAATGTCTCTGTTTCGTAATGATGCCAACATTTCACAATTAACAACACATTTGCCGGGGTAAACTTGTTACAACAGTGGAGTAATTGAGGGGAGATTTCCACTTGAGGGATTTTTTTCTTGACCCCTTTCTCCCTCATGGTTAGCCCCATTTCTTTTGATATTATAAGACGTTCGCCCCATTAGTTTGGCAATTTTAAGAACTCGCCCCATTTCTGTCAATTTTAAGACTTTTCGTGCCATTTAGGTGTCGATTTTGCATGGCCCGCGATTTAGCGAGCCTGTAATTTAGGAGGAACCGGCCTTCGGCCGGGACATTTTTCTACCGAAAAAATTTACATATTTATCTTGAAAGGGGGTCAAGGGGGTGTAATGTTAAGCTTGATGGAAGTCTAGCGAACTAACTGAAAACCTCCCCTTAATGCTTACGTTGTAGAGTGGATATTGACAAAATGGTGTTTAATCAATATTGATATGACATTATTTAATCCATACAGTACCGGTGACGTCCTTTTTATATATTCTGGCAACTATTTGATGTTTTTACCAAGCTTAGGGAGGATCTCCAAACATTAAAAGGCTGCATACTATCTCAATTAATCCTTTTAGCTACCACAGATCCTTCCTAAGCTGAACCAATCGTCTAATAGTTGCCAGAATAGGATGAGAAGTGCGTCACCGGTACTGAACAGGATAAATGAGAGGGACCTAGCTTGAACTCTCTCTAATCCTTGTATATCCCTCCTGCGTGTATGAAACAAAATTTGGCTTCCCTTTCAGTCCCGCTGTCGTCCTTTATCATTATTCTGGCTACTGTTAAACGATTTTAATAAATTTAAAAAGGGTCTCCCCCAACTAACAGCCTTCGAACTATCTCACTTAACCCTTTTTACGACCACCGATCTTTCTTAAATGGCAAAAAATCGTCTAGATATAACCAGAATATAATAAAAAGACGTGACATGTACGGCAAGGGTTAAGAGTGGTACAGAGAGTTACTAATACTGTACCTCCTTATGCTTATATTATCATTAACCCTTTAAATATTATGACGCATTTTGACAGTTTAGGAAGGATCTGTGGAAATTGTATGGGTTAAGGACTAGCTCAATTTAATCCCTCTGACTTCCATACACCCTTCCTAATCTGAATAAAGTCGTCTAATAATAGGCAGAAAACAAAATACATGCGTAATCGGGTCTTGAAAGGGTTAATCTGTTCCACGAAATAACTCTGATAGTTTCTGTATTGTCTTCTTTAATTCAATGTACTGCTTGGAAAACTTTAGGTCACTGTAAATGAGAACAGCCAAATCGTTTCATTAGTAATTGGTTTCAAGAGAGATAGAGAGAGAGAGAGATATACAGGCATATAGAAACATACAAAGAGAGAGAGAGAGAGAGAGAAGAGGATGGAGAGAGAGAGAGAGAGCAGGTTTTTTAGAATAGATTAAACAGTGCACAAACAGGTGAGTTTCTTGTGCATCTTTCATCTTCAATAACTGGGGGCTTTCTTCATGTGATGTGAGAGAGAGAGAGAGAGTGAGAGCGAGCAGGTAGAACGTGCACAACAGTGAGTTTCTTGTGCATCTTTCATCTTCAATAACTGGGGGGCTTTCTTCAATGGAGGAGATGATGAGTCCTGAGAGGTGGGATGAGAGAGGGAGCGATGAGAGAGGGAGAGATGAGAAGAGGAGGGGAGAGAGAGAGTACGAGACGCGAGAGAGAGGAGGGAGAGAGCGGTGGAGTTGAAGTGAGAGCCGAAGAGAGGAGGAGAGAGAGAGAGAAGGGTAGACGTGGAGATTTAGACAACGTTGCACAACAGTGAGTTTCTTGTGCATCTTTCATCTTCAATAACTGGGGGGCTTTCTTCATGAGGAGGAGAGATCGAAGATTTGAGAGATGGAGAGAGATGATGGGAGGGCAGAATTTGACGAGAGATTTTGACAAGCAGACAGACACAGGCATATAAAAACATACAAAGAGAGAGAGAGAGAGAGAGAGAGAGAGAGAGAGAGAGAGAGAGAGATACAGGCATATAGAAACATACAAAGAGAGAGAGAGAGATACAGGCATATAGAAACATACAAAGAGAGAGAGAGAGAGAGAGAGAGATACAGGCATATAGAAACATACAAAGATAGAGAGAGAGAGAGAGAGAGAGAGAGAGTGAGTGAGTGAGAGTGAGACAGAGCTTCTTTGATTTACAGCGACATTGAACTTCACCACCGAAAAAATAATTAAAGCACAAATAAGAAAGATGATTTGAATGGTAGTACTGTTTGGTGTAAGTGGTTGGGATGGTGGTAGTGATGATGGTGGTAGTGGTGGTGTTTGGTGGTAGTGGTGATAGTGGTGGTGGTGATGGTAGTGGTATTGGTGGTGGTGGTGGTGGTAGTAGTTGTGATGGTGGTAGCTGTGATGGTGGTGGTGATGATAGTTGTGGTGTTGGTGGTAACTGTGATGGTGATTGTTGATAGGTGAGGTTGTTTTGATGATAGTAGTTGTGATATTGGTGGTAGTGATGGTAGTGGTATTGGTGATGGTGGTGGTGATGGTAGTAGTTGTGATGGTGGTAGCTGTGATGGTGGTAGTGATGATAGTTGTGGTGTTGGTGGTGGTAACTGTGATGGTGATTGTTGATAGGTGTGGTTGTTTTGATGATGATAGTAGTTGTGATATTGGTGGTAGTGATGGTAGTGGTATTGGTGATGGTGGTGGTGATGGTAGTAGTTGTGATGGTGGTAGCTGTGATGGTGGTAGTGATGATAGTTGTGGTGTTGGTGGTGGTAACTGTGATGGTGATTGTTGATAGGTGTGGTTGTTTTGATGATGATAGTAGTTGTGATATTGGTGGTAGTGGTGATGGGGTTAGTGATAGCTTTTGTACTGTTGTTGGTGGTAGTAGTGATGTTGGTAGTTGTGATGTTGGTAGTGGTGATGTTGGTAGTGGTGATGTTGGTAGTGGTGATAATGGTAGTTGCTGTGGTGGTGGTAGTGGTAGCTGTAGAAGGAGTTTGGTAGCTGAGTGTGAAATATCAGTTTATAATAATAATAATAATAATAATAATAATAATAATAATAAACGGTTTATTAACCCGTACAGCCCCAGCGACGCGCCTGACGCGTCGGCGATGTATGTAACGCACAGCCCCAGAGACGCGCCTGGCGCGTCACCCTAATTGCGCCGACCGTGACCTCAGGTGTAGCCACTCAAGAGGGCTCAGATTTGTATGGGAACTGTGTACGTATCCCACGCAACCATGCCGATGGTTGAAAACTCTCAAAGTCCACGTGCGTGCGCGCGAGCGCGCAATAACCTGTTTTTTTGGGATAATTGCCTTCAATTTTTTACTCTTGTAAAATCCGTTTTCGGGGTCTCTGTAGGACCATTTTTTAAGCTTTTTGAGCGGTTTTTCGTGGTTTTTCCTTCATTCCTAACCCATTCGCTATTGTTTCTGGAATAAAACAATTTTTTGAAAACCGGCCGGGTTCTGGTGCGCAAACATTACAAAACTAGCCGGGGCTCCACGGGTTAAAGAATGGCAGCCTCGTGAGCTGAAAATACACATTTTACAATTTAGTGGATGAACATGAGATGTACAGATATGAAGATGGTAAGCTCAGTTTACAAAACAAAATAAATAAATACAATAATGATGCAGGTGCAGAATACAAATTATCATAAAATAACCATGAGAGTAAGTGATATACAGTACATATACACATTAATTTACCTACTCATATACAGAACATACATATATACACGTACGTACACACATGCATACGCATACATATACATACATATATGTATGACAAAGTTTCCCACAAACGTTTACTGCTAAAACTAAAAGCGCATGGAATACAAGACGGTGTGTTGAAATGGATAGAAAATTGGCTCAGCGATAGAAAGCAAAGAGTAGTCATAAACGGTAAGGCATCTAAATGGACCAATGTAAGTAGCGGGGTACCCCAGGGATCGGTACTAGGACCAATTATCTTTCTAATTTACATCAACGACATAGATGAGGTTCTCACCTGTACAATTGCAAATAGCGTACTCTCAAAAGAAGAAGTTGACAATATGCAACACAATCTAGATAAATTGTCACATTGGGCCCAAATTTGGCAAATGAGTTTCAATGCGGATAAATGTAAAGTACTACATATCGGATACCTAAATGAGAAAGCAAACTATTCGATGAATGGCACTCAGCTTAAGAATGTAAACAGAGAAACCGAAGTTGTTAAGAAGGCAAACAAAATAATTGGCTTTATAGGCAGGTCAGTTGAGCATAAATCCAAAGACGTTATCCTAACCCTTTACAATTCCTTAGTCCGCCCTCTTCTGGAATACTGCGTTCAATGCTGGTGCCCTTATTACCAAAAAGACATAAACAAGCTAGAACGAGTTCAACGTAGAGTTACCAAAATGATACCTAGCCTAAAGAACAAACCATACGAAGAGCGTCTTAGAGAATTAAATCTATTTCCTTTAACCCAGTGCAGATTAAGAGGTGACTTAATTCAAGTGTTCAAAATCATTAAAGGCATCGATAATATGAACTGTAGTAAGTACTTCACTATCGACCAATCTAATTACACGCGGGGAAACGGTTGCAAAATTATTGGTAAATCTTTTAACTCACACGAATCTAAGCATGTCTTCTTCAATCGAGTTGTCAACTTGTGGAATGGGCTTCCCGAGACGTTATAGACTGCAGCACTGTTGATTCATTTAAACTCCACCTAGACAAATATCTCGCATCAAACCCGCGACTGACTGCGTTTGTAAATGAATAACTTTATTTTATCCTCCCCTCAGTTACTAACCCATAAGTCCCCTACTAACTTCCTAGTCCTGCCACGGACATTAGTTCCAGGGCATTAGTTCTCTTTCCAATGTTCCCCTACCCACTCTAAACCACTGTTTGGACACTTGATCCTCAGTGTTTTGGAGGACAAGCAGCCTAGAAGGGTCACTAGACCTGTTGTTGCTTGATTTCCTTTGTACTCCTTTGTATATATAAGAACATAAGAACATGCAGTAAGTGTGCACATGTCCGTATACACAAACGCTCACGTATGCACACAAACATACATACATACAAAAACTGTTTTGGTAGGGTCAGGGTAAAGAGGTAAAGGGTAAAGAGGGTGCAGCATTCAAGTCCCTACAGGTAGGGTCAGGTAAAGCCTACTACAATGGCTACAGTGTGTGTGTGTGTGTGTGTGTGTGTGTGTGTGTGTGTGTGTGTGTGTGTGTGTGTGTGTGTGTGTGTGTGTGTGTGTGTGATAGAAGGCGAAATGTGGAAAAGCTGGGCGTTCTATTGTTAAGGGATGAAGATACACGAACACTTAATAATAGATAATGCTTATGCATAGATTTATAATCAGAAGTTGCGCTAGTGAGCAATATGTTCTCGCTCATATGTACGTATATTTACATACATATGTGCATATGACCATACAATTACACGTACAGTACATATATATATTCTATACCTTATATTCTCAACCGGGCTCGAACCATTGACAGCACATACACACAGACATACATATACATAAATATATGCACATTACATGCATATATGCTCTTCTCTTATCCACCTGATACTCTCAGCCGTGGGTGGGTGGGTGGGTGGTGATAATAAATAATAATAATAATAATCAACGGTTTATTAAAGAATGGCAGCCTCATGAGCTGAAAATACACATTTTACAATTTAGTGGATGAACATGAGATGTACTGTGTGTGTGTACGTGTACGTGTTTTCAATGTGTGTTTGTGTGTGTATGTGTGTGTGTTGCCCAAAATATTGTGTGTATGTGTTTCCAATGTCAGTTTATAAGTGTATCAGGGTGTGTGTGTGTGCGTGTGTGTGTGTGTGTGTGTGTACGTACGTACGTGTGATCAATGTGTCGTGTTGGAATGCAGTATAGCCCCTAGGTGTTCCAGTGTGTACATGTGAACGTATGTGTGGAATTGGGTATGTGCACCTTTATCTTAATGTAAATCTTGGTATACATTTTTATGTATGTATGTTCGTTCTCTCTCTCTCTCTCTCTCTCTCTCTCTCTCTCTCTCTCTCTCTCTCTCTCTCTCTCTCTCTCTCTCTCTCTCTCTCTCTCTCTCTCTCTCTCTCTCTCTCTCTCTCTCTGATTTTCATATAAAATGTTATCTATCCTCTTTGTAAAGATTTTAGAGAACAACTTGTAAATAACTAATAACAAACTAATGGGACGGTAGTTGCCGAGATCTTTCTTGTCGCCTTTGTTGTGAAGTAGAGTTACTATTGCATTGCACCAAGCTTTTGGAACACCCCGCTCACACAAACATTGGGTGAACAGCTGAGCTAATCTACACTGGACCTCATCTCCAGCATCCTTCAGAAGATTGCTTGTTATACCATCATCTCCTGGAGCTTTTCCCTTTTTCATTTTGTTCAGGTCAGACCCTACTTCATCGACAGATATATGTGGGACTTCGCTTGTGTCTGTTGTTGAATAAATTGATGGAACTGAAATACTTGAAGAGTATAACTTTTCATAGAACTCGTCGACTTGTGTCACCATTTGTTCTCTACAGTTTGTGATTTCACCATTGCTGTCTTTCTGAGAAGTTATTTGTTGCTTGCCTAAGGCTAGTTTATGTTGTGCTAGTTTTAGTTTGAGGCTTTTTCCTTTCCTAACAGTTTCTTCAATATACAGTATATACACACACAAATTTAAAGACCGAGTGTTCCACACGAAGCGCGGTTCCGGTATCATGTCCTAATGGCTGCATTCCAGGAAGCCCTGTTCAGAGCTTGCCTCACTTGTCAGGTTCTTTGACTCAAAATCAGATTGCAAGGTCTGATCCCACGTCTCTCTTGCTCTGCCCCTTGATGCAACTCCCTCCACGTTCATGGACTTTCATCTTTTCACCCAACTTAGTTCAACCATCCTTTCCACACACTAATACTCCTGATACCTAACCTTCTCCTCAGCTCTTCACTAGATAGCCTATCTTGCAGTTTGGCACCTCACATCCATCTCACCATTCTCATCTCATTGCGTTCCTTTCTGTTGATATCATCCGCTTGGACAGGCCTCATTTCTGAAGCATATGTCATTGCACTTCTAATGCATGAAGCGTACACCTTTCCCTTCAGGGGGAGAGGGAGTCTTCTCGTGGTAAGCAGTGGTGACAGTTATCTAAACTTTTCCCAGCTGCAATTTATTCTGGCGATAGTGGTGGCCTCAGCCCCACCACCGGCAGAAATGGTATCTCCCAAGTAGCAAAATTTTTCCACCATCTCCAGTGCCTCATTGCCAAAGTTAACACTCTCGAGCTGGTCATTGTATACAAGCTCACCTATGCATACTATACATACAAATGTATCAATTACGGACATCTGCCTCGGTAGAGGTCTCGTTATTCTAGTGCAGCGCTTATTCCCATGATGTACTCGGGAGCGTCAGACGCTACAACGAATTAAGTTCACGATCACCCCTGTTCTACGTACTAGAGATCCTATAATATCTAATATCTAAAATATCTAAAGGGTCACTACTACATACTATGCATGGGTATGCACTACTACATACTACGCATGGGTATGCACTACTACATACTACGCATGGGTATGCACTACTACATACTACGCATGGGTATGCACTACTACATACTACGCATGGGTATGCACTACTACATACTACGCATGGGTATGCACTACTACATACTACGCATGGGTATGCACTACTACATACTACGCATGGGTATGCACTACTTTTTTCTACCTTTCCAAGCCCTAATCTACTGTGTAAAACCTTGGTTTTATTTATATTGACTCGTAATTCTTTACATGCCATGCCCTCTCTCCATTTTCTGAACTTGACCTCGGCATCCCGCACACTATCTGCGATAAGTAGATAGATCACATGGTAGATAGATCACATGGAGGTGTAGCCTTGTACATACATGACTCACTGATATGTACTGAATTCCTAAATAACAGTAATGAAGTGGTGGAAATACTTGGAGTTAAAATAGAATCCCTAAATTTAGCAGTTATTGTTACATACAGGCCTCCAGACTCATCCCGAGAAGAATTCAAAACCCAGCTCAACAAAATAAAATCAGAAGTGGAAACCCTGGGGAACCCAACACCAAATATTATATGGCTAGGAGACTTTAACCTACCAAACATTAAATGGAGACAACTAGAAAACCAGTTAGTGGCAATTAACACCGGAGAAGCAAATACTAATACGAGAGAGCTTTTTGAACTTTGTGATTTTTTTAGTCTTACCCAACATATTGCTGAACCCACACGGGAAAACAATATCTTAGACCTGGTCTTCACTAACAACGACTCTCTAGTACACAGCATTAACATATCGGACACAACATACTCAGATCATAAATTAATTGAGATCAAAACAACCTTAGAAAGTGTACAGACAACCTCAGAATCGAGAACAAAAACCGGCCCCTTCAGTAAATTTAACTTCAAAAACATTAGGTGGGAAGAGGTAAATCAAGAAATGGAGGAAATAGACTGGGAAGATTTAATGGATAACCTGACACCAGCAGAATGTCTAGTCTTAATAACAGAAACCATGACCCAAATCTGTAGCCACCTGCAAGACAAACAAAACGAAGAAGCAAACAAGATCGGGAAAGGAGGAGGCTGTACAGAAGAAGAAAATTACTCACACAAAGACGCACACATCAAAATCTACAAGATAGGCAAAAGTTCGAAATAGATAGAGAAATTGTGGAAATTGAACAAAGGCTAAGAATATCATATGAACTACAACATATGGAAGAGGAGAGGAAAGCTATTGCAGGTATTAAGGAAAATTCCAAATACTTCGTTTCATACGCCAAACAAAAGGCTAAAACAACATCAAAGATCGGCCCACTGAGCAAAGGGGACGGCTCTTTCACAGGGGACAAAAAGGAAATGAGCGAACTCTTAAGCAGGCAGTATGAAATGGCATTCAGTGAGCCTGATGAAACAAAAGTCATCAGAGACCAAAATATATTTTTCATGGAAACCTCCCCCACGGAAACCCCTCAGATGCTGGATATTGATTTCGGTCCAAAAGACATAGAAGAGGCCATTTCCAACATGCCATCCCACTCGGCACCAGGCCCGGACTCTTGGAATTCGATCCTAATGAAAAAATGTAAGGAAAACCTCTCAAAATCCCTGGCTATAATGTGGAGAAGGAGTCTAGACACTGGTGACATACCAGATAGCTTGAAAAACGCAATAATTGCCCCACTGCATAAAGGAGGGAGTAAAGCACTACCAAAAAACTACCGCCCGGTAGCTCTAACCTCTCACATCATTAAAGTTTTCGAGCGAGTTCTGCGAAGCAAAATTTCAACATTCATGGAGACAAATGAACTACACAACGCCGGTCAACATGGGTTCAGAGCGGGAAGATCATGTCTCTCACAACTTTTGGAACACTATGACAAAATTCTTAAAGCGCTAGAAGAAAAGAAAAACGTGGATGTCATTACACCGATTTTGCTAAGGCATTTGATAAATGTGACCATGGTATAATAGCCCACAAACTGAAAGCAAAAGGTATAACTGGGAAAATCGGACGGTGGATATACAATTTCCTCGTAAACCGAAAACAATCGGTAAACCAAGCAGTAAACCAAGTCACTTCTGAGCCTTCGGATGTCAAAAGCTCAGTGCCCCAAGGAACAGTGCTAGCGCCCCTTCTGTTCCTCATACTAATTTGCGACATAGATACCAACACCAGACACAGTACGGTGTCGTCCTTTGCTGATGACACAAAATTAAGCAAGATAGTAAACACACAAGAGGACACGGGCCGACTGCAGGAAGACATGAATGTAGTGTTCCAGTGGACCAGGGAAAACAACATGCAATTCAATGGGGAAAAATTCCAATTAATACGGTACGGAGATAATGATGGTGTTAAAGAAATTACAAATTACTTAACAGAATCTAACCACATAATAGAACGGAAAGACAGTGTGAAAGACCTTGGGGTATTAATGTCTGAAAATATGGGTTTCAAAGTACATAACCAGGTCAAAGTGGCGGCTGCGAAACGTCTAACGGGTTGGATTCTGCGTACTTTTAAAACACGCGGTGAATTGCCTATGATAACGCTCTTCAAATCTCTAGTGCTACCGCGGCTTGAATACTGTAGCGTATTAACATCCCCTTACAAAGCAGGTGAAATAAATGACGTAGAGAGTGTACAAAGAAATTTCACTTCGCATATAAGTTCGATAAAACATCTACACTATTGGGAGCGTTTAAGAGCACTGAATCTGTACTCACTGGAACGTAGAAGAGAACGTTACCTAATAATATACACGTGGAAAATCGCAGAGGGTTTAGTACCAAACCTACATACTCCGATAGTCATGAAATTCAGTGATAGGAGAGGCTGGGAATGCGAAATCCCCGGATGAATAACAGGGGTGCTATGGGCTCTCTGCGAGAGGGCTGGTTATCACACAGAGGCCCACGTCTCTTCAACAAACTCCCACGGCGAGTAAGAGACATGAGGGACATCTCGTTAGACAACTTCAAGAGAGCCCTAGATGTCGAACTGCAAAAAGTGCCAGACGAGCCCATCCTCGCAAGGGAGCGAGCTGTCGCTTCAAACAGTCTACTGCACCAAATCACCACCCATAACGAGGGGCGTCGCGCTCCTTGGTGCCGCTAGAGGAGCGGCGAACACATCCAAAGGTATCCAAAGGTAAGGTCATATGGTGTACAGTCGGTCGGGCCGCGGCATGGTTGGGCCGCGGCGCACTTTATATTCCTCCCCCCCTGCTGGCAATATTATGATGATGACAATACGTCATGGGGGGGGGGGGGAGGAATATAAAGTGCGCCGCGGCCCAACCGACTGTACACCATATGACCTTACCTTTGGATACATTTGGATGTGTTCGCCGCTCCTCTAGCGGCACCAAGGAGCGCGACGCCCCTCGTTATGGGTGGTGATTTGGTGCAGTAGACTGTTTGAAGCGACAGCTCGCTCCCTTGCGAGGATGGGCTCGTCTGGCACTTTTTGCAGTTCGACATCTAGGGCTCTCTTGAAGTTGTCTAACGAGATGTCCCTCATGTCTCTTACTCGCCGTGGGAGTTTGTTGAAGAGACGTGGGCCTCTGTGTGATAACCAGCCCTCTCGCAACAGCGAGCCTGTAAAATTAAGAGGGGGCTTTGCTCCCCTCACCCCCCCCCCCCCCCTGCTGGCAATATTATGATGATGACAATACGTCATGGGGGGGGGGGGGGTGAGGGGAGCAAAGCCCCCTCTTAATTTTACAGTCTCGCTTTCGCTCGCCCGGAAAAAATTGACACCTAAATGGCATGGAAGTTCCTATTATTGACGAATAAATGGGGTAAAAGTTCTTAATATCGCCAATCTAATGGAGCAAACGTTCAATAATATGAAAGCTAATGGGGCTAAACATGAAGGAGAAGGGAAGCAAAAAAAATAAAAAAAATAATATATATATATATATCGGTATATATAATTAATATTATATATATATATATATATATATATATATATAGATATATATATATATCCCCTTCAACCTTTTCTCTCAAGCCCCCGCACAGCAAGCTACTCAAGAATAGCCGTTTATGGAAGAGGAAGAGGAGGGAGGAGGAAGAGGAAGGAGGAGGAAGAGGAAGAGGAGGGAGGAGGAAGAGGAGGGAGGAGAAAGAGGAGGGAGGAGGAGGGAGGAGGAAGAGGAGGGAGGAGGAAAAGGAGGGAGGAGGAAAAGGAGGGAGGAGGAAGAGAAGGGAGGAAGAAGAGGGAGGAGGAAGAAGACTCAGAAGAGAGAGGATGGAGGATGGAGGAGGAGGTTTCTATGCTCTCTACTCTGGGATAATGTAACTCTGCGGCCCCTAGTTGGTGTTGTGTTTCTTAAGGTATACCACAATGACACACCTCCTTAACTCTATTATACACACACACACACACACACACACACACACATTGAATAACATCGGGAGTACAGTATATTAATGTTGTTATGCATGAATAATTTTATTAATCTTGCATAGTTTCATTTCAACATGTGTAATAGAGATGCTCGTACGGTAAACATAAAAGTACGGCCTGGGTGAGGAAATACTGGAACAATGTGGAGTGTATTTAATATCTAGAAGGAGTGATAAACGGACGCAGGTGTGGAAATGGAGGTAAGACAGAGATTATGTGAAGGAAGGAAAGTTTTCGGAGCAACGGGAAGTATGTGGAAGGTGAGAAATCTCGGAATGAAAGTTAAAAGTGCAATATATCAAGGGATAGTTGTACCAACAATGATGTATGGGGCTGAGACATGGGCTTTGAAGGCACAAGAGAAAAGAAAGCTGGATGTGATGGAGATGAGCTGCTTGAGGAGTACGGTATGTGTGGAGTAACGTATAGAGACAGATTGAGGAATGAAGAGGTACGTAGGAGAGTGGGACAAAAGGAACCCTTATTGGCCAGATTGGACAGAAGTGTGCTATGCTGGTGTAGAAATGTTGAACGAATGGGAGATTGAAGGCTTACAGAGATAATATATGAGTCAGAAACAAGGGGAAATAAAAGGAGAGGAGGACATCGGTTGAGATGGAGAGATGGTGTATTACAAGCGTTGGAAGGTAGAGGGATGACTGAAGAACAGGCAAGAGAAGTGGTAATGAATTGGAATGAATGGAGAATGCGTCTGAACAGGTGAGTGATAACCCGGTCATAGGGAGAGGGGGTCGAGCGCCAGTTGGACTAGATAGTAGTCCGTCAGGTGCCTGGCCCGGGGAGCCGGTCTATGTTGTGAAAGGTCATGCCTGGAAGTAAGTTGGGCGGGCATTGTGGTGGTAAGCTTCCCTGTGTGTCTGCCTGCTGAGACCGAAACCTCTCCGGGAGGTTTGGGATTTGGGTGTCTTAGCTGGGGACCCCAAATGGATCTAGGTCTCTGGGTCTTCTCCTGGGCAATCTAGATGTGTGTGAATTATATATGTTTTGTTTTAGGTTGTGTGGTCCCTATTCAGGCTCTGTCTCGAGTCGGCCATCCCCAGCTATGGGGTATGTACATGAGTATATACAGTACATACATACATTCATATATACATATACATATATATATATATATATATATATATATATATATATATATATATATATATATATATATATATATATATATACTAGTTGAGATAGTTGTAGTCTTTATTAAATGGTTAGACTTCCTTCCTTAACTGAATGAAATCGTCTAATAGTTGCCAGAATATAATGGAAAGGCCATCACCGGTACTGAATGGGTTAAATGGGCCCTAACAAGATATTTGGACTGTCTGCTAAGGCCAATATCTATCTATCCATCTCTCTATCTATCTATGTGTATATATATATATATATATATATATATATATATATATATATATATATATATATATATATACCGGTATATATACAGTATATATAATTATATTTACACACCAGCAGGCAAAATAGGGACAGTACTCCAACAAAGCCATCTTTATTATACGAATTTTCGCCTATCAACAAGCAGCCATCTTCAGGTATACATCATGATCCTAAAAAACAGAGCAGACAACTATGAGAAAAACATAAAAACGTGGATCTTAACAATGAAGTTAGAAAATCGTTTAAAATAACTCGCTTGATAAACAATTAAGCAGATACTGGTACCGTACCAAATACTTGCAAATATCTAGTGTCTGAAATAATCGTTTGGCATAAGAAATAGTAGAAGAATTCACCAAGAAAGAACGGTCCAGTGAATACGGTATGTTTTGTATGTGTTTGTACATTTCTAGGCTTAAGGGGAGGTTTTTAGTTGATTCCCTAGACTTCCATCAAGCTTAAAATTACTCTCCCTTGACCCCCTTTCAAGATAAATTTGTACATTTTTCGGTAGAAAAATTTCCCGGCCGAAGGCCGGTTCCCCTTAAATTACAGGCTCGCTATCGCTTGCCAGGAAAAAATCGACACCTAAATGGCACGAATGGTCTTAAAATTGACAGAAATGGGGCGAGGGTTCTTAAAATCGACAAACTAATGGGGCAAGCGTCTTTAAATCTCACAAGCAATGGGGCTAAACATGAGGGAGAAAGAGGTTCAGAAAAAAATCTTCCAGGTGGAAATCTCCCCTTAATTTTAGTTATATTTTAGGTTTCATGTGTATGTTACTTTAGGGATCACTATTGATTGTCTGTTAACTTTTTAAAAATAACAGATTGATATTTGTCAGATAAATTCAAATTCAGTGTATAAACAAACGTCTGTATGTTTGTCTGTACTCTGTATTAGGTTTATTTGTTGACATAGTTCCCCTCTCCCTCTCCCCTTATAACTTTCTCGCCTTTCCCCTTCTTCTCGTTTTGTTGTTGTTCTCCTCCTTCTGTCCTTCCTCCCTCCCTCCCCTAGCTTTCCCCTCCCTCCTCCTTCTGTCCTTCCTTCCTCCCTCCCTCCTCCTCTCTCCTCCTTCTGTCCTTCCTTCCTCTCTCCTCCTTCTGTCCTTCCTTCCTCTCTCCTCCTCTCTCCTCCTTCTGTCCTTCCTTCCTCTCTCCTCCTCTCTCCTCCTTCTGTCCTTCCTTCCTCCCTCCCTCCTACTACCCCATCGACCCGTTAGCTCCCAAAATAGCTGCTCGTCCAGCTAAAAATAGCCTAGACTGGCCCAAGATAGCACCCCCTCCTCCAGTGTTGCCATTTCAGCTATTTCCCGCTAGATCTAGAGGTATATAGTTACTTCGATCAGGAGGCAAATTACAACATCTAGCAGCACAAATTTTAGCGATATTCTGGAGATTTGAACCATTGTCAGCGATATACGAGAGATGTTGGCGTTATTCTTGCGATTTTAGGTATAGTCACTATCTAGCGGACAGTGAATATATATACCTAACATCTAGCGGACTTGACTTGGTAACCCTGCTCCTCCTCTCACACAGCTCAATATAGCACTAGGTGAATGGGGGAACGGGTTACTACAATCTATTCGCTGTGAGGAGGCGAGGAATCATGACCTCTTATCCTCTGTCACTCAAAAAGGGCTAGAGCAAATGGGCTGCAAAATGTCCACATCTATTCCTTGACTGACTCTTCCCAAATGGTCGACACATTAGCTCGATTACGCTAGTCGTTTTTGAGTTACAGAGGATAAGAGGTCATGATTTATCGCCTACTTACATCGAATAGACTTTAGGAGCAAGTTGCACACAAGTTTTTTTTTATTTAGGCTACTGTACAATTTAACTTTAGGTCTATTTTTTTTATTTATTTATTTATTTATTTATTTACTTGTATTATTATTACTTTCTCATCCCAACTATTTCGTCTCATAATTTTGGCGATTATGAGACCAGATGTCAATATTTTCCTTGCGAGGGATAGCGAGCCTGCAAGAGAAAGTGAAAATTTTCTACCGAAAAATGTATAAATTTAGATTGAGGGGGGGGGGGAGTTGTCTAATGGATCATGTACAAATTTAGATTGAAAGGGGAGGGGTAGGGGGTCTAATGGAATGTTTTTTAGTAGTTTATAAAGGATCTGGGAAGGCGGTTTTTACTTAGCTTGAAGGTGGTGTAGGGAGCTAAATGAAAGTAATTCGAAAAAGTCTTAAACCCTCCAAGCCCAGTAGAATAGAGGGGTCACAAGGAACATAATATATCCAGCAACTTTTTCCAGTAATTTCTTCACCGTAGGTTCAAGATATTAACCCTCTGAGGTGCATAACGTAATTCGCGTGGGTTGTAGCATTTTTAAACCTTGAAATACCCCAGATGCACCCTGAAAATATTTATTTAGTTACCCCAAACCTCTTGAGTTTTCTTTCAATGGTGATTTAAAGATTTTTTTTTTTAGAGGACTAACTTTATTAAATATTCCTAAGTGCACATAAATAAAAAATATACAAAACTGTCATCTGTGTGCCTCAGGAGGTTAAGGGGGTTGTTTTTTTCTGGCCCCCTTCTCCCTCATGTTTAGCCCCATTAGTTTTCAGATGTTAAGACGTTCGGCCCATTAGCTTGGTGATAATATGATCTTTCATCCCATTTCTTTGCCAATATTAAAACCTTCCGTGCCATTTAGGTGTCAATTTTTTTCCTGGCGAGCGATAGCAAGCCTGTAATTTAGAAGGAATGGGCCTTCAGCTGGGATACTTTTCATCCGAAAAATTTACAAATTTACGTAGAAGGGAGATCTAGGGGATTTTTTTTAAGCTTGATGGAAGTCTAAGGAGGAAAATATAATAAAATAATAAAAATAAATATAGCGACCAATAAATATCCCTTTCCCCTTCAGGATTTGATCAGGCCTTCTTTTCTTTGGAGGAAGGACCTCTAGGAATTACAAGGCTATACAAGCTATCCCAGTTAACCCTTCGACTCTCATAGATCCTTCCTAAGCTTTTCCATATCGTCTAATCGTAGCCAGACTAAAGTGAAATGGCATCTTTCATTTAGTACCCAAAAGGATCCCATTAACTTTTGGTTAACACTGAATGTCTATGTATCTTGGCTCATCCAGCGCACAGCCTTTTGAGGAGTGACGCCGTGAGATGCACTGACAATACATCTTTAGAATTCGTCTTTAGCGCTAGCAGACGAATTATTCTCAACCATATGCACATACAATCACTTTAAAACATCGACTATTCATATTCTTTATTATTATTTACTTTAAAACATTTATATTAAATTTTCGATCAAAATATTGACACAAATATACATCTTTATGTTTCGATAGGAGGCGTAGAGGATCCGCATGTATTGAAGTGGCGGACGAAAATAACATATGACAAATTTTATGAACGAATTTGCTTTCTTTCATATATACTTTATTGTAGAATGTAATAATACAAAATATGGTTACTAATAAATATTAATATGTATTTTAGGCCAATGAGACGCTATAATTTAATAGCCTAGCATGCTTTAGGCCTACTTACTCATGGATATTACAGGATAAATATCCTAGTAGTTGATTAGATGTAAAGAACGGTCATTGTCGTTGTTTAGAGCGTCAAGTGAAGACGCTGGTATAAACGTAACCATGGCAACCACCCTGTTTGTTTACGTAGTGCGGAAGAGGCTTCGAAATCCTTCAATAGGGCCCAATTCGCGCTACGGAAACTGTAGCGTCTGAAGTCTTGCTCTTGAACGCGCCCCTGGTAGTGGCCGCGCACGTAAGTCTCCTCCTGGCAAGAATTACAAGTAGCCCAGGGTTACTTTTAGTTGTTAGTTTAGCTATGTTATGTACACTCGGTCAAACAAGTATCTGCACCCCTACGCTGATTATCTGGTGTGTACAGCTCGGTAATGTAGGCCGTAGGTCTTAGGTAGTATAGGTAGTATAGGTAGTATAGGTAGTATAGGTAGTATAGGTAGGTAGTAGTATAGGTAGTATAGGTAGTATAGGTAGGTAGTAGTATAGATGGATATAGCTGCAGGTAGAGATCTCAACCCTACCGAGTGGACATACCAGATAATCAGCGTAAGGGTGCAGATACTTTTTTGACCGAGTGTACATTCGCGCTAATAAGTGATGTTTCGGCACCAAGTAGGTGTTTTGATCACTAATTGGTATCGGCAATATCGAAGCTTCATTTCTTCTTATCGAGTGAAACATACCAACATGTTCCTACACTTACCCACCCTATTCAACATCTGACAGACATTAATACAGCACAGAGCAAGCCAAACGTAATGACCGCTGGAACATGACTTATTAGCACGACTGTACACTCAAGGAAAAAAAAAAAATCTTAATATTGGTGAGCTGTATATATGTGTGAACGGAATGCATCAGCTGAAACACATGTCTAGATTATCACCAGATTTTGACCCACTGTCACCATGTTTAGAGCGTTAGAGTAAAGTTTGTTTGTTTTTTTTGTCTGCGAATGTACACTAATGGCAAACTAAATACATAAACTGAAGGGGAGGTTTTTAGTTTGTTCCCCAGACCTCCATCAAGCTTAAAATTACAACCCCCTTGCTCCCCTTTCAAGATAAATTTGTACATTTTTCGGCAGAAAAATGTCGTGGCCCAAGGCTGGTTCCTCTTAAATTACAGGCTCGCTAGGAAAAAAATTGACACCTAAATGATACGAAAGGTCTTCAAATTAACAGAAATGGGGCGAAAGTTCTCAACATCGCCAAACTAATAAGGGCGAACGTTTCAAAATATCAAAAGTAATGGGGCTAAACACGAGGGAGAAAGGGGCCACGAAAAAAAAACCCTCCAGTGGAAATCTCCCCTACTCATTGTTTGGTTAAATTCGCTCTTTGTATAGTTAATCTCCAAATGTCCATAACTATACCGGTATATATATGTTTAAGGGGAGGTCTCCACTTGAGGGATTTTTTTCTTGACCCCTTTCTCCCTCATGTTTAGCCCCATTGCTTTTGATATTATAAAATGTTTGCCCAATTCGTTTAGCGATTTTAAGAACTTTCACCCCATATTAAGACCTTTCGTGCCATTTAGGTGTCGATTTTATCCTGGCGAGCGATAGCGAGCCTGTAATTTAAGAGGAACCGGCCTTCGGCCGGGGAAATTTTTCTACCGAAAAATGTACAAATTTATCTTGAAAGGGACTCAAGGGGGTGTAATTTTTAGATTGATGGAGGTCTAGTGAACAAACTAAATACCTCCCCTTAAGGCATAATCAACATTTCTTAAAGAGCTACTGTTAATTATCTTGTTTTTGCTCAATATCTGCATAATATTACAACAAACATGATATAGCAATCAAAGCGTTGTATAAGGCTGTATAATTTACTTAAGGGGGGTGACCGGCTTTTGTTATTTCTGTCCTTTTCTCTCTTTCTCTGGCTTGTATCCATTCGGCCCCATTCAGCCAACTATTTTAAGACGTTTATCCCCATCTAGGTGTCGATTTCTTCCTGGCGAGCGATAGCAAGCCAGCATTATATGAAGAAATCCGGCTTCGCCGGAGACATTTTTCTATCAAAAATGTAACAATTTAGCCTGCTGTCAATCAAAAATAACAAAAATGCTGGCTCGCTACCGTTCACCAGTAAAAAATTGACACCTGGATGGGGATAAACGTCTTAAAACAGTAGGCTGAATGGGGCCAAATGGATACAAGCCAGAGAAAGATAGAAAAGGACAGAACCAAAACAGGTCAACCCCCCCCCTTAACTCTGACTCTACCCCCCTCCCCCCCCCCCCCCCCCTACTTGCCCCTTCGTCGGCTCTCTCCCAAAGTGACCACGAGAAGTTTGTTTGTTTGTTTGTTCCATAATCACGGTAGTCAAAATATTAGTCCATCCATGGTTAGTTTCTCAATTCGATTTTTTTTTTTTTTTTTATAAGATAAGTGGATTAAGGGGAGGTTTTTAGTTTGTTTCCTACTCCTCCAGCAATCTTAAAATTTCACCCCCTTGACCCCCTTTCAAGATAAATTTGTACATTTTTCGGTAGAAAAATGTCCTGGCCGAAGGCCGGTTACTCTTATATTACAGGCTCGCTATCGCTCGCCAGGATAAAATCGACACCTAAATGGCACGAGAGGTCTTAAAATTGACAGAATGGGGTGGAAATTCTTAAAGTCACCAAACTAATTGGGCAAACGGCTTAAAATCTCAAAAGCAATGGGGCTAAACATGAGGGAGAAAGGGGTCCAGAAAAAAATCCTCCAGGTGGAAATCTCCCCTTAAGTCAATGAGGGTTGGGGGCCGTCCCTTTTATGAGACCCAACGAGAATATCGTTCAAAATATCCACCTTAGGCTAAAAACTGCATGTGTAACTGTATGCTGGATGTACAGTGGCGCTAATAAGTCATGTCCCAGCTGTCATTACGTTTGGCTTGCTCTGTGCTGTATTCATGTCTGTCAGATGTTGAATAGGGTGGGAATGTGTAGGAACATGTTTGTATATCTCACTCAAATAGAAGAAATCATGTGTAAATATTGCTGATACGAACTATTGATCAAAATATACTTGGTGCCGAGACATCACTTATTAGGCCGACTGTACAATCGCGCTAATAAGTGATGTCTCGGCACCAAGTATGTTTTGATCAATAATTGGTATCGGCAATATCTAAGCTTCATGTCTTCATATCGAGTGAAATATACAAACATGTTACTACACTTACCCACCCTATTCAACATCTGACAGACATCAATACAGCACAGAGCCAGCCAAACGTAATGACAGCTGGGACATGACTTATTAGCGCGACTGTACTGTGTGTAGCCTTGTAAGCTGCAGCCCCTCGCATGCCTTATAATACTTAAGGGGAGGTTTTTAGTTTGGTCTCTAGTTATCCATCAAGCTTAAGATTACACCCCCTTGAGCCCCTTTCAAGATAAATTTGTACATTTTTCGGTAGAAAAATGTCCCGGCTGAAAGCCGGTTCCTCTTAAATTACAGGCTCGCTATCGCTCGCCAGGATAAAATTGACACCTAAATAGCGCGAAAGGTCTTAAATTTGACAGAAATGGGTCGAAAATTCTGAAAATCGTCAAAATAATGGGGCGAACGTCTTCAAATTAGAAACAGCAATGGGGCTAAGCATGAGGGAGAAAGGAGTCAAGAAAAAAATCCCTCAAGTGGAAATCTCCCCTTTAGGGGGTGCTTGGTTTTTGGTCTATGTATTTATTTATTTATATATTTTTGAGTTTCCTCGCTAGACCTCCATCAAGCTTAGAAAACCACCCCTAGACCCCCTTTCAAGATAAATTTGTACAATTTTTGGTAGAAAAATTTCCCGGCCCAAGGCCGGTTCTTTATAAAATTAGAGGCTTGCTATCGCTCGCCAGGAAAGTATCGACACCTAAATGGCACAAAAGGTCTTAAAATTGACAACGAAATGGGGCGGAAGGTCATAAAATCCCCAAACTAATGGAACCAACGTCTTAAAATCTCAAAACTAGTGGGGCTAAACATTAGGGAGAAGGGGGTCCAGAAAAAACGGTCTGCCTCCCCTTAAGAGGTGAGCTACAATGACATTTACCGCCCCCCCCCCCCCTCCACCCTGCTCCTCCTATTTCCTCCCTACACACACGGCGCGCGCCGCTTTACCAATTTCGCGCCACATTTTCAACTACGGACCACCTTCAGGGCACATGGGTCATTTTTCTGGTCACTTTTCTCCCTCATGTTTAGCCCCATTAGTTTTCAGATGTTAAGATGTTTGCCCCATTAGTTAGTCGATTTTAAGACCTTTCGCCCCATTTCTTCGTCAATATTTAGACCTTTCGTGCTATTTAGGTGTCGATTTTTTCCCTGGCGAACGATAGTGAGCCTGTAATGTTGGACATTTTTCTACCAAAAATTTTACAAATTAATCTAGAAAGGGGATCTAATGTATGTTTTTTTTTTTTTCATTTGATGGAGGTCTAGGGAGGAAACTAGAAAAATAATGAATACATGCAAAAATCGCCCAAAAAGTGAACCATCCCCCTTAAACCTCAACCACGTATCGTTTGGGCTTTCATATATATATACTGTGTATGGTTGGACGCGGAATTGAATTTCCTACACGATGATATGATTTTCGTTGCGTTTTAGAAAAGTCGCCAAATCAGCCTAGGTCTAGCACAGGGCAATGGTGAGTCCTAGGGGTGGTCTAGCAGCCCTAAGGTTAACCCTTTCAAGCTCCAATACGCGTTTCTGTTCTGTTTCTGGCTACTATTAGACGATTTTATTCAGATTAGTAACGGTATATGGAAGTCAAAGGGTTGATTGAGATAGTATTTACCCTTTTAATACGCACAGATACTTCCTAAGCTGCATAAAATCGCCTAATGATGGCCAAAATAAACTGCTAAAACGCGTCAGAGCTTCAAATGGTTAATATACTTGGTGCAAAATATTTATATGTGATTGAGAAGGTAGGGTGGGGATAGGTTATGATAGATTACCAATAGTGATTAGGTTTTAGGGTATTATTTTGCATACATTTAGGTTTTAGGGTATTATTTTGCATACATTTAGGTTTTAGGGTATTATTTTGCATACATTTAGGTTTTAGGGTATTATTTTGCATTCATTTAGGTTTTAGGGTATTATTTTGCATACATTTAGGTTTTAGGGTATTATTTTGCATACATTTAGGTTTTAGGGTATTATTTTTGCATACATTTAGGTTTTAGGGTATTATTTTGCATACATTTAAGTTTTAGGGTATTATTTTGCATACATTTAGGTTTTAGGGTATTATTTTGCATTCATTTAGGTTTTAGGGTATTTTGCATACATTTAGGTTTTAGGGTATTATTTTTGCATACATTTAGGTTTTAGGGTATTATTTTGCATACATTTAGGTTTTAGGGTATTATTTTGCATACATTTAGGTTTTAGGGTATTATTTTGCATACATTTAGGTTTTAGGGTATTATTTTGCATACATTTTAATATCGTTCTTAACACCAATAACCCCCCAAATGAAATTAATGAAATCATATGTTCATCCCAGGATTCGAACCCAGGATACCTCATACAGAACTTACACGCTCTAACCATTAAGGGGACCGACCCGCTTTTTATTCTTTCTTTCTGGGTAGTAGCCATTCGACCCCATTCAACCTCCTGTTTTTAGACGTTTATCCTTATCCAGGTTTCGATTTACACTTCCATACAATGCTGGCTTGCTATCGCTCGCCAGGAAGAAATCGACACCTGGATGGGGATAAACGTCTTAAAACAGTTGGCTGAGTGGGGCCGAATGGATAAAAGCCAAAGAGAGAGGGAGAGAAAGAGAAAAAAAGCGAGGTGGGTTCCCTTAATCAAATAGAAAATACATCACCGGTACTGAAAGGGTTAAATAGCAAGAATACTACACACATTATTCTGTTAAGGGGGGGGGGGGTCACCGGCTCTTTTTTATTTTTATCTTTCTCTCCTTTTCTCTTTCCCTGGCTTGTATCCATTCGGCCCCATTCAGCCAACTGTTTTAAGACGTTTATCCCCATCCAGGTGTCGATTTTTTCCTGGCGAGCGATAGCGAGCCAGCATTGTATAGAGAAATCCGGCTTCGCCGGAGAAATTTTTCTATCGAAAAATGTACAAATTTAGCCTGCTGTCAAAACAAAAATATATATATATGCTGGCTCGCTACCGCTCGCCAGGAAAATATTGACACCTGAATGGGGGTAAACGTCTTAAAACAGTAAGCTGAATGGGGCCGAATGGATACAAACCAAAGAAAGAGGGAGAGAAAGAGCAAAAAGCGAGGTGGGGTCCCTTAAACCAACTCAAGATGATAGCTGTCTGAAAATGTACTTCAATAAAAAATTAGTACGAGTTTAGTGTTAATTATGCATCTATTGGGAAACGTTTCTATACTAACACAAATCTACTGGGAAACGTTTCTATATGAACACAAATCTACTGGGAAACGTTTCTATATGAACACAAATCTACTGGGAAACGTTTCTATACGAACACAAATCTACTGGGAAACGTTTCTATACGAACACAAATCTACTGGGAAACGTTTCTATATGAACACAAATCTACTGGGAAACGTTTCTATACGAACACAAATCTACTGGGAAACGTTTCTATACGAACACAAATCTACTGGGAAACGTTTCTATACGAACACAAATCTACTGGGAAACGTTTCTATACGAACACAAATCTACTGGGAAACGTTTCTATATGAACACAAATCTACTGGGAAACGTTTCTATACGAACACAAATCTACTGGGAAACGTTTCTATACGAACACAAATCTACTGGGAAACGTTTCTATATGAACACAAATCTACTGGGAAACGTTTCTGTACGAACACAAATCTACTGGGAAACGTTTCTATACGAACACATAACTGTTAGCTGGATGTGGTGGTGGACGAGTGTGTGTGTGTGTGTGTGTGTGTGTGTGTGTGTGTGTGTGTGTGTGTGTTTGTGTGTGTGTGAATTGAATTGAATTGAACTAAGTTTATTTTGTTCAGACTTTTACAAAAAGTCTTGAGCACAGCCCCTTACATATTACACATGTGCAATATGTATTTGCATATTGTGTGTGTATTAGTGTGTATATGTGTGTATATGTGTGTGTGTGTGTGTGTGTGTGTGTGTGATACTGGAGATGATGATGATGTTACCAGTGTTAACTTTCACCCACATCTGCGTACACGCTCATGTACACCCACACACACACACACAGATACATACATACATACACACACATATGCATACATTCATACTCTACATACACACACACACTTCTATACACACATACTGTACATACATACACACACATACAGGCAGAAACACACACACACACTATTACATAAAGCTACAGTTACACTATCTATCTATCTATCTATATATATATCTATCTATCTACGGCATATATCTCTATTACACACTGTTACCATGGAAACAAGGATCTTCAAGTCACCCATCCTCAATGATTACGAGAGAGAGAGAGAGAGGGGGTGGGGGGTGGAGAGCATTGCAGCTGTCTCCTACATTTCTTGAATATTGTCCTCCAGTCGGGGTCACTGACCTTCCCGACCTCCCGACCTCCCCTCTCTCTCTCTCTCTCTCTCTCTCTCTCTCTCTCTCTCACACACACTCCCTCACTCTCTCTCTCTCTCCCTCTCTCGTTATTACTATATTTTGCACTATTTTTATCATTGATTTGTCGATATTATTAAGCGCTAAATTAGGCGTACTTGGCCTGAGAGCAAGAAACTGAAGGAATGTACACACCATATTTAGTTTATTTAAACAGACTGTACACAAGATGAAATAGCAGTTTAACTAAATGGAAAAGTATATCACTATCTTGGCCGGGCTTGTATTGGGGCCCTAGCATCTCTAGTGAGGTTGGTAGCACAGTCGAGGGCTTCAGAGGTAGGTTGTCGATGCTGGATCCAGGCCGAAGAATTCAAGACAGCTCCTTCTTCAGGTACACTCGACCAAAAAACAATCTTTACACTAACGCTGTAAACATTCTGGAAGCGGGTCGAAATCTTATGATAATACCCCACAGACGTATGTTTCACCCGATTCATTCCGTTCACACTAGATTATTTACAGCTCACCAGTGTAAAGATTGTTTTTTGGTCGAGTGTACAGGCTGGGATCCTCATCGCCGTTGTTGGTGGGGTCCTTGCATGTCTCCAGCAGCTGCAGTTCCCTGAGCTTGCTGCCCGAGCTCCTGTTAGTAGTCATCTGTCTTGTTCGGGATGCTGCCAGCTATTAGTCGCCTCACTCTTTGACCTCAGGGCACTCAGACATCAGGCATCAGGACTGAGTTCAATGGTGGCTGTGGCAGGGAAGAAGGTTTTGTCAATCATCAGGAGTAGGGTTGTCAACAGTCAGCCCATCATCTTCACAATTTTATTTTCCCTCACCACTATCAATGCCCTTGCCGTCCAGCAAACTAGTCTTAGTAGTTGAAGTCCTTCTGTGCTTTGGAGAGAGAGGGAAGCTGAGCTTTTGGAGAGTCTCAAGTGTTATGACGAACTACTTCTGATCCCAGGGTTTGTAAGGATAGCTCCTGGATCAAAGAGCTGATTTTGAGGTTCCAGCTCCCTTCCCATTGGCTGCTGGAAAAGATACTGCAGTGCCGTGAGTGGCTGGAAGGGCAGTGGCTCTGCCCAACGGTCCATTCTGTGATCCTGGAAATATGTGAAGGTTCTGGCCCATGAATGGTTGAGAGAGCAGTAGCTCCGCCCAATGGTCCATTCCTTGATCCTGAAGGAAGGCAAAGTACTGAGGGGGTCCTGTGTTGCTCAGTCTCCTTCCCTTCTCTCACTGTCTACCTTGTTGTTTAAGGGGAGGCTGGCCGTTTGTTTGGTCTATTAATTCATTTATTCATATATTTTTTAGTTTCCTCCCTAGACCTCCATCAAGCTTAGAAAAACATCCCCTAGACCCCCCTTCAAGATAAATGTGTAAATTTTTCGGTAGAAAAAATTTCCGGCCGAAGGCCGGTTCCTCTTAAAATTGCAGGCTCGCTATCGCTCGCCAGGAAATAATCGACACATAAATGGCACGAAAGGGCACGAAAGGTCTTAAAATTGACAAAACAATGGGGCAAACAGTGTTAAAATTACCAAACTAATGGGCCGAACGTCTTAGGCTATAATCTCAAAACTAGTGGGGCTAAACATTAGGGAGAAGGGGGTCCAGAAAAACGGTCTTCCTCCCCTTAATGTGGGCGAACGTGGATTGCCGACTTTATAGCTGTTGCGCAGTCTGGGGTTTCCTAAAGCTGCAACAATGTTTAAAGTTCGATTGAGTTATATTCCCCTCTTGCTCTCTCTCCCCTCCCTCTCTCCTCCCCCCCCCCCCACTCTCTCTCTCTCTCTCCCCCTACCCTCTGAAAAAAGGTTCCTCCCTCCCTGCATCCATGCCAGACTCCTCAGATCACCTCCCTTCCTTCCCTCCCCTTGTGACCCCCTCTCTCCTCTCCTCCCTTACCTCCCTCCCTCCCTACCCTCTGAAAAAAGGTTACTCCCCACCCTGCATCCCTCTCAGACTCCTTAGATCTCCTCCCTTCAGCACCCCCCCCCCCTCCCCCACCTTTCCCTCTGGCTCTCTCCCTCGACATACATACATACATACACACATACATACATACATATATAAGTACATACATACATACATACATAGGCCTACATACATACATACATACATACATACATACATACATATATATATATATAAGTATATACATACATACATACATACATACATACATATATATAAGTACATACATACATACATACATAAGTACATACATGCAATACATACATACATAGGCCTACATACATACATATATCCAATGGTTTAACCCGTTCAGTACCTATGACGTTTATGTGTAATATGGCTCAGCTTTATATAGACGATTATATGGACCCTAAGGAGAGATATATAGTAGCTAGAAAGATTAATTAATATAGTGTGTAGCCTTATCATGGTTAGACGTCCTTCCTAACCTGAATACAATCGTTTAGTAGCTGCCAGATTATAATGAGCACAAAAATTCACCGGTACTGAAAGGGTTAAGGGGAGATTTCCACTTGAGGGATTTTTTTCTTGACTCCTTTCTCCCTCATGTTTAGCCCCATTGTTTTTCTAATTTTGAGACGTTTGCCCTATTATTTTGACGATTTTAACAACTTTCAACCTATTTCTGTCAATTTTAAGACCTTTCGTGCCATTTAGGTGTCGATTTTATCCTGGCGAGCGATAGCGAGCCTGTAATTTAAGAGGAACCGGCTTTCAGCCGGGAAATTTTTCTACCGAAAAATGTACAAATTTATCTTGAAAGGGGCTCAAGGGGGTGTAATCTTAGGCTTGAAGGATATCTAGGGACCAAACTAAAAACCTCCCCTTAACCCCTTCAGACTCATATGACGCAGAGGTTGCCAGATTAGCAATAATAAATAGAGTTCTCTCACTCTTATAATTACCTCCAAAATTAGTGTTCTGCCCACAGCTAACTCAAAGACAACTGCAGAGGTTGAAGTAACTAAACTAAAGGTTTCTAAATACCCCTGATGGTAATAAAGGCTTTAAAGTATCCTTAATAGGCTCAAAATTGCGTCATATGTCGGAGAGGGTTAATGTCACTACCATTACGTCAGCCAGTGTTGCCTTTCAGCCGTTGGAGTGTAATTCAATATACTGTACAGTAGTCCTGTCATAACGCTGCCCCACCATGGCATCTCTCTGTGGTTGATAATGGTATAGTGCTAACCGTGCAGCAACAACACTCAACAATGGTATAGTGCTAACCGTGCAGCAACAGCACTCAACAATGGTATAGTGCTAACCGTGCAGCAACAATACTCAACAATGGTATAGTGCTAACCGTGCAGCAACAACACTCAACAATGGTATAGTGCTAACCGTGCAGCAACAACACTCAACAATGGTATAGTGCTAACCGTGCAGCAACAACACTCAAACAATGGTATAGTGCTAACCGTGCAGCAACAACACTCAACAATGGTATAGTGCTAACCGTGCAGCAACAACACTCAACAATGGTATAGTGCTAACCGTGCAGCAACAACACTCAACAATGGTATAGTGCTAACCGTGCAGCAACAACACTCAACAATGGTATAGTGCTAACCGTGCAGCAACAACACTCAACAATGGTATAGTGCTAACCGTGCAGCAACAACACTCAACAATGGTATAGTGCTAACCGTGCAGCAACAACACTCAACAATGGTATAGTGCTAACCGTGCAGCAACAACACTCAACAATGTCTCGCCTGCAGCACCTACAAATACACCTGCATTATCAGCACCTACACATACACCTGCATTATCAGCACCTACAAATACACCTGCATTATCAGCACCTACACATACACCTGCATTATCAGCACCTACACATACACCTGCATTATTAGCACCTACACATACACCTGCATTATCAGCACCTACTCATACACCTGCATTATCAGCACCTACACATACACCTGCATTATCAGCACCTACACATACACCTGCATTATCAGCACCTACAAATACACCTGCATTATCAGCACCTACACATACACCTGCATTATCAGCACCTACACATACACCTGCATTATCAGCACCTACAAATACACCTGCATTATCAGCACCTACACATACACCTGCATTATTAGCACCTACACATACACCTGCATTATCAGCACCTACACATACACCTGCATTATCAGCACCTACAAATACACCTGCATTATCAGCACCTACACATACACCTGCATTATCAGCACCTACACATACACCTGCAGTATTAGCACCTACACATACACCTGCATTATCAGCACCTACACATACACCTGCATTATCAGCACCTACAAATACACCTGCATTATCAGCACCTACACATACACCTGCATTATCAGCACCTACACATACACCTGCATTATCAGCACCTACACATACACCTGCATTATCAGCACCTACAAATACACCTGCATTATCAGCACCTACACATACACCTGCATTATCAGCACCTACACATACACCTGCATTATTAACACCTACACATACACCTGCATTATCAGCACCTACACATAAACCTGCATTATTAGCACCTACAAATACACCTGCATTATCAGCACCTACAAATACACCTGCATTATCAGCACCTACAAATACACCTGCATTATTAGCACCTACAAACACACCTGCATTATCAGCACCTACAAATACACCTGCATTATCAGCACCTACAAATACACCTGCATTATCAGCACCTACAAATACACCTGCATTATTAGCACCTACAAATACACCTGCATTATTAGCACCTACACATACACCTGCATTATTAGCACCTACAAATACACCTGCATTATTAGCACCTACAAATACACCTGCATTATCAGCACCTACAAATACACCTGCATTATTAGCACCTACACATACACCTGCATTATTAGCACCTACACATACACCTGCATTATCAGCACCTACAAATACACCTGCATTATCAGCACCTACAAATACACCTGCATTATCAGCACCTACACCTGCATTATCAGCACCTACACATACACCTGCATTATCAGCACCTACACATACACCTGCATTATCAGCACCTACACATACACCTGCATTATCAGCACCTACAAATACACCTGCATTATCAGCAACTACACATACACCTGCATTATCAGCACCTACACATACACCTGCATTATCAGCACCTACACATACACCTGCATTATCAGCACCTACAAATACACCTGCATTATTAGCACCTACACATACACCTGCATTATTAGCACCTACACCTACACCTGCATTATCAGCACCTACACATACACCTGCATTATCAGCACCTACACATACACCTGCATTATTATCACCTACACATACACCTGCATTATCAGCACCTACACATACACCTGCATTATCAGCACCTACACATACACCTGCATTATCAGCACCTACAAATACACCTGCATTATTAGCACCTACAAATACACCTGCATTATTAGCACCTACAAATACACCTGCATTATTAGCACCTACACATACACCTGCATTATCAGCACCTACACATACACCTGCATTATTAGCACCTACACATACACCTGCATTATTAGCACCTACACCTAACTATTACACCTGCAGTATTAGCACTACCCCTCCCTACATCCCTACTCTACATCCATCCAAGATTCCTCCTATTTACCTCCCCTCAATAAAAAAAAAAGAGAGAGAGAGAGAGAGAGAGAGAGAGAGAGAGAGAGAGAGAGAGAGAGTTAATCCTTCTCTGCATCCATCCAACACTCGTTTTTTTTTAATATTTTCCCTCGCTCTCTCTCTTAGGCCGCCCGTTCTCTCCCTCCTTCCTCCTTCTCTCCCTTCCTGCATTCACTCCCTATTTGTTCTCTTCCTGCATTCCTGTTGAACTCCTTTCCTCCCTCCCTCCCTCCCTCTCTACATTCACCGTATGTTTCTTCTCTCTCTCCCTATTCCTCCTCTATGCCATCCCTATCCCTCCATCCAATCCTCCCTTCATTCACTTTGTTTTTCTCTCCCTCCCTATTCCTCCTCTTCTCTCCTTCTCTCCCTGTGTTCCTGTTTGGCTCTTTCCTTCCCTTCACTTCCTACCTCCATTCACTTCATGTGTGTATCTCCCTCTCTCTTTCCTCCCTCCCTCCTTACCTTCATACACTCCATTTGTTTATCTCCCTTTCTCTTCCCGCCCTCCAACCCGCCCTCCCTATCTCCATGCACTCCATTTGTATTAGCTCCCTCCCTCCCTTCACCCACTCCAAGTTTCATATCTCCCTCTATACTTCCTCCCTTCATTCATTCCATGTTTTTATCTCCCTTTCTATTCCCTCTCTTTCCTTCTCTACCTCTTTCCCTCCCTCCCTCCCTCCATTCACTCCATGTTACTTCTCTCCCACTTTCTTCTTCTCTCCCTCTCTCTTCTCTCCCTCTCTCTTCTTCTTTGCTGGCGATACAAAAATTACTAATAAAGTAACCTCAACAGTGCATTGGCAAAAACTACAAGGTGACCTAGACACTTTAGTAAACTGGGCAGAAAAATGGCAAATGAAATTCAACATAGAAAAAATGCAAAGTATTACACATCGGTAGTAACAACGCTAAAAAAGATTACTCAATGAACAACATTCAACTATCAAATACAAATAATGAAAAGGATCTGGGAGTTATAATATCAAGTGACCTGAAGCCGAGTAAACAGTGTACAGAGGTAATAAAAACTGCTAATAAATTGGTGGGTTACATCGGCAGAACATTCAAATTCAAATCAGAAAAAATCATACTCTATTCAACTCATTGGTGCGTCCCCATCTCGAATACTGCGTGCAATTCTGGTCACCGTACTACCGAAAGGACATAAATAAACTTGAAAAGGTGCAACGCAGAGTCACTAAAATGATACCTAGATTGCGTAATAAACCGTACGAAGAGCGCTTAAAAGAACTAAATTTGTTTAGCTTAACAAAGCGCAGAATGAGAGGTGACCTAATAGAGGTGTTCAAAATCTTCAAGGGATTCAGCAACCTAAATGTAAGCGAATTATTTACGATCAATCAAGCAAACACGAGAAACAATGGTTATAAGATTATAGGCAAGCGTTTTCATTCTCACGAGGCGAAGCATTTCTTCTTCAACCGCGTTGTGAATAATTGGAACAGACTACCCTCGAACATTGTAAACTGTAATACTGTCGAAACATTTAAGAACCATCTGGATAAACACATGGCAAATAACCCCTGATTAACACAGTTTCTTTCAGAATAACGCGCAACGAAATGTCAACGCATACCGCAATGTATATTGGTTTTCATACATCTGTTCCCTTTCAGAATTGTAGTAATAGAGTTAGCTTAGATTACAAATCAACTTCTTTTTTCTCCCTGTCCTGTCCGAATTTCCGTGTCAGTTTTTCAATACTACATGGTATTTTTCCTATCTGTTTCCGTGCTAGCATTAGCTGGAGGGAGTGGTGGGTGGGGAGGAGCCTTCTTCTTTGCTATCCTTTTCTCTACCTCGTAGTCAGTAGCTTAGTAGTTTTAGATATCCAAACTGCCCCGTAAGGACCAATAGGTCTGTTGCAGTTTGTTCTCCTTTGTATTCCTTTGTATTCTCTCCCTCTCTCTTCTTCTCTCCCTCTCTCTTCTTCTCTCCCTCTCTCTTCTTCTCTCCCTCTCTCTTCTTCTCTCCCACCCTCTTCTTCTCTCCCACTCTCTTCTTCTCTCCCACTCTCTTCTTCTCTCCCTCTCTCTTATTCTCTCCCACTCTCTTCTCTCCTCCTCTCTTCTTCTCTCCTCCTCTCTTCTTCTCTCCTCCTCTCTTCTTCTCTCCTCCTCTCTTCTTCTCTCCTCTCTTCTTCTCTCCTTCTCTCTTCCTCTCTTCTCTCCCACTCTCTTCTTCTCTCCCACTCTCTTCTTCTCTCCCTCTCTCTTCTTCTCTCCCTCTCTCTTCTTCTCTCCCTCTCTCTTCTTCTCTCCCACTCTCTTCTCTCCCACTCTCTTCTCTCCCACTCTCTTCTTCTCTCCCTCTCTCTCTCCCACTCTCTTCTTCTCTCCCACTCTCTTCTTCTCTCCCACTCTCTTTCTCTCTCTCTCTTCTCTTCTCTCCCTCTCTCTTCTTCTCTCTCCCACTCTCTTCTCTCCCTCTCTCTTCTTATCTCCAGCTTTCCTTACTGTCATCCACTCTCTTCTTCTCTCCCTCTCTCTTATTCTCTCCCACTCTCTTCTCTCCCTCTCTCTTCTTCTCTCCAGCTTTCCTTACTGTCATCCACTCCATGTTTTTTCTCTCCCTCTCTCCCTGCATTCCTGTCAGACTCCTTCCCTCCCTCCCTCCCTTCCTTCAGGCCTTCCTCCCTCTTCCCGTTTATGAAGGAAAAAGCTCCCCCTCCCCTCCCCCCCCCCCCCCCCCTCCGTCTTTTTTCCTCCCTACCAAAGTATCAAACAGGAACAACTGGCTTTAAGGGGAGGTTTTTAGTGTGTTTCCTAGACTTCCATCAAGCTTGAAATTACACCCCCTAGACCCCCTTTCAAGATAAATTTGTACATTTTTCGGTAGAAAAATTTCCCGGCCAGAGGCCGGTTGCTCTTAAATTACAGGCTCGCTATCGCTCGCCAGGAAAAAATCGACACCTTAATGGCACGAAAGGTCTTAAAATTGACAGAAATGGGGCAAAATGTCTTAAAATGTCCAAACTACTAGGGCGAACGTCTTAAAATCTGAAAACCAATGGGGCTAAACATGAGGGAGAAAGGGGTCCAGAAAAAAATCCCTCAAGTGGAAATCTCCCCTTAACCTAAGGAACCTAACCTAACCTAAGATAATATATTTATATATAACAAAAATATCAACATACAAATATCAAATACTGTGGATCCAAGTGGGGTCGAACGCTTGTTTTCAAGATGTTTTCAATTTGTTTCAAGATGGTTCCATGTCATCTCAACCAGTAGACCATTTCAACCAGTAGCTCTCAACCAGTGCCAAATAAACCCAGACCAACCAAACCAGTGCCAAAATATAGTACTAACCTAACCTAACCGGACCGTATTGGTTGATTTGGTACTGGTTGAGAGCTACTGGTTAAAATGGTCTACTGGTTGAGTTGACCGGTCACCACTCAAGATATACAGTCTATATATCTTTCTTATACTATTATACCCCAAGCACCAGCAGACATATTAGGTTTATCTTCGGCACTTCTTACTTATGTCTGCCAAAGCAAAACGCATCCGATCTTGTGAGTAAACTGTAAAATAATGACCGTGTGAACCGTCCTTAAGGGGATATTTCCACTCGAGGGATTTTTTTCTTGACTCCTTTCTCCCTCATGTTTAGCCTCTTTGTTTTTTCTAATTTTAAGACGTTTGCCCCATTATTTTGACGATTTTAAGACATTTTGCCCCATTTCTGTCAATTTTAAGACCTTTCGTGCCATTAAGGTGTCGATTTTATCCTGGCGAGCAATAGCGAGCCTGTAATTTAAGAGAAAAAGCCGGGACATTTTTCTACCGAAAAATGTACACATTTATCTTGAAAGGGGCTCAAGGAAGTGTAATCTTAAGATTGATGGATGTCTAGGGAACAAAGTAAATACCTCCCCTTAACTCAACCAAGAAAAATAGAGAATGAGAGCAGTGATAAATATTGACGTGTTCAGTAGAAAACGTTAAGCAAACAATCAAACCGGAATAGCCAGGAGGTCGGTGGAGTTAAGGGGAGGTTTCTAGTTTGTTTCCTACTCCTCCAGCAATCTTAAAATTTCACCCCCTTGACCCCCTTTCAAGATAAATTTGTACATTTTTCGGTAGAAAAATGTCCCGGCCGATTACTCTAACATTACAGGCTCGCTATCGCTCGCCAGGATAAAATCGACACCTAAATGGCACGAAAGGTCTTAAAATTGACAGAATGGGGCGGAAAATCTTAAAATCACCAAACTAATGGGGCAAACGTCTTAAAATCTCAAAAGCAATGGGGCTAGACATGAGGGAGAAAGGGGTCAAGAAAAAAGTCCCTTAAGTGGAAATTTCCCCTTAACCCCTTCTGTACTAGGTTATATTTTTAGCTATATTTGACACGATTTTGTGAAGCTTAAGGGGAGGTATTTAGTTTGTTCCCTAGACCTCCATCAAGCTTAAAATTACACCTCCTTGAGTCCCTTTCAAGATAAATTTGTACATTTTTCGGTAGAAAAATGTCCCGGCCGAAGGCCGGTTCCTCCTAAATTACAGGCTCGCTATCGCTCGCCAGGATAAAATCGACACCTGAATGGCACGAAAGGTTTTAATATGGGGTGAAAGTTCTTAAAATCGCTAAAATAATGGGGCAAACGTTTTATAATATCAAAAGCAATGGGGCTAAACATGAGGGAGAAAGGGGTCAAGAAAACAATCCCTCAAGTGGAGATCTGCCCTTAAGTGGAGATGGGACGGTTTTTGTGACCCCCTTCTCCCTTGTGTTTAGCCCCATTAGTGTTCATAATTTTAGAAGTTCGACCTATTAGTTTGGCGATTCGAAGACCTTTCACCCCATTTATTTGTCAATATTAGGACCTTCTGTGCCATTTAGGTGTTGACCTTTTCCTGGTGAGCGATAGCGAACCTGTAATTTAAGAGGAACCTTGGGTTGTTTTATTTATATATTTGTTTATATATTTATTTATATATTTATTTATTTATTTATTTTTAATTTATTTATATATATTTATATATTTATTTATTTATTTATTTATTTATTTTTAATTTATTTATATATATTAATTTATTTATTTATTTATTTATTTATTTATTTATTTATTTTTAATTTATTTATATATATTAATTTATTTATTTATTTATTTATTTATTTATTTTTAATTTATTTATATATATTTATTTATTTATATATTTATTTATTTATTTATTTATTTTTAATTTATTTATATATATATATTTATTTATTTATCTATCTATCTATTTATCTATTGCCTGATGCCGTGATTCCCGAAGGGGTGGCCACGAACGAACCGCCCCCATGCACCTCTGTTCCCAGTCAGTCGACGCCCCTCCCCCCAACCAGCACCGCCTTCGTTCATGTACTTCCTCACTCCATCCTTCCACCTCATATTCGGTCTACCTCTCCCTCTCTGTCCCTCCACCTCGCTCTCGTACACCCTCAGAGTCATTCTCTCGCTTTCCATACGTTCCATATGGCCGAACCATCTCAAGGTGTTCCTTTTTACACTTTCCAGCACATCTACCTCCACACCACACCTCCTTCTTACTTCCTCATTAGTCTGTCTATCCCTCCATGTAACTCCGCACGCACTTCTTAAGTAATTCATTTCCACTGCTCTCACTCTTGGTCTGAGTCTCTCAACCAACGTCCATGCTTCGCTTTTATTTATATATTTCTTTATTTATTTATTTTTCTTTAGTTTTGTTAAGCTTAACTGAAGTCTAGGGAGGAAAATTAATACATGATAAAAATATGTAGGCTACAAATGTGCAAATAAATACGCCAAGAAAGATTCCCAACTATTAACATTACAGGACAGGCAGCATCATCGCCAACTTAATGGGGGGGGGGATGGTTGGTTGGTTTTTCTGGTTCCCCTTCTCTCTCATCTTTAGCCCCATTTAGTTTTCAGATGTTAAGATGTTCGGCCCATTAGTTTAGCGATTTTAAGACGTTTCACCTCATTTCTTTGTCAATATTAAGACCTTTCGTGCCATTTAGGTGTCGATTTTTCCCTAGAGAGAGAGAGAGAGAGCGAGCGAGAGCATGGAAGTGAATATACAAGTCTAGGGAGTGCATGGTAGATCAAGAGGAATATATAATGCTATACAGTGCCTGAGTCCGTGCCCTATACCCACCAGGGAAGGGATGAAGCAAGAGACCTCATACATTATAATAGAAACTGCATTAATATGATTGAAAATACTTGGCAGGTGTCATACATTATTGAAAAGCATGGCTCATAAACAAATCCTTTAACCCTTTCAAGCTCCTCTACGCATTTGTGTGTTGTTTTCTGGTAATTATTAGACGATTTTATTGAGATTAAGAAGGGTATATGGAAGTCAGAGGGTTGATTGAGATAGTCTTTACCCTTTAAATACCCACAGATCCTTCCTAAGCTGCATAAAATCGTTTAATGATAGCCAAAATAAACTGCTAAAACGCGTCAGAGCTTCAAGGGGTTAAGTGTCTAATTGTTCTCATATATTCGTATTTGCATATACAGTATATGACTTGTAATACATTTTTCAAGTGTTAATATTCTAATATTGTATTATACGTTATCATTGTAGACCACTGATGATGACAGGTGAAGATGTCGAAACGTTTGGAATAAAGCATCATGGAAATGTTCTGACTTCCCTAAGGGGGGTGACCTGTTTTTGTTCTGTCCTTTTCTATCTTTCTCTGGCTTGTATCCATTTGGCCCCTTCCAGCCTACTGTTATAAGACGTTTATCCCCATCCAGGTGTCAATTTCTTACTGGTGAGCGGTAGCGAGCCAGCATTTTTTTTTTTTTTTTGTTAGACAGCAGGCTAAATTTGTACATTTTTCGATAGAAACATTTCTCCGGCGAAGCCGGATTTCTTCATATAATGCTGGCTCGCTATCGCTCGCCAGGAAGAAATCGACACCTAGATGGGGATAAACGTCTTAAAATAGTTGGCTGAATGGGGCCTAATGGATACAAGCCAGAGAAAAAGAGAAAAGGACAGAAATAAAAAAAAAACAGGTCACCCCCCTTAATATCAATATTCATATTTTCGTCTTATTCCTGCTGTAATTAAATAGTTAATGGCAACTCAATCCATATGACAATAACATAATAATGGATCGAAGGTAGTTTTTTTAATAGATAGTACCTCTAACTTATAGATGGCAGGGCAGGTGCCCAACCCCGAAAGGGGTTGAAATAGGGGAGCTATCTCCCCGCCAAAGGCAGCTTTCTAGGGCCTTTCCTAACTGATGCTGAGAGGATTGGGTTCTAGTCATGTGGTGATGGGCTGGTCTATCAGAGTGAGAACTGAGCGATCTCTGCCATACCCATAGCTTACTCTGACTGTTCCGTTTACTTATATATTTTCTAGATCTCAAGTGACGGCGTCTCTTCCGTGGATTGACCTCCCAATCTACCAAGATTGGAAGCCAAAGCGTCACATTTTTCCTTTGCCACTCAACTTTCTCTTCATAATTGCTGAGGGGCACAGGGCCCTGGGTGGGGCTTTGGTTTCCCGGGCGTTTCTGCGCCCTCCTCAGCTCCCCGCCATGGAGTGGCTTCGGTCACCTAGGCTGTATTGTGGTCGGCAGGGAGGGTTCTTTGGGGGCGCTCGGTTATGGCCTTGGCCTTGCTTGGGGCCTTGGGGCTGTTCGGCCAGGCAGCTTGGGGAACAGCAACAACAACAACAACAACTTATAGATGGCATCTTATTTATTACTTACACAGTGAGTTATTACTGTATATAACTTGCCATTAATTCTACACTACGTTATTAACTTTCAAAACGTTGGGCTTTAAGGGGAGGTCTCCACTTGAGGGATTTTTTTCTTGACCCCTTTCTCCCTCATGTTTAGCCCCATTGCTTTTGATATTATAAAACGTTTGCCCCATTAGTTTAGCGATTTTAAACACTTTCACCCCATGTTAAGACCTTTCGTGCAATTCAGGTATCTATTTTATCCTGGCGAGCGATAGCGAGCCTGTAATTTAAGAGGAACCGGCCTTTGGCCGGGAAATTTTTCTACCGAAAAATGTACAAATTTATCTTGAAAGGGACTCGAGGGGGTGTAATTTTAAGGTTGATGGAGGTATAGGGAACAAACTAAATACCTCCCCTTAAGATATCCTGTGCTCTGTCCACCAGGCATTTTCACGATGTTACGCCTATTTCAACTCATTCTAGCTAAGTAAAGGTTAGTGAAGAACAAAATATACAGGTGTGTGAAAGTACTTGCTCTGTCCTGTGCGAAAACACCAAGATTTGGTTCCCAGCTGGTCTCTGGCCTTGACAGTGATGCAAGAGGAAATGAGTAGTTTTAGGCATAAGCTTACAAAGTAGTGTTGCCAATTTAGCTACATTCCTGCTGGATCTAGAGGTGTTTACTTCAATTTAGCTACATTCCTGCTGGATCTAGAGGTGTTTACTTCAATTTAGCTACATTCCTGCTAGATCTAGAGGTGTTTACTTCAATTTAGCTACATTCCTGCTAGATCTAGAGGTGTTTACTTCAATTTAGCTACATTCCTGCTAGATCTAGAGGTGTTTACTTCAATTTAGCTACATTCTTGCTAGATCTAGAGATGTTTACTTCAATTTAGAAGCAAATTTGACATCCAGCGACATGAATTCTATCAATATTCTGTAGATATGACGCATTATAGAGAGATATTGTAAAAATTGTTCCGTTAATGTAGGTATTTTGGGCATTTTACTTACTATCTATCGGACTTGCATTGGTACCCCTGATTTGGTACCCCTGCTTTGGTACCCCTGATTTGGTACCCCTGCTTTGGTACCCCTGATTTGGTACCCCTGCTCCAAAGGCCGAAACCAGTGATGTTCGGACCACTCAATCACATAGTCGACTTTGCCTTTCTTCGGACCTTAGCTTAAGCTTAGCGCATGTTTTTTATGGTCTAAACTTTCACTCAGTTTATGTTCTCTTATCATATGCTGTATTTGTATGTGTATTATGACTTTAACCCTTTCACGCACATATGACGCAGAGGTTGCCAGATTAGCAATAAGAAATAGAGTTCTCTCACTCTTATAATTACCTCTCCAACATTAGTTTTCTGCCCTCAGCTAACTCAAAGACAACTGCAGAGGTTGAAGTAACTAAACTAAAGGTTTCTAAATACCCCTGATGGTAACAAAGGCTTTAAAGTATCCCCAATAGGCTCAACACAGCTAACTCAAAGACAACTGCAGAGGTTGAAGTAACTAAACTAAAGGTTTCTAAATACCCCTGGTGGTAACAAAGGCTTTAAAGTATCCCCAATAGGCTCAAAATCGCGTCATATGTCGGAGAGGGTTAACATGAGTGGGCCGCAGCGGTGGCTTGACTGGGGTTAACGAAGCCATGGAATGAGTAATTGGACGAGGTCAAAGTGTGTGCAAAAGCCATGCATCTATACCGGTGGTTCAAGCAACACTGATTGTGTGTGGCATGACTGCTAGCACAGTACAGCCTATATCCACTAGGTACCACCAGATGTTTCTCATGACCCGTGTTTGTGTGTGGCATGACTGCTAACACAGTACAGCCTATATCCACTAGGTACCACCAGATGTTTCTCATGACCCGTGTTTGTGTGTGGCATGACTGCTAGCACAGTACAGCCTATATCCACTAGGTACCACCAGATGTTTCTCATGACCCGTGTTTGTGTGTGGCATGACTGCTAGCACAGTACAGCCTATATCCACTAGGTACCACCAGATGTTTCTCATGACCCGTGTTTGTGTGTGGCATGACTGCTAGTACAGTACAGCCTATATCCACTAGGTACCACCAGATGTTTCTCATGACCCGTGTTTGTGTGTGGCATGACTGCTAGCACAGTACAGCCTATATCCACTAGGTACCACCAGATGTTTCTCATGACCCGTGTTTGTGTGTGGCATGACTGCTAGTACAGTACAGCCTATATCCACTAGGTACCACCAGATGTTTCTCATGACCCGTGTTTTTGGCGGCAAAAGCAACACAGCTGAGGCCAATGACCTCAAGAACGTCTGGGGACGTTCCCCGGGGTGCAAGGGTTAAGGGGAGGTTTCCACTTGAGGGATTTTTTTCTGGACCCCTTTCTCCCTCATATTTAGCCCCATTGCTTTTGATATTTTAAGACGTTCGCCCCATAATTAAGAACTTTCGCCCCATTTCTGTCAATTTTAAGACCTTTCATGCAATTTAGGTGTCGATTTTTTCCTGGCGAGCGATAGCGAGCCTGTAATTTAAGAGGAACCGGCCTTTGGCCGGGACATTTTTCTACCGAAAAATGTACAAATTTATCTTGAAAGGGACTCGAGGGGGTGTAATTTTAAGGTTGATGGAGGTATAGGGAACAAACTAAATACCTCCCCTTAAGATATCCTGTGCTCTGTCCACCAGGCATTTTCACGATGTTACGCCTATTTCAACTCATTCTAGCTAAGTAAAGGTTAGTGAAGAACAAAATATACAGGTGTGTGAAAGTACTTGCTCTGTCCTGTGCGAAAACACCAAGATTTGGTTCCCAGCTGGTCTCTGGCCTTGACAGTGATGCAAGAGGAAATGAGTAGTTTTAGGCATAAGCTTACAAAGTAGTGTTGCCAATTTAGCTACATTCCTGCTAGATCTAGAGGTGTTTACTTCAATTTAGCTACATTCCTGCTGGATCTAGAGGTGTTTACTTCAATTTAGCTACATTCCTGCTAGATCTAGAGGTGTTTACTTCAATTTAGCTACATTCCTGCTAGATCTAGAGGTGTTTACTTCAATTTAGCTACATTCTTGCTAGATCTAGAGATGTTTACTTCAATTTAGAAGCAAATTTGACATCCAGCGACATGAATTCTATCAATATTCTGTAGATATGACGCATTATAGAGAGATATTGTAAAAATTGTTCCGTTAATGTAGGTATTTTGGGCATTTTACTTACTATCTATCGGACTTGCATTGGTACCCCTGATTTGGTACCCCTGCTTTGGTACCCCTGATTTGGTACCCCTGCTTTGGTACCCCTGATTTGGTACCCCTGCTCCAAAGGCCGAAACCAGTGATGTTCGGACCACTCAATCACATAGTCGACTTTGCCTTTCTTCGGACCTTAGCTTAAGCTTAGCGCATGTTTTTATGGTCTAAACTTTCACTCAGTTTATGTTCTCTTATCATATGCTGTATTTGTATGTGTATTATGACTTTAACCCTTTCACGCACATATGACGCAGAGGTTGCCAGATTAGCAATAAGAAATAGAGTTCTCTCACTCTTATAATTACCTCTCCAACATTAGTTTTCTGCCCTCAGCTAACTCAAAGACAACTGCAGAGGTTGAAGTAACTAAACTAAAGGTTTCTAAATACCCCTGATGGTAACAAAGGCTTTAAAGTATCCCCAATAGGCTCAACACAGCTAACTCAAAGACAACTGCAGAGGTTGAAGTAACTAAACTAAAGGTTTCTAAATACCCCTGGTGGTAACAAAGGCTTTAAAGTATCCCCAATAGGCTCAAAATCGCGTCATATGTCGGAGAGGGTTAACATGAGTGGGCCGCAGCGGTGGCTTGACTGGGGTTAACGAAGCCATGGAATGAGTAATTGGACGAGGTCAAAGTGTGTGCAAAAGCCATGCATCTATACCGGTGGTTCAAGCAACACTGATTGTGTGTGGCATGACTGCTAGCACAGTACAGCCTATATCCACTAGGTACCACCAGATGTTTCTCATGACCCGTGTTTGTGTGTGGCATGACTGCTAGCACAGTACAGCCTATATCCACTAGGTACCACCAGATGTTTCTCATGACCCGTGTTTGTGTGTGGCATGACTGCTAGCACAGTACAGCCTATATCCACTAGGTACCACCAGATGTTTCTCATGACCCGTGTTTGTGTGTGGCATGACTGCTAGCACAGTACAGCCTATATCCACTAGGTACCACCAGATGTTTCTCATGACCCGTGTTTGTGTGTGGCATGACTGCTAGTACAGTACAGCCTATATCCACTAGGTACCACCAGATGTTTCTCATGACCCGTGTTTGTGTGTGGCATGACTGCTAGCACAGTACAGCCTATATCCACTAGGTACCACCAGATGTTTCTCATGACCCGTGTTTGTGTGTGGCATGACTGCTAGTACAGTACAGCCTATATCCACTAGGTACCACCAGATGTTTCTCATGACCCGTGTTTTTGGCGGCAAAAGCAACACAGCTGAGGCCAATGACCTCAAGAACGTCTGGGGACGTTCCCCGGGGTGCAAGGGTTAAGGGGAGGTTTCCACTTGAGGGATTTTTTTCTTGACTCCTTTCTCCTTCATGTATAGCCCCATTGCTTTTCTATTTTTAAGACGTTCGCCCCCATTATTTTGACGATTTTAAGAACTTTCGACCCATTTCTTTCAATTTTAAGACCTTTCGTGCCATTTAGGTGTCGATTTTATCCTGGCGAGCGATAGCGAGCCTGTAATTTAAGAGGAACCGGCCTTCAGCCGGGACATTTTTCTACCGAAAAATGTACAAATTTATCTTGAAAGGGGCTCAAGGGGGTGTAATCTTAAGCTTGAAGGATATCTAGGGACCAAACTAAAAACCTCCCCTTAAACTTATGCTGCTCATACAATATTTAATTATACCGGTACCTCTCTCTAAACTTCTGACCAGCTTTGTAACTGCTTTCACAGCATGGAGTGGTTAAGGGGAGGTTTTTAGTTAGTTCGCTAGACCTCCATCAAGCTTAACATTACAGCCCCAAGACCCCCTTTCAAGATAAATTTGTAAATTTTTCGGTAGAAAAATGTCCCGGCCAAAGGCCGGTTCCTCTTAAATTACAGGCTCGCTATCGCTCGCCAGGAAAAAATCGACACCTAAATTGCATGAAAGGTCTTAAAATTGACAGAAATGGGGCGAAAGTTCTTAATTATGGGGCGAACGTCTTAAAATATCAAAAGCAATGGGGCTAAATATGAGGGAGAAAGGGGTCCAGAAAAAAGTCCCTCAAGTGGAAATCTCCCTTTAACTTGACAAACTTGGAATGTCTTCACCCCACGTGTTTGTCATGAAACCACTTTGATAGTATAAAATGTGTCATGTTTTTTCTTAGGGGAAAGGATTTCATGGAGTTAGTGACTACTGAAACTTGAGTTGTATCTATCTTCTTTACAAGGAATTTCAGTAAATATAAAACGCCTTCCTCACTCCCTAGGCATCCTACCTCCCTCCCTAGGCATCCTACCTCCCTCCCTAGGCATCCTACCTCACTCCCTAGGCATCCTACCTCCCTCCCTAGGCATCCTACCTCCCTCCCTAGGCATCCTACCTCCCTCCCTAGGCATCCTACCTCCCTCCCTAGGCATCCTCCTACCTCCCTCCCTAGGCATCCTACCTCCCTCCCTAGGCATCCTACCTCCCTCCCTAGGCATCCTACCTCCCTCCCTAGGCATCCTACCTCCCTCCCTAGGCATCCTACCTCCCTCCCTAGGCATCCTACCTCCCTCCCTAGGCATCCTACCTCCCTCCCTAGGCATCCTACCTCCCTCCCTAGCCATCCTACCTCCCTCCCTAGGCATCCTACCTCCCTCCCTAGGCATCCTACCTCCCTCCCTAGGCATCCTACCTCCCTCCCTAGGCATCCTACCTCCCTCCCTAGGCATCCTACCTCCCTCCCTAGGCATCCTACCTCCCTCCCTAGGCATCCTCCCTCCCTAGGCATCCTACCTCCCTCCCTAGGCATCCTACCTCCCTCCCTAGGCATCCTACCTCCCTCCCTAGGCATCCTACCTCCCTCCCTAGGCATCCTACCTCCCTCCCTAGGCATCCTACCTCCCTCCCTAGGCATCCTACCTCCCTCCCTAGGCATCCTACCTCCCTCCCTAGGCATCCTACCTCCCTCCCTAGGCATCCTACCTCCCTCCCTAGGCATCCTACCTCCCTCCCTAGGCATCCTACCTCCCTCCCTAGGCATCCTACCTCCCTCCCTAGGCATCCTACCTCCCTCCCTAGGCATCCTACCTCCCTCCCTAGGCATCCTACCTCCCTCCCTACGCATCCTACCTCCCTCCCTAGGCATCCTACCTCCCTCCCTAGGCATCCTACCTCCCTCCCTAGGCATCCTACCTCCCTCCCTGATTCTATCTCCCTCTTCTCCACCTCCCTCCCTCCCTCCCTCCCTCCCTCCCTCCCTCCCTTACAGATAGCTCTTCTTGTCTCTATCACTCACTGTCTCAATGCATCTCTCTCTCTCTCTCTCTCTCTCTCTCTCTCTCTCTCTCTCTCTCTCTCTCTCTCTCTCTCTCTCTCTCTCTCTCTCTCTCTCTCTCTCTCATTACCCAGTGGATGATGACTGGCAGACTCACTTTTTTGGGCCGGCATTTTCATTAATTTTTTATTTCGTTTTTTATTTCGCCACTGCGGTGTGTGTGTGTGTGTGTGTGTGTGTGTGTGTGTGTGTGTAGGTTTATATTGTTTGTGTGATGCGTGTTTGTGTGCATTAGTGTGTGTGCATGTGTCTGTATTTTATGTATGTATGCATGTGTGTCTATGTATGAACGCGTGTGTGTGTGTGTGTATGTATGTATGCATGTGTGTCTATGTATGTGTGTGTGTGTGTGTGTGTGTGTGTACTATAGGCCTTAGAAACAACCATCGCACCATGTGCGAACTATTAGTTGCAAGGGAGACAAAGATCTTATGTACACACACTTACACACAGAGAGAGAGAGAGTGAGTGAGTGAGTGAGTGAGTGAGTGAGTGAGTGAGATTGAGAGAGAGAGATTGAGAGAGAGAGAGAGAGAGAGAGATGAGTGGTAATATGAGTAATAATATGAGTAATACACACCCACGAGCTATATAGTAATTATAATAAACTCATTTGAATCTGTACCGAGCCCAAAGCTAACAATTCCATGCTAAATAGAATATAAATAGTGATTGTCGTGAGGCTGTGCTTGACCGAGGCGCTCATCCCCGTTTCCTGGCCATTTGGAGTCTGTGGTGGTTAACCCTCTAAGTGCGGGTGACGTTCTATTTATTGTATCGTGGCTACTATTAGATGATTGTATTCAGTTAGGCAAGGACCTCTAGCTGTTAACCCATTCTGTACCGGCGCCGTCCATTTAACTTTATTCTGGATAGTATTAGACTATTTTAATCAGCTTAGAAGGGCCTACAGCACATTAAGAGGAGGTATTTAGTTTGTTCCCTAGACCTCCATCAAGCTTAAAATTACACCCCCTTGAGTCCCTTTCAAGATAAATCTGTACATTTTTCGGTAGAAAATTTAAGAGGAACAGACATTTTTCTACCAAAAAATGTACATATTTATCTTGAAAGGGAACCTAGGGGGTGTAATTTCAAGCTTGATGGAAGTCTAGGAAACACACTAAAAACCTCCCCTTAACCCTTTACTACCAATTATCCTTCCTAAGCTGAATATAATCGTCTAAGTATAGCTAAGATATAATGTAAGAGACGTTACCGGTACTGAAATGGTTAACTTGGGTGAGATATCCAGCCTGGTACACTGGGGCTACTATACATATTATTATCCACGCTACCTCACTTTACTTCCCCGGATGGGATGTCACTAATGTGCGAGGGGTTACATGTCCTGTTGTTGCTTGTTTTCCTTTGTACTCCTCTTCTACAGGGTGTCAAAGCAAAGCCAAGTCCGTTTTTTTAGTCTTTATTATTGTATTATTTTCCATGTTTTATTTAATTATTTTATTTACTTATTATTTGTTATTAGTAGCTATTATAGTATTAACTATAATTATACTATTACTACTACTATTTATAGATAGTATATACAGTATATATATATACATTAACCGAGAAGAATCTCTTATGGAGATGGTCGATACGTCTGGCATGTAGAGGTCAAGGTCATAACAGTGTGTGTGTGTGTGTGAGTGTGTGGTTTATTGCTGTTGTTAGGCGCAGTTTGTTCAAGGAGTTTTACGATCAGATTATGTTTTTCTTATAGCGTAACCCCCCCCCCCCCCCCACACACACACACATTGTTTAACCTTGGTGTCGAGCATTCTAGTTTCCCTCAATCCGAAAAGGTCATTGTCTTAAACCAATGGAAAACACATTGTAGCTTGTAACCAAGTACAGGACATACTGCATCCCAATAATAACTATGTACAGGACATACTGCATCCCAATAATAACTATGTACAGGACATACTGCATCCCAATAATAACTATGTACAGGACATACTGCATCCCAATAATAACTATGTACAGGACATACTGCATCCCAATAATAACTATGTACAGGACATACTGCATCCCAATAATAACTATGTACAGGACATACTGCATCCCAATAATAACTATGTACAGGACATACTGCATCCCAATAATAACTATGTACAGGACATACTGCATCCCAATAATAACTATGTACAGGACATACTGCATCCCAATAATAACTAAGTACAGGACATACTGCATCCCAATAATAACTATGTACAGGACATACTGCATCCCAATAATAACTATGTACAGGACATACTGCATCCCAATAATAACTATGTACAGGACATACTGCATCCCAATAATAACTATGTACAGGACATACTGCGTCCCAATAATAACTATGTACAGGACATACTGCATCCCAATAATAACTATGTGCAGGACATACTGCATCCCAATAATAACTATGTGCAGGACATACTGCATCCCAATACTATCTTCCCTAGACACACAGAGAATAGGGAACTTGGGAACCTCGGGGAGCATCAAAGCGTCAAAAACTGATCCTATCATTTCATCATATCTGCAAAAAGCTATCAATACATCAAATTTTCCAGATGTCTTCATTTTGTCAAAAACCAGTTCTTCCCCAGATCATATCAATGTGTAAGGTTAGGTTAGGTTAGGTTAGGTTAGGTTAGGTAAACAAAAATTGATGATATGATATCATCCAATCAGTTTCAGCCTTTTGTCAAATTGAAAAGGTCCAACTTTTTTGATGCTTTGAAAAGATTGGGTTTTTGATGTATTGATAGGGCTGACACCCTTGGAATAGTTTTGACGCTTTGCAGGCGTCCCGGAACCTCCAGTAACCAGCTTAGTAGCACCACACATACCCTTAAAGGGGAACTACAGGAATGAACGAAAACACAAATATTAAGGGGAGGTATTTAGTTTGTTCCCTAGACCTCCATCAAGCTTAAAATTACCCCCCCTTGAGTTCCTTTCAAGATAAATTTGTACATTTTTTGGTAGAAAAATTTCCCGGCCGAAGGCCAGTTCCTCTTAAATTACAGGCTCGCTATCGCTCGCCAGGATAAAATCGACAGTTAAATGGCACGAAAGGTCTTAAAATTGACAGAAATGGGTCGAAAGTTCTTAAAATCGTCAAAATAATGGGGCGAACGTCTTAAAATTAGAGAAGCAATGGGGCTAAACATGAGGGAGAAAGAAGTCAAGAAAAAAATCCCTCAAGTGGAAATCTCTCCTTAATACCTTTCAATTCATTACTCAAGCTCTGCAAAAGATCGAACAATGTCCTGAAGATGTGGTGCCCATCAAGAAATAATCCCATCTCGTCAACAATCAACAATAATCCCATCTCGTCAACAATAAACAATAATCCCATCTCGTCAACAATAAACAATAATCCCATCTCGTCAACAATAAACAATAATCCCATCTCGTCAACAATAAACAATAATCCCATCTCGTCAACAATAAACAATAATCCCATCTCGCCAACAATAAACAATAATCCCATCTCGTCAACAATAAACAATAATCCCATCTCGTCAACAATAAACAATAATCCCATCTCGTCAACAATAAACAATAATCCGATCTCGTCGACAATAAACAATAATCCCATCTCATCAACAATAAACAATAATCCCATCTCGTCAACAATAAACAATAATCCCATCTCGTCAACAATAAACAATAATCCCATCTCGTCAACAATAAACAATAATCCCATCTCGTCAACAATAAACAATAATCCCATCTTGTCAACAATAAACAATAATCCCCTCTCGTCAACAATAAACAATAATCCCATCTCGTCAACAATCAACAATAATCCCATCTCGTCAACAATAAACAATAATCCCATCTTGTCAACAATAAACAATAATCCCATCTCGTCAACAATAAACAATAATCCCATCTCGTCAACAATAAACAAATATCCCATCTCGTCAACAATCAACAATAATCCCATCTCGTCAACAATAAACAATAATACCATCTCGCCAACAATAAACAATAATCCCATCTCGTCAACAATAAACAATAATCCCATCTCGTCAACAATAAACAATAATCCCATCTTGTCAACAATAAACAATAATCCCCTCTCGTCAACAATAAACAATAATCCCATCTCGTCAACAATCAACAATAATCCCATCTCGTCAACAATAAACAATAATCCCATCTTGTCAACAATAAACAATAATCCCATCTCGTCAACAATAAACAATAATCCCATCTCGCCAACAATAAACAATAATCCCATCTCGTCAACAATAAACAATAATCCCATCTCGCCAACATACAGGCAGGGTTTTACAGTGTTTTATCCTGCTCCACAGTCGAGGGAGGTGGTCGCTTGAGAGGCCTATTTCTTAAGGGGAGATTTCCACTTGAGGGATTTTTTTCTTGACTTTTTTCTCCCTCATGTTTAGCCCATTGCTTCTCTAATTTTAAGACGTTCGCCCCATTATTTTGACGAGTTTAAGAACTTTCGACCCATATCTGTCAATTTTAAGACCTTTCGTGCCATTTACGTGTCGATTTTATCCTGGCGAGCGATAGCGAGCCTGTAATTTAAGAGGAACCGGCTTTCAGCCGGGAAATTTTTCTACCGAAAAATGTACAAATTTATCTTGAAAGGGGCTCAAGGGGGTGTAATCTTAAGCTTGATGGATATCTAGAGACCAAACTTAAAACCTCCCCCCTTAATGATAGTATCGTTTTCTGTTCAATTTATATATCACAGTCCCTTGACCAGACAGTGATGAAGCCAAATGTTGAGCTGTACGGTCGCGCTAATAAGTCATGTCCCAGCTGTCATTACGTTTGGCTTGCTCTGTACTGTATTAATGTCTGTTAGATGTTGAATAGGGTGGGTACGGTGGCGCTAATAAGTCATGTCCCAGCTGTCATTACGTTTGGCTTGCTCTGTACTGTATTCATGTCTGTCAGATGTTGAATAGGGTGGGTAAGTGTAGGAACATGTTTATATATTTCACTCGATATGAAAAAATGAAGTTTAGATATTGCTGATACCAATTATTTATCAAAACATACTTGGTGCTGAGACATCACTTATTAGCGCGATTGTACACATGGATACAATTTATAAGAGTTTCTCACATAAAAGAGATCACAGATTCACCCATTTCCCATGTCGAGAGGTCCCGCCATTGGCTATAGTGACGTCATGGTAAACACGCCAGTTCGCGCCACATAAAATAACTTAGATAAGCTATATTTCTATGTTGTTAAAACACATTGACGAAAGTTCTTCAGTATCATATCCCTAAAACCAAGCAGATCCCAATGGACATTGTAGTTTGAATAGGTTTCATCCCTGGAATTCACCTTTAAGGAGGGGAAGGGTTCATTATTTTATTGGTCGGTTTATTTGTTTATGATATTTTTAGTTTCCTCCCTTACCTTAATCAAGCTTATAACAAATATCCCCAAGATCCCCCCCCCCCCCTAGATAAACTTATACATTTTTCGGTAGAACAATGTCTCGGCCAAAGGCCGATTCTTCCTAAATTACAGGTTCGCTATCGTTCGCCAGGAAAAAATCGACGCCTAAATTGTCACGAAAGGTCCTAATACTGACAAAAACAAAATGGTGTGAAAGGTTTTAAAATTGCCAAACTAATGGGGCAAACTTCTTAAATTCTGAACACTAATGGGGCTAAACATGAGGGAGAAGGGGTACCAGAAAAAAAACAACATCCCCCCCTTAAATGTGTTGCTGTTATTATCGTTGTTTTTTGTTGATGTTGATGCAGTTGTTGATGTTTTTGTTTTTGTTGTACTTGGCCAATATTTTGTTATATTGTATTGTATTTTAATTTGCTGTTGTATGATTCAGCTGTTGTCATCTTTGTAGGGGTTGTAACTGGTGTTTTGGAGTTTTGTATTGGTTGTTGTTGTTGTTGTTGTAGTTGTTGTTAGGGTTTGTATTGGTTGTTGTTGTGGTTGTTGTTGTTGTAGTCGTTGCTAGGGTTTGTATTGGTTGTTGTGGTTGTGGTTGTTGTTGTTGTTGTTAGGGTTTGTATTGGTTGTTGTGGTTGTGGTTGTTGTTGTGGTTGTTGTTGTTAGGGTTTGTATTGGTTGTTGTGGTTGTGGTTGTTGTGTTTGTTGTCGTTATTAGGGTTTGTTTTGGTTGTTGCGATCGTTGTTAAGGTTTGTATTGGTTGTTGTGGTTGTTGTTGTTGTTATTATATTGTTGTTGTTCCTTCTGCCGAGATGATATATTGTTATTATGTTGTTTGTATATGTGTGGTTATTTCTATTGTTATTATGTTGTTTGTATAAGTGTGGTTATTTCTATTGTTATTATGTTGTTTGTATAAGTGTGGTTATTTCTATTGTTATTTATATAAACATTGATTGTATTTTTGCTGGTGCAACAAGCTGAATATTAACAGTGTGGGTTGTGTTGTAAGGTGGGTTGTTGTTGTTGTTGTTGTTGTTGTTGACGTTGTATATTATGTTATTTTTCTGTTTGTAGAGAGTTGATATAGAGGGAGAGGTAAACCGAGAGAGAGGTGGAAGGATGGAGTGAAGAAGTATATGGGTGAAGGCGGTGCTGGTTGGGAGGAGGGGCATTGACTGACTGGGGACAGAGGTGCATAGGGGCGTTTCGTTCGTGGCCACCCCTTCGGGGATCACGGCGTCAGGCAATAGATAGATAGATAGATTGTTTTATATAAGTGTATGTATGCAGTGTATGTATAATATGTATGTATGTTACAGTATGTCTGTATATATGTATGTATGTATGTATGTATGTATGCTTGCTCAGGCACATACCCCATAGCTGAGGGTGGCCGACTCGAGACAGAGCCCGAACAGAAACAACAAAATACAATAACAAATACAATATTCACACACATCCAAGTGACCCAGACGACCTTGTGCTTTGTTATAATTCTAAGTGTATTTTTTGTTGTAGCCCCGTCACAATATTCTAGTTGTTGTTGTCATTGTTGTAGCCCCGTCACAATATTCTAGTTGTTGTTGTCATTGTTGTAGCCCCGTCACAATATTCTAGTTGTTGTTGTCATTGTTGTTGTCATTGTTGTTGTCATTGTTGTAGCCCCGTCACAATATTCTAGTTGTTGTTGTCATTGTTGTTGTCATTGTTGTTGTCATTGTTGTAGCCCCGTCACAATATTCTAGTTGTTGTTGTCATTGTTGTTGTCATTGTTGTTTGAGGGGAGGTTTTTAGTTTGGTCTCTAGATATCCATCAAGCTTAAGATTACACCACCTTGAGCCCCTTTCAAGATAAATTTGTACATTTTTCGGTAGAAAAATGTCCCGGCTGAAAGCCGGTTTATCTTAAATAACAGGCTCGCTATCGCTCGCCAGGATAAAATCGACACCTAAATGGCACGAAAGGTCTTAAAATTGACAGAAATGGGTCGAAAGTTCTTAAAATCGTAAAAATAATGGGGCGAACGTCTTAAAATTAGAAAAGCAATGTGGCTAAACATGAGGGAGAAAGGAGTCAAGAAAAAAATCCCTCAAGTGGAAATCTCCCCTTAACCCCTTCAGTACCGAACCTGAACTTAAACTTTATTCTGGCTACTATTAGACGATTTCATTCATTTTGAAAAGGACCTCCAACACTTAACAGGCTTGGAACTGTCTCACTTAACCCTTTTTACTACCACAGATCCTTCTTAAACTGCACAAAATCGTCTAAATATATCTAGAATGAAATTAGAAAGACGTCGCTGGTAGAGAAGGGGTTAAGGGGGTAGTGCTTGGTGTTTGGTCTATATATTTAGTTATTTATATATTTTTTAGTTTCCTCGCTAGACCTCCATCAAACTTAGAAAAACACCCCCTAGACCCCCTTTCAAGATACATGTGTACATTTTTCGGTAGAAAAATTTCCCGGCCGAAGGCTGGTTCCTTCTAAAACTAGAGGCTCGCTAACGCTCGCCAGGAAAAAATCGACACCTAAAGGGCACGAAAGATCTCAATTTTGAAAACAAAATGAGTCGAAAGGTCTCAAAATCACCAAACTAACGGAATGAACGTCTTTAAACCTGATAACGAATATGCTAAACATGAGGGAGAAGGTGGTCCATAAAAAGCGAGTACCGTACTACCCCCTTAACCCCTTCTGTACCAGCGATGGCAGGGAACCGTCAGTAGATAAGTCACTCCCCAGTCCCAGCGACGGCAGGGAGCCGTCAGTAATGTACTTCCTTGTAACTGCCAGTATCAGGCAGTGCCTGGTACCACAACCGTTTGAGCACTGCTCTCGAGTTGGCAACACTTCTCAGCTTATATCTAACCCTCTGCAGGCTGGGAGAGCCAGTATTCCTTCATCTTTGGAGGTGGAAGGTTCTATCTTGCCATTTTGGCCACATTGCTTGGGACTGGGGTGGGGGGGGACTTATTACTGTATCCTCCGGTACAGTAGGGGTTAAGCTGTGAATGTATTTGCGGCTTGAACAAACTGATTAGAGTTCATAATGTTTGTTTTTTTTGTTTTTTTGTATAAATGTAATGCTTATTATCCCAAGTGTACAATTTGTTCGAGCCAGAAAGTGGTTTGGGTTGTTTTTTGGGGGAGGGGGATATAAATGTAATGATTTGTTTATTCTGAGTTTATTAATAGTTTTAGCATCGTCACAATTGGTGTAACTTTTGTTGTAATTGTTTTGTTGTTGTGTAAGTTGTGATTGTATTTGCGGGTGGAGCGAACAGGGTAGCAACAATGTGGCCTGATGCTGCAAGACTCCGTAGGGGGCGGGGGGGGGGGAGGGTGGGGTGATTGGGGGTGGGGGGATGGAGGGTAGGAGTGATAGTGGGGAGAGGGTGGGGAAGGGGTGGTGGAGACGGAATGGTGGTGGTGATGGTGGGAGGGGACTACGGTGGTGGGGAGGGGAAGTGTGGAGGAGGTAGTGGTGGTGGAGAGGGGTGATGGTGGTGGTGATAATGAAGGGTGGTAGTGATGGTGGGGAGGGTGGGGATGGTGATGGTGAGAGGTGGTAGTGACGGTGGGGAGATGGGGGTGGGGGGAGGGGGGGGGGGGGGGGTAGTGATGGTGATGGTGGTATTTGTGATGGTGAGAGGTGGTAGTGGTGGTGAATAGGGTGGGTGGTGGTGGTGGAGAGGTGGTAGTGGTGGTGAAGAGGGGTGTGGAGGTGGGGGAGGTAGTGATGGTGGGGGTGGAGAGGTGGTAGTGGTGGTGAAGAGGGGTGTGGATAGTGGGGGTGGAGGTGGGGGAGGTAGTGATGGTGGTGGTGAAGAGGGGTGTGGATAGTGGGGGTGGGGGTGGAGAGGGGTGTGGATGGATGGATGGCGGTGGTAGTGGTGGAGATGTCTATAAGATAAAGCCAGAGGTGGAGGACAAGACGTAGTGTACTGAAGAATAATCAACAGTCCATAACAACAGTATTCAACCCTTTAGTCTACCTAGATTTAAGGGGAGATTTCCACTTGGGGGATTTTTTTCTTTACCCTTTTCTCCCTCATGTTTAGCCCCATTGCTTTTGAGATTTTAAGACGTTCGCCCCATTTGTTTGACGATTTTAAGAACGGTCACCCCATTTATGTAACTTTTAAGACTTTGCGTGCCATTTAGGTGTCGATTTCTTTCCTGGCGAGCGATAGCGAGCCTGTAATTTAGGAGGAACCGGCCTTTGGCCGGGAAATTTTTCTACCGAAAAATGTACAAATTTATCTTGAAAGGGGGTCTAGGGGCTGTAATGTTAAGCTTGATGGAGGTCTAGCGAACTAACTAAAAACCTCCCCTTAACCCTCTCACTATACCAGGACGAACTTTGTCACTTTGTTCTGGTTACCGTTAGACGATTTTAGGCAGCTTAGGGTAGAATATCGTGGAAGCATAGGGATATTAGCAACTATATTAACTCTTTTAGCTTCCATAATTTCTTCCTAAACAGAATAAAATCGTCTACTAATAGCCAAAATATACTACTAAAACGCGTGATAATCCTAAAGGGGTTAACACATCCAGAGAGGAAGCATACCCTGCGCCCTGGTAGCACAGCCAAACGTTGTTCAATAGATTGATCATCTTTGCAGGCGGTTTTATTATCTACGCCAATCCAAGTTTGCAAAGATTTATTTGATCGACTCTGTTTATATGTCTGTTTATTTGTAAGGAGAAGTTCGCAACACATTATACATGGATTAAAGGGAGATGGTTCACTTTTTGGGCGATTTTTGCATGTATTAGTTATTTTTCTAGTTTCCTCTCTAGACCTCCATCAAATTTTAAAAAAAAACATCCATTAGATCCCCCTTCTAGATTAATTTGTAAATTTTTCGGTATTACTATTATTATTATTATTATTATTATTATTATTATTATTAAAAAATCCCGGCCGAAGGCCGGTTCTTCCAACATTACAGGCTCACTATCGTTCGCCAGGGAAAAAATCGACACCTAAATAGCACGGAAGGTCTAAATATTGACGAAGAAATGGGGCGAAAGGTCTTAAAATCGACTAACTAATGGGGCAAACATTTTAACATCTGAAAACTAATGGGGCTAAACATGAGGGAGAAAATGGTCCAGAAAACCGGCCCATCCCCCCCCTTAACATGAAACACATTAGTTGACGCCCGTTAGTGTTAGTGTTATACCTTCTGATAATGTGATCAAACTTATCGGGGATATTTCAGAATCAATATGAGAGACAAGTGGGGGCCAGAACCCCCTCCTTTCCCTCCCCCCCCCCCCCCACCCCCAGCCCCCTTAGCTTGACGGCCATTGGAGCTCGGTTTATCATTGTCCATCAAAACTAATAACAACAACAACAACAACAACAACCAAGGATAAATAGAAATATATACAGTATATATATATATATATATACAACAGCAACCCACAACAGACACATACATAAACAGCAACAACAACAGCAACAACAACAACAACAGCAACAACAGCAACAGCAACAACAAAATATAAATAATAACAACAGCAACCCACAACAGAGACACATACATAAACACCAACAACAACAACAACAACAACAACAACAACAGCAACTACAGCAACAACAAAAGATAAATAATAACAACAGCAACCCACAACAGAGACACATACATAAACACCAACACCAACAACAACAACAACAACAACAACAACAGCAACAACAGCAACAACAAAATATAAATAATAACAACAGCAACCCACAACAGAGACACATACATAAACACCAACAACAACAACAACAACAACAACAACAACAACAACAACAGCAGCAGCAACAACAGCAACAACAAAATATAAATAATAACAACAGCAACCCACAACAGAGACACATACATAAACAGCAACAACAACAACAACAACAACAACAGCAACAACACACAACAACAACAACAACAACAGCAACAACAAAATATAAATAATAACAACAGCAACCCACAACAGAGACACATACATAAACACCAACAACAACAACAACAACAACAACAGCAACTACAGCAACAACAAAAGATAAATAATAACAACAGCAACCCACAACAGAGACACATACATAAACAGCAACAACAACAACAACAACAATAATAACACAGCAACAACAACAGCAACAACAAAATATAAATAATAACAACAGCAACCCACAACAGAGACACATACATAAACAGCAACAACAACAACAACAACAACAACAGCAACTACAGCAACAACAAAAGATAAATAATAACAACAGCAACCCACAACAGAGACACATACATAAACAGCAACAACAACAACAACAACAACAACAAAAGATAAATAATAACAACAGCAACCCACAACAGAGACACATACATAAACACCAACAACAACAACAACAACAAAAACAACAGCAACAACAAAAACAACAGCAACAACAAAAGATAAACAACAAAAACAAAAAACAACAAAAGATAAAACAACAAAAACAACACAACAACAGCAACAACAAAAGATAAATAATAACAACAGCAACCCACAACAGAGACACATACATAAACACCAACAACAACAACAGCAACAACAAAAGATAAATAATAACAACAGCAACCCACAACAGAGACACATACATAAACACCAACAACAACAACAACAACAACAGCAACAACAAAAACAACAGCAACAACAAAAGATAAATAACAACAGCAACCCACAACAGAGACACGTACATAAACACCAACAACAACAGCAACAACAACAACAAAAACAAAAACAAAAACAACAGCAACAACAAAAGATAAATATTAACAACAGCAACCCACAACAGAGACACATATATAAACACAAACAACAACAACAACAACAACAAAAACAACAGCATCAAAAGATAAATATTAACAACAGCAACCCACAACAGAGACACATACATAAACACCAACAACAACAACAACAACAACAACAACAGCATCAAAAGATAAATATTAACAACAGCAACCCACAACAGAGACACATACATAAACACCAACAACAACAACAACAACAACAACAACAACAACAGCATCAAAAGATAAATATTAACAACAGCAACCCACAACAGAGACACATACATAAACACCAACAACAACAACAACAACAACAACAACAACAGCATCAAAAGATAAATATTAACAACAGCAACCCACAACAGAGACACATACATAAACATCAACAACAAAAACAACAGCAACAACAAAAACAACAGCAACAACAAAAGATAAATAACAACAGCAACCCACAACAGAGACACGTACATAAACACCAACAACAACAGCAACAACAACAAAAACAAAAACAAAAACAACAGCAACAACAAAAGATAAATATTAACAACAGCAACCCACAACAGAGACACATATATAAACACAAACAACAACAACAACAACAACAAAAACAACAGCAACAACAAAAGATAAATAATAAACAACAGCAACCCACAACAGAGACACATACATAAACACCAACAACAACAACAACAACAACAACAGCATCAAAAGATAAATATTAACAACAGCAACCCACAACAGAGACACATACATAAACACCACCAACAACAACAACAACAACAACAGCATGAAAAGATAAATATTAACAACAGCAACCCACAACAGAGACACATACATAAACACCAACAACAACAACAACAACACCAAGACCGTCACTACTAAGAAACATAAAGAAGAAGAGGAGGAGGAGGAGGAGGAGGAGGAGGAGGAAAAGAAGGAAAGGAAAAGAAGGAAAGGAAAAGAAGGAAAGGAAAAGAAGGAAAGGAAGGAAAAGAAGGAAAGGAAAAGAAGGAAAGGAAAAGAAGGAAGGAAAAGAAGGAAAGGAAAAGAAGGAAAGGAAGGAAAAGAAGGAAAGGAAGGAAAAGAAGGAAAAGAAAAGAAGAAGAAGAAGAAGAATAAGACTGGCCTATGCTGCAAGACGCTGTTGCAGTAGGAGGAGGAGGAGGAGGAGATGTTTGTGGGATAAGGAGAGAGAGAGAGAGTGGATGAGAGTGAGTTTGAGTGAGTGAGTGTGTGTGTGTGTGTGTGTGTGTGTGTGTGTGTGTGTGTGTGTGTATGGTATATATGTGTGTGTGTGGGTGGGTGTTACGAGGACTATAGTTTATTTGTTTCTCAAGCTGATGGTAAATTATCATATCTTCATCTTAATAGGGGAGATTTCCACTTGAGGATTTTTTTTCTGGACCCCCTTTCTCCCTCATGTTTAGCCCCATTGCTTTTGAGATTTTAAGACGTTTGCCCTAGTAGTTTGGACATTTTAAGACATTTTGCCCCATTTCTGTCAATTTTAAGACCTTTCGTGCCATTAAGGTGTCGATTTTTTCCTGGCGAGCGATAGCGAGCCTGTAATTTAAGAGCAACCGGCCTCTGGCCGGGACATTTTTCTACCGAAAAATGTACAAATTTATCTTGAAAGGGGGTCTAGGGGGTGTAATTTTAAGCTTGATGGAAACGTAGGGAACAAACTAAATACCTCCCCTTAATTACTTAGCTATTAATTACTTAGCTATTAATTACTTAGCTATTAATTACTTAGCTATTAATTACTTAGCTATTAATTACTTAGCTATTAATTACTTAGCTATTAATTGCTTAGCTATTAATTACTTAGCTATTAATTGCTTAGCTATTAATTACTTAGCTATTAATTACTTAGCTATTAATTACTTAGCTATTAATTACTTAGCTATTAATTACTTCGCTATTAATTGCTTAGCTATTAATTACTTAGCTATTAATTACTTAGCTATTAATTACTTAGCTATTAATTACTTAGCTATTAATTACTTAGCTATTAATTACTTAGCTATTAATTGCTTAGCTATTAATTACTTAGCTATTAATTGCTTAGCTATTAATTACTTAGCTATTAATTACTTAGCTATTAATTACTTAGCTATTAATTACTTAGCTATTAATTACTTCGCTATTAATTGCTTAGCTATTAATTACTTAGCTATTAATTACTTAGCTATTAATTACTTAGCTATTACGAAGATTATGTAGCGAAATGTGTTGCTAATTATGAAAACTTGGCAATAAAATGATGCAGAGACATACTAGTAATTTGATATTTTTCCATTAGGTATCAAGACATCTGCTGCAATGAATTCAATTGAGCGTCAGGTGTAATTAAACCAGCTATAGTTAGTATCTCAAAGACCTTGCCGTTCATTCCGAGGAGAGACTATTAGTGAAATGAGAGAAACTGTGAATTGCACTTACACGTATTGCAGAGAGAGAGAGAGAGAGAGAGAGAGAGAGAGAGAGAGAGAGAGAGAGAGAGAGAGAGAGAGAGAGAGAGAGAGAGAGAGAGAGAGAGAGAGAGAGAGAGAAAGTAACTTTTGTATAGACAGTGGTGATCACATAATCTTCACATAAATAACAAAGACGTTAACCCTTTCAGTACCAGGGACATTCTTTTAGTTATGTTATGGCTAAAATGTGACGATATTATGCAGTTTAAGAAGGACCTATGTTATTAATTAACCCTCTCACGTCCTTGACGCAATTTTGAGCCTATTAGGGATACTTTAAAGCCTTTGTTACCTTCAGGGGTATTTAGAAACCTTTAGTTTAGTTACTTCAACCTCTGCAGTTGTCTTTGAGTTAGCTGTGGGCAGAAAACTAATTTTGGAGAGGTAATTATAAGAGTGAGAGAACTCTATTTCTTATTGCTAATCTGGCAACCTCTGCGTCATATGTGCGTGAAAGGGTTAACTCTTTACCTCTCACAAGTTCTTCCTAAAATTAATCAAATCGTCTAATGATAGCCAGAATAAACGGTCAAATCCTCAGAGCGTTAAGAGGGTTCATTGACATCGTGTATATCCATCTGAGTCGTAGAGGTATACTGTATATATCCATCTGAGTCGTAGAGGTATACTGTATATTTAACTAAAGAAAATCGTCTAATGGTAACCAGAATATGACCCAAAGTGACGTCATGGTGGTGAAGGGGTTAATAAAGTAAACACAAACAAAAGCAATACTATTAACTTACTTTAAGAAAACCAGTAACAATAAAAGACAATAATGCGTCAACAACAGGATGGGCAGAACAATGAAATATTATAATATATACAAACACAATATGACAAAGGAGGAGGAGGAGGAGTAGAGAGAGGAAGAAGAAGAAGACGAAGACAAAGACGAAGAAGACGAAGACGAAGGAGAAGAAGTAGAAGGAGGAGGAGGAGGAAGAAGACGAAGAAGAAGAGAAAGAAGAAGAAGGGAAAGAAGAAGAAGGGAAAGAAGAAGGAGGAGGAGAAGAAGAAGGAGGAGGAGAAGAAGAAGGAGGAGGAGGAGAAGAAGGAGGAGGAGGAGAAGAAGAAGAAGAAGGAGAAGAAGAAGAAGGAATAAAACCTAATATATTAATAGGGAAACAGAAAATATAAATGACAGAAATAGGCACAATGAAGAAGACGAGGAAGAGGAGGATAATAAGAAAAACAACAGGAACAAATACAATATATAAACATAGACAAGAATATGTTGGAGACTAGGAAATTCACGATATATAATGAGAGAGAGAGAGAGAGAGAGAGAGAGAGCGAGAGAGAGAGAGGAGGGGTGGAAGGGGGGACCTAAACAAATCTTAGATAACTTACAAACAGGAAAATGAGAGAGAGAGAGGGAGAGTGAGTGTAAGAGAGAGAGGGGTGGGGACCTAAGAAAAACTAGATAACTGACAAAACGGAAAATGAGAGAGAGAGTACAAAGGAGTACAAAGGAAATCAAGCAACAACAGATCTAGTGACCCTTCTAGGTTGCTTGTCCTCCAAAACACTGAGGATCAAGTGTCCAAACAGTGGTTTAGAGTGGGTAAGGAAACATTGGAAAGAGAATTACTGCCCTGGAACTAATGTCCGTGGCAGGATTAGGAAGTTAGTAGGGGACAGATGGGTTAGTACCTGAGGGGGGGATAAAATAAAGTTATTCATTTACAAACGCAGTCAGTCGCGGGTTTGATGCGAGATATTTGTCTACGCGGAGTTTAAATGAATCAACGGTGATGCAGTCTATAACGTTTCGGGGAAGCCCATTCCACAAGTTGACAACTCGATTGAAGAAGAAATTCTTAGATTCGTGTGAGTTAAAAGATTTACCAATAATTTTGCAACCGTTTCCCCGCGTGTAATTAGATTGGTCGATAGTGAAGTACTTACTACAGTTCATATTGTCGATGCCTTTGATGATTTTGAACACCTTTTTTTTTTTTTTTTTTTTTTTTTTTCTATATTCCAACTACTCCCTCTCGGGCATAGGCTGAGAGCCTGTACATTCCACCGCTCAACACGGTGAAGCCCGTGAGGTCTTGTTCCAGTCTGGGGAGTGAGATATGTGAAGCAACCATCATGGCTCGAAACAGCTCCATCTCTGAAGCGGCCGGTTGCTTCGCTCAAGTGCTTCACCGTCTCACCCTCCAGACTCAGACCCTCACTCTCAGAACGCCACCTATTGAGCAGTGAACTCACTAGGCATTGTCCCCCTGTAACATATTTTGAATATGGGAATATTCATACAGTGTTATTTAATCAGGGAACAATGAGGGTATTTTTTTAGCATTTCGGTGGGCTTTGTGGTAATGCACTGATACTAGGTACAGCACAAATTCAATCCCAATAATATCTTCCCATTGACATATCGGGATTTGAACCCGGGTCCATTGGATTACCAATCCAGTGGCATGACCACTCCACCACACCTCCCCTTGAATTAAGTCACCTCTTAATCTGCGCTGGGTTAAAGGAAATAGATTTAATTCTCTAAGACGCTCTTCGTATGGTTTGTTCTTTAGGCTAGGTATCATTTTGGTAACTCTACGTTGAACTCGTTCTAGCTTGTTTATATCTTTTTGGTAATAAGGGCACCAGGATTGAACGCAGTATTCCAGAAGAGGGCGGACTAAGGAATTGTAAAGGGTTAGGATAACGTCTTTGGATTTATGCTCAAATGACCTGCCTATAAAGCCAATTATTTTGTTTGCCTTCTTAACAACTTCTGAACATTGTTGACTCGGTTTTAGGTTACTCGATATTGTTACTCCCAGATCGGTTTCTCTGTTTACATTCTTAAGCTGAGTGCCATTCATCGAATAGTTTGCTTTCTCATTTAGGTATCCGATATGTAGTACTTTACATTTATCCGCATTGAAACTCATTTGCCAAATTTGGGCCCAACATGACAATTTATCTAGATTGTGTTGCATATCGTCAACTTGTTCTTTTGAGAGTACGCTATTTGCAATTTTTGTATCGTCAGCAAATTTTGAGATTGTGCAGGTGAGACCCTCATCTATGTCGTTGATGTAAATTAGAAAGAGAATTGGTCCTAGTACCGATCCCTGGGGCACCCCGCTACTTACATTGGTCCATTTAGATGCCTTACCGTTTATGACTACTCTTTGCTTTCTGTTGCTGAGCCAATTTTCTATCCATTTCAACACACCGTCTTGTATTCCATGCGCTTTTAGTTTTAGCAGTAAACGTTTGTGGGGAACTTTGTCAAAGGCCTTTTGAAAATCAAGGTATATAATATCTACAGCTTTACTCTCATCGTAGAGGTTGAGGATATCGTGGAAGAAGTCTAAGAGGTTTGTTAAACAGGAACGTTTTTTACGAAAGCCGTGTTGAGTATCTTTAAGTATGTTATTTTCCTCTAAGTGATTTACGAGTCTGTCTCGTATGACCGTTTCTAGCATTTTACATACAACTGAGGTTAAGCTAATTGGACGATAGTTACTGGGTAGGGATTTGCTGCCTTTTTTGAATATCGGTGTTACGTTGGCTAGCTTCCACTGATCAGGCATAGTTCCAGACTGCAAGGATTTATTGAATAGTAATGTCAGTGGTTTGGAGAGCTCATCCTTAGCTTCCTTTAGAACTCTAGGCTGGAGAGAGAGAGAGGGAGAGTGAGTGTAAGAGAGAGAGGGGGGGGGAACCTAAGAAAAACTAGATAACTGACAAAACGGAAAATGAGAGAGAGAGAGAGAGAGAGAGAGAGATGTGCACCATTGTTAGGTCAGATAACTTTTGTGAGTTTGCTTTTGTGTGTGTGTGTGTGTGACGTGTGTGTGTGTTCGTTTTATTTTGAGTATATACATGTGTTTGTGTATAGTCGTTTTTTATTTTGTTATTATTTTTATATATAATGGTGTGTTTTACAAGTATGCATAATATATATATATATATACTGTATATAAATATATATATATATATTGCAACCATTATTATGCACTATATTATTATTACTATTACTATTTACACTATAGTCTATTCGCTGTAAGTAGGCGAGAAATCATGACCTCTAACCTCTGTAACTCAAAAACGACTAGAGTAATCGAGCTAATATTTCTACCATTTGGGAAGAGTCAGTCAGGGAATAGGTGTGAACTATTACAGCCCATTTGCTCTAGTCGTTTTTTGAGTTACAGAGGTTACAGGTCATGATGTGTCGCCTACTTACAGCGAAGAAACTATATCCACCTGTATAATTATCTAGACAACCGGATAGGTGGTTGTGATGGTTCTAGAAGAGGGCGAAAGGTCTTCTATGCTCTTTCTTCCCAGTTGACGGTAAATTACTATGTCTTGATTTTGTCTCTATTATATATATATAGACTTTGTAGTGAAATATGTTGTTAATTATGAAAGCTTGGTATTAATTATGAAAGCTTGGTATTAATTATGAAAGCTTGGTATTAATTATGAAAGCTTGGTATTAATTAATTATGAAAGCTTGGTATTAATTATGAAAGCTTGGTATTAATTATGAAAGCTTGGTATTAATTATGAAAGCTTGGTATTAATTATGAAAGCTTGGTATTAATTATGTAAGCTTGGTATTAATTATGAAAGCTTGGTATTAATTATGAAAGCTTGGTACTACTTATGAAAGCTTGGTATTAATTATGAAAGCTTGGTATTAATTATGAAAGCTTGGTATTAATTATGAAAGCTTGGTATTACTATGATGAAGATATAAAGTAGTTTCACACTTTTCCATTAACTACCAATATCACTAGGGCGTTCCATTTTACCGTCAGCTGAAAGGAAACCGGCTTTAGGTTGCCATGTTAAGGGGGGTGACCTGTTTTTGTTCGGTCCTTTTCTATCTTTCTCTGGCTTGTATCCATTTGGCCCCATTCAGCCTACTGTTTTAAGACGTTTATCCCCATCCAGGTGTCAATTTTTTACTGGTGAGCGGTAGCGAGCCAGCATATTTTTTAGTTTTGTTTGACAGCAGGCTAAATTTGTAAATTTTTCGATAGAAAAATGTATCCGGCGAAGCCGGATTTCTTCATATAATGCTATCGCTCGCCAGGAAGAAATCGACACCTAGATGGGGATAAACGTCTTAAAATAGTTGGATGAATGGGGCCGAATGGATACAAGGCAGAGAAAGAGAGAAATACAAAAAAGCAGGTCACCCCCTTTAAGGTGTGGTGGTGCTGGTGCTAAGGGGGATTATAGTGTTGCAACAAGGAAGGTCATGGTGGGATTAAGGGGAGGCAGTCGTTTTTCTGGTCCCCTCTCTCCTTCGTCTTTAGCCCCACTAGTTTTGAGATTGTTAGACGTTGGTTCCATTTGTTTGGGGATTTTATGACCTTTCACCCCATTTCTTCGTCAGTATTAGGACCCTTCGTGCCATTTAGGTGTCCATTTTTTCCTGGCGAGCGATAGCGAGCCTGTAATTTTAGGAAGAATCCGCCTTCGGCCGGGAAATTTATCGTCCGAAAAATTTACAAATCTATCTTGAAGGGGGGGGGGGGGGGGGGGGTCTAGGACTCTATTTTATTTTATTTTTATTATTTTTTCTAAACTTGATGGAGGTCTAGGGAGGAAATTTAAAAAAAAAAAAATAGATGAATAAATGAATTAATAGACTAAACGAACAGCCACTGTCCCCTTAATTCTTGGTTAGGTTAGGTGTGATGATTGTAGCTAAGGTGGGAGGGGTTCTAGGCTAGCTATAAGGGCAGGTATGTTGCTGCGGTTCTAGTAGATATTATGGGTTAGATACGTGCTGCTCATGTCGTTGTTACGGTGCCCGACTCTCCCACATATACCTGGAGTGAGTGGGTTCGAATCCTGGTCAGGGTACCTCTCTCTCTCTCAACTTGTCCGACATTAGAGCGATAGCGAGCCTGTAATTTTAAAGAGGAAAGGGCGTTCGGCCGGGTCATTTTTCTACCGAAACATTTACAAATTTATCTTGAAGGGGGGGGGGGGGTCTAATGGGTGTTTTTTTATAAGTTTGTGGTCTAGGGAGGCAACTAATATATATATATATATATATATATATATATATATATATATATATATATATATATATACAGTATATAAGTGAATTACTATGTAGACCAACAAATAACCACTACTAATACCCCATTAAGGAGATAGGGGCTTAATTATTTGATCATTTACGTATTTTTGTATTATTGTTCTAGTTTCCTCCCTAGACCTCCATCAAATTAAACAAAAAAACATCCAATAGATCCCCCTTCTAGATTAATTTGTACATTTTTCGGTAGAAAAATGTGCCGGCCAAAGGCCGGTTCTTCCAACATTACAGGCTCACTATCGTTCGCCAGGGAACAAATCGACACCTAAATAGCACGAAAGGTCTAAATATTGACGCAGAAATGGGGCGAAAGGTCTTAACATTGACTAACTAATGGGGCAAACATCTTAAAATGTCAAAACTAATGGGGGCTAAACATGAGGGAGAACGTGGTCCAGAAAACCGGTCCATCCCCCCCTTAATGTAAGTTAAGAAAGCAATAACAAAATAAATAGCACAGTGTGAATTAAATACATGCAGGTGGACGAAGTAAACATAAAACTGTGTGAAGGATAATGAATAAAGATGAACGAAGATAATGGAGGGAGAAAGAAGTGAGATGGATAAGCGAAGTGAGGGATGAAGTGTCTGGGGGAACCTGTCTAGATAGTGGGGTCTGTTGTGGTTGTGGTTGTGGTTATGATGGTGGTGGTGGTTGGGTTGTTTTGAATAGAGTGAGTTTTGGTGGTTGAGATGTGGTAGTTGTAATAGTTTCAGTGGTTGAAGTAGTGGTAGTGTGGTTTGTTGTGGTTGAAGGGGTGGTTGTGAAGAATCTGTGTTGGTGGTTGTGAAGTGGTAGTTGTAATAGTTTCAGTGGTTGAAGTAGTGGTAGTGTAGTTTGTTGTGGTTGAAGGGGTGGTTGTGAAGAATCAGTTTTGGTGGTTGTGAAGTGGTAGTTTTAATAGTTTCAGTGGTTGAAGTAGTGCTGGTGGTTGAAGGGGTGGTTGTGAAGAATCAGTTTTGGTGGTTGTGAAGTGGTAGTTTTAATAGTTTCAGTGGTTGAAGTAGTGCTGGTGGTTGAAGGGGTGGTTGTGAAGAATCAGTTTTGGTGGTTGTGAAGTGGTAGTTGTTTCAGTGGTTGAAGTAGTGCTGGTGGTTGAAGGGTGGTTGTGAAGAATCAGTTTGGTGGTTGTGAAGTGGTAGTTTTAATAGTTTCAGTGGTTGAAGTAGTGCTGGTGGTTGAAGGGGTGGTTGTGAAGAATCAGTTTTGGGGGTTGTTGTGTGTTAGTTGTTATAGTTTGAGTGGTTGAAATAGTAGTAGTGTGGTCTGTTGTTGTCGTAGTTGTGGTTATGATGGTTGAGGTGGTTGGGAAGTGTCAGTTTTGGTGGTTGTGACGTGGTAGTTGTAGTGGTTTGAGTGGTTGAAGTAATGGTAGTGTGGTCTGTTGTGGTGGTTGTGGGTATGGTAGTGGTGATGGTTGAAGGTTGAGGTGGTTGTGAAGAGTCAGTTTTGGGGGTTGTGATGTGGTAGTTGTAGTGGTTTCAGTGGTTGAAGAAGTGGTAGTGTGGTCTGTTGTTGTGGTGGTAGTGGTTATGGTAGTGGTTGAGGTGGTTGGGAAGAGTCAGTTTTGGGGGTTGTGATGTGGTAGTTGTAGTGGTTTCAGTGGTTGAAGAAGTGGTAGTGTGGTCTGTTGTTGTGGTGGTAGTGGTTATGATAGTAGTGGTGGTTGTGAATAAAGTGAGTTTTGGTGGTTGTGACGTGGTAGTTGTAGTGGTTGAAATTATAGTAGTGTGGTCTGCTGTTGTGGTGGTGGTTATGGTTGTGGTACTTATGCTACTGGTAGTGGTGGTTGAAGGATGAGCTGTTTGTAAATAGGAGTGAGTTGTGTGGTTGTGATGGGGGTAGTTAAGCATGGTATAAGTAGTTGTAGTAGTTGAAGAAAGAGGTGGTTGTGTATGTGAATAATACAAATGAAAGTTTAAAAAGATGGATGATCGAATAAAGAAGTTAAGAGGAGGTTTTTAGTTGATTCCCTAGACTTCCATCAAGCTTAAAATTACTCCCCCTTGACCCCCTTTCAAGATAAATTTGTAAATTTTTCGGCCGAAGGCCGGTCCCCCTTAAACTACAGGCTCGCTATCGCTCGCCAGGAAAAAATCGACACCTAAATGGCACGAATGGTCTTAATATTGACAGAAATGGGGCGAGGGTTCTTAAAATCGCCAAACTAATGGGGCAAGCGTCTTTAAATCTCACGAGCAATGGGGATAAACATGAGGGAGAAAGAGGTTCAGAAAAAAATCCTCCAGGTGGAAATCTCCCCTTAAATAGATAGAAGTGAAAGATGAATCGGCTGTCTAGACAGCTGATAGTGGTAGTGTGGTGTGTTGTGGTTGTGGTGGTGGTTGTTGTTGGGGGTGGTAGTGTGGTCTGTTGTGGTTGTGCTGATGGTAGTTGTAGTGGTAGTTTGGTGTGTTGTGGTTGTGGTGGTGGTAGTTGTAGTGGTGGTTGTGGTGGTAGTTTGGATTTGTTGTGGTGGTAGTGTGGTCTGTTGTGGTTGTGGTGGTGGTTGTTGTAGTGGTGGTAGTGTGGTCTGTTGTGGTTGTGCTGATGGTAGTTGTAGTGGTAGTTTGGTGTGTTGTGGTTGTGGTGGTGGTAGTTGTAGTGGTGGTTGTGGTGGTAGTTTGGATTTGTTGTGGTGGTAGTGTGGTCTGTTGTGGTTGTGCTGTTGGTAGTTGTTGGGGGTGGTAGTGTGGTGTGGTGATGGTTGTTGTTGGTGGTTGTTTGGTCTGTTGTGTGTGTGGTGATGGTAGTTGTAGTGGTAGTGTGGTCTGTTGTGGTTGTGGTGGTGGTTGTGGTGTGTTGTGGTTTTGGTGATGGTAGTTGTTGGTGGTAGTTATAGTGGATGGTTGTGGTGGTTGTGGATGTGTAGGGTAGGGTGGGGGGTCCTTGTGATTGTGGTAGTGTGGCTGTGGTTATTTGTTGTGGTAGTTGTGGTTGTGTAGGGTATGGTGGGGTACTTGTGATTGTAGTGGTTGAAATGGTTGGGGTGGTTATGGTAGTTGTGGTGGTGTGCTTTGATTGTTGGTGGTAGTTGTGGTGGTTGTGATGTGGAGTGGTAGTTAAGGTAGGCAGTACTTGTGGTCATTTTTGTGGTTGTGGATGATTGTGGTAGTTATGGTAGTTGACGTGGTAGTGGTTCTTGAGGTAGTTATAGTGGTAGTGATATTTGTAATAGTTGTGGTATTTTTAGTGGTAGTGGAAGGGATGGTGGTAGTTATGCTAGTGATGGTGGTAGTCGTGGTGGTAGGGATAGTGGTAGTGTGGTTATCGGGTGTAGTGGTAGTAGTAGTGGTAGTTATGGTAGGTAGTAGTGGTCGTTGTGGTAGTGAGGGATGGTAGCTGATGACACTAACAAACTTTTACTGTCCGCCATAAAAACATATAATTGCTGAAAGTTTGCCTAATTCCGACTTCTGTAAGAGAGATGGGGGGGGGGGGTCGGCATACTTGTGGTGGAGAGAGAGAGAGAGAGAGAGAGAGAGAGAGAGAGAGAGATATTGTGGAAGCAGAGTGTGGAATAGTGCTTATACAATGAGCCACAGTAACCCCCCTTGTTGCTCTCTCTCTCTCTCTCTCTCTCTCTCTCTCTCTCTCTCTCTCTCTCTCTCTCTCTCTCTCTCTCTCAGCAATATTAACTCTCCACACACATGTACACTGGTTTATGCATACATGAATGGCTACACACACACACACATACACACACACGCACACACACACACACACACACATTCATAATATCATGCTTACTCATTCGTGAAAGATTGTTAATTACACACACACACACACACACACACACACATTCATAATATCATGCTTACTCATTCTTAAACGATTATGAATTAGACACACACGCACACTCATAGTATCATGCTTACTCATTCGTGAAAGATTGTGACACACACACACACACACACACAGGGGAGGTGTGATGGAGTGATCTTGCCACTGGACTGGTAATCCAATGGACCTGAGTTCGAATCCCAATATGTTTGGGATGGAATTTGTGCTGTACCTAGTATCAGTGCATTACCACAAAGCCCACCGAAACGCCAAAAAAAAAAAAAAAAAAAAAAATGCACTCATTGTTCCCTGATTAACCCGTGGAGCCCCGGCTAGTTTTGTAATGTTTGCGCACCAGAACCCGGGCGGTTTTCAAAAAATGGTTTTATTCCAGAAACAATAGCGAATGGGTTAGGAATGAAGGAAAAACCACGAAAAACCGCTCAAAAAGCTTAAAAAATGGTCCTACAGAGCCCCCGAAAACGGATTTTACAAGAGTAAAAAATTGAAGGCAATTATCCCAAAAAAACAGGTTATTGCACGCTCGCGCGCACGCACGTGGACTTTGAGAGTTTTCAACCATCGGCACGGTTGCGTGGGATACGTACACAGTTCCCATACAAATCTGAGCCCTCTTGAGTGGCTACACCTGAGGTTACGGTCGGCGCAATTAGGGCGACGCGTCAGGCGCGTCTCTGGGGCTGTGCGTTACATACATCGCCGACGCGTCAGACGCGTCGCTGGGGCTGTACGGGTTAAATAGCACTGTATGAATATTCCCATATTCAAAATATGCTACTAGGGGGAAATGCCTAGTGAGTTAATTGCTCAATAGGTGGCGTTCTGAGAGTGAGGGTCCGAGTTTAGGGGATGAGACAGTGAAGCACAGAGGCGAAGTCGCTTCAGAGATGGTGCTGCTTCGAACCGTGAATGAGTGCTTCACATGGCTCACTCCCTAGACTGGAACGAGACCTCACGGGCCTCACCGTGTTGAGTGGTAGAAAGTAGTCTCTCAGCCTATGCCCGAGAGGGAGTAGTTGGAATATAGAGAACAACAAACAAACATAAATACACACACACGCACCTACCTTAAACGAGCAACAAGAACAATTTATACAAATACTGTATATTATAAGGAAGGAGTAAGCCATCATGTTCCAAAAAAAATGAAAATCAGTGTTTGTTATAGAATTGAAATAGGAACCAAATGACGTAGAAGACCTTGAGAAAGCCCCAATTATGGAGGAGATCAGACTGGATACAAATTTAGTCAAGAAAATGTTTTATTAACTAGATAAAAGAAAAGTTGTTGGCCCCGACAAGATATTCAATTTTGTGTTGTGCAGAGGAACTGTCTGAACCTCTCTAACAATCATATTCAAGAGGTCCTTGGAGCTGGGTACAGTGCCAGAAATGTAGAAAACTGCCAATATAATACCAATATGCAAAACCGGTAGCACTAACTATGCTCTGGTTTCTTTCCAGCTGACGGTAAATTGCAGGGTTGTTGATTTTTTTTATTTAAAAAAAAATAAAAAAAATAAAAAATCATTTATTTTTTTTATTTTTTTTATTTATTTGATTTTTTTTATTTATTTGATTTTTTTTTAAATATATGTATACATACATTTGTGTGTAAATTTAAAAGCTATCAGTTATTTGTGTTACTACATAATGTACTAGTATCTTAAAATGAACCAATGCCTACACAAAATTATGAAAGCATGATAAATCTTCAGATTTATTTTTATTTTTATTCACAGATAAAAAAAATAAAAAAAATAAAAAAAAATCTTTAATCAAATTGATTTAATCAATATCAACTCTGGTAAATTGCCATGTTTGCCTCTTGATTTCTTACCAATTATAAACCTACCTCATACCCTGTAAAACACAAATAGGTAAATACAATTCCACGTGTGTGTGTGTGTGTGTGTGTGTGTGTGTGTGTGTGTGATTTTGTCTACTCTACTTCTGACTACAAAATTGACTTCCCGAATTTATCAACCCCCTGATTTTGACTATTTCATTAGTACTATACTACTTTTTCTTTAAGGGCAAACACTCTACACCAGGTATTATAGAGATAGCCGGTTTGCCACAGTTATAACAGAAAACCGATTACGGCGGGTGGTTGTGGCCTGATGAAGTCCATCCGCCTCTCTATTTTGCCTTGGGGTGAGTGTTTAACTGTATCTCTCTATTTTCCATATATCTATATTAATTTCAACTCTTTTCACATGTGTGTGTGTGTGTGTGTGTGTTTTGTTTGAGCCCATACACCTCGAATCAAAAGGTATTTGACTCAACTCCATTCAACTTTTTGCATTAAGGGGAGGTTTTTAGTGTTTCCTAGACTTCCATCAAGCTTAAAATTACACCCCCTTGACCCCCTTTCAAGATAAATTTGTACATTTTTCGGTAGAAAATTTACCCGGCCGAAGGCCGGTTCCTCTCAAATTACAGGCTCGCTATCGCTCGCCAGGAAAAAATCGACACCTAAATGGGACGAAAGGTCTTAAAAGTGACATAATGGGGTGAAACTTCTTAAAATCGCCCAACTAATGGGGCGAACGTCTTAAAACTTCAAAAGCAATGGGGCTAAACATAAGGGAGAAAGGGGTAAAGAAAAAAATCCCTCAAGTGGAAATCTTCCCTTAAAGCTTTCTCAATACATGACACCACATACAGTATATATATATATATATATATATAATTATATATACACACGCGGTTGCTTGGACACAAACTTGAGAGACAAGGCCTGTGGAGACGACGACTGGGTTTAATGTCCCAACAGGTTGATACGTAGTTTGAATATTAAATGTGCCTAATAAATATACAATGTGTGTGTGTGTAGTAATAATAGTAATAATAGTAATAATAAACGGTGTTATTTATAATTACAACCATGTTATTATACAATGATGTGTGTGTGTGTGTGTGTGTGTGTGTGTGTGTAGGTTTTAGACGTGTGTGAATTTAGTTTTTGGGCTATTATAATTTTTAGATATTGGTTCTTCAGGGGAGATTTCCACTTGAGGGATTTTTTTCTTTACCCCTTTCTCCCTCATGTTTAGCCCCATTGCTTTTGAGATTTTAAGACGTTCGCCCCATTAGTTTGGCGATTTTAAGAACTTTCACCCATTTATGTCACTTTTAAGACCTTTCGTCCCATTTAGGTGTCTATTTTTTCCTGGCAAGCGATAGCGAGCCTGTAATTTAAGAGAAACCGGCCTTCGGCCGGGACATTTTTCTACCGAAAAATGTACAAATTTAACTGGAAAGGGGGTCAAGGGGGTGTAATTTCAAGCTTGATGGAAGTCTAGGAAACACACTAAAAACCTCCCCTAAATATGTGTATAGTGTTGGTAGGTTTAATGTCCCAACGAAACCTAACTTAATTTCTCTTTTTCTACAGGTAACGCGAAACAGCCTGAGTTTACGGCAGTTGTAAGGTAGGAGGCAACAGTGTGTGTGTGTGTGTGTGTGTGTGTGTGTGTGTGTGTGTGTGTGTGAGTTTACGGCAGTTGTAAGGTAGGGTGCAACAGTGTGTGTGTGTGTGTGTGTGTTTACGGCAGTTGTAAGGTAGGGTGCAACAGTGTGTGTGTGTGTGTGTGTGTGTGAGTTTACGGCAGTTGTAAGGTAGGGTGCAACAGTGTGTGTGTGTGTGTGTGTGTGTGTGTGTGTGTGAGTTTACGGCAGTTGTAAGGTAGGAGGCAACAGTGTGTGTGTGTGTGTGTGTGTGTGTGTGTGTGTGTGTGTGTGTGTGTGTGTGTGAGTTTACGGCAGTTGTAAGGTAGGGTGCAACAGTGTGTGTGTGTGTGTGTGTGTGTGTGTGTGTGTGTGTGTGAGTTTACGGCAGTTGTAAGGTAGGGGGCAACAGTTTTATATTGCGTGTGTGTGTCTGTGTTTTGAGTTTGGTGTTTTGTGTGTGTGTTTTGTGTTTGGTGTGTGTGTGTTTGATGTGTGTATGTGTATGTGTGTTTGTGTTGGGTGTGGGCGTTTGCTGTATGTGTGTGTGTTTGGTGTGTGTGAGCGTTTGTGCGCGCGCGTGTGTGTGTGTGTGTGTGTAACTATGATTGTAAATGTAACCGACTACATGTGTGTGAGCCTGTATATGTGTGTACGTATGTGTCTACGTATATGTCTGTACGTATATGTGTGTACGTATGTGACTAAAACCATGACCGTATGCGTAACTGTATGTATGTATGGAGGTTAAGGGGGGGTGACCTGTTTTTGTTCTGTCCTTTTCTATCTTTCTCTGGCTTGTATCCATTTGGCCCCATTCAGCCTACTGTTTTAAGACGTTTATCCTCATCCAGGTGTCAATATTTTACTGGTGAGCGGTAGCGAGCCAGCATAATTTTTATTTTTGTTTGACAGCAGGCTAAATTTGTACATTTTTCGATAGCAAAATTTCTCCGGCGAAGCCGGATTTCTTCATATAATGTTGGCTCGCTATCGCTCGCCAGGAAGAAATCGACACCTAGATGGGGATAAACGTCTTAAAATAGTTGGCTGAATGGGGCCGAATGGATACAAGCCAGAGAAAGAGAGAAAAGGACACAAATAACAAAAAGCAGGCCACCCCCCTTAAATCACAATTACGTATGATCAAAGGACGTAATAAAACTCCAGGAAAATTGAAACATTAGAACACCAAGTTTTCCTATATTCTTGCAAGACATCTTCAGGGTATGTATGTATGTATGTATGTATGTATTGTATGTATGTATGTATGGCAATAGTGGGATGAGTGTTATACTGTATACACCCTGCCACTTGAACCCTGTATGTATGTACTGTATGTATGTACTGTATGTATGTATGTATGTATGTATGTATGTATGTATGTATGTATGTAAGGCAATAGTGGGATGAGTGTTATACTGTATACACCCTGCCACTTGAACCCTGTATGTATGTACTGTATGTATGTACGTATGTATGTATGGCAATAGTGGGATGAGTGTTATACTGTATACACCCTGCCACTTGAACCCTGTATGTATGTACTGTATGTATGTACTGTATGTATGTACTGTATGTATGTATGTATGTATGTATTGTATGTATGTATATATGGCAATAGTGGGATGAGTGTTATACTGTATACACCCTGCCACTTGAACCCTGTATGTATGTACTGTATGTATGTATGTATGTATGTATGTATGTATGTATGTATGTATGTATGGCAATAGTGGGATGAGTGTTATACTGTATACACCCTGCCACTTGAACCCTGTATGTATGTACTGTATGTATGTATGTATGTATGTATGTATGTATGTATGTATGTATGTATGTAAGGCAATAGTGGGATGAGTGTTATACTGTATACACCCTGCCACTTGAACCCTGTATGTATGTATGTATGTATGTATGTACTGTATGTATGTATGTAAGGCAATAGTGGGATGAGTGTTATACTGTATACACCCTGCCACTTGAACCCTGTATGTATGTACTGTATGTATGTATGTATGTATGTATGTATGTATGTATGTATGTATGGCAATAGTGGGATGAGTGTTATACTGTATACACCCTGCCACTTGAACCCTGTATGTATGTATGTATGTATGTATGTATGTATGTATGTATGTATATATGTACTGTATGTATGTATGTAAGGCAATAGTGGGATGAGTGTTATACTGTATACACCCTGCCACTTGAACCCTGTATGTATGTATGTATGTATGTATGTACTGTATGTATGTATGTAAGGCAATAGTGGGATGAGTGTTATACTGTATACACCCTGAACCCTGTATGTATGTATGTATGTATGTATGTATGTATGTATGTATGTATGTATGCATGTCCTGTATGTATGTATGTACTGTATGTATGTATGTATGTATGTATGTATGTATGTATGTATGTATGTATGTATGTATGTATGTATGTATGTATGTATGTTACAGTATGTATGTAATGTATGTATGTATGTATGTATGTATGTATGTATGTATGTATGTATGTATGTATGTATGTATGTATGTATGTATGTATGTATGTATGTAAGGCAATAGTGGGATGAGTGTTATACTGTATACACCCTGCCACTTGAACCCTGTATGTATGTATGTATGTATGTATGTACTGTATGTATGTATGTATGTATGTATGTATGTATGTAAGGCAATAGTGGGATGAGTGTTATACTGTATACACCCTGCCACTTGAACCCTGTATGTATGTACAGTATGTATGTATGTATGTATGTATGTACTGTATGTATGTAAGGCAATAGTGGGATGAGTGTTATACTGTATACACCCTGCCACTTGAACCCTGTATTTATGTATGTATGTATGTATGTATGTATGTATGTACTGTATGTATGTAAGGCAATAGTGGGATGAATGTTATACTGTATACACCCTGCCACTTGAACCCTGTATGTATGTATGTATGTATGTATGTATGTACTGTATGTACTGTATGTATGTATGTATGTATGTAAGGCAATAGTGGGATGAGTGTTATACTGTATACACCCTGCCACTTGAACCCTGTATGTATGTATGTACTGTATGTATGTATGTATGTATGTATGTATGTACTGTATGTATGTATGTAAGGCAATAGTGGGATGAGTGTTATACTGTATACACCCTGCCACTTGAACCCTGTATGTATGTATGTATGTATGTATGTATGTATGTATGTATGTTAGGCAATAGTGGGATGAGTGTTATACTGTATACACCCTGCCACTTGAACCCTGTATGTATGTATGTATGTATGTACTGTATGTATGTATGGCAATAGTGGGATGAGTGTTATACTGTATACACCCTGCCACTTGAACCCTGTATGTATGTATGTATGTATGTATGTACAGTACTGTATGTATGTAAGGCAATAGTGGGATGAGTGTTATACTGTATACACCCTCCCACTTGAACCCTGTATGTATGTATGTATGTATGTATGTATGTATGTATGTATGTATGTATGGCAATAGTGGGATGAGTGTTATACTGTATACACCCTCCCACTTGAACCCTGTATGTATGTACTGTATGTATGTATGTATGTATGTATGTATGTATGGCAATAGTGGGATGAGTGTTATACTGTATACACCCTGCCACTTGAACCCTGTATGTATGTATGTACTGTATGTATGTATGGCAATAGTGGGATGAGTGTTATACTGTATACACCCTGCCACTTGAACCCTGTATGTATGTACTGTATGTATGTATGTATGTATGTATGTACTGTATGTATGTAAGGCAATAGTAGGATGAGTGTTATACTGTATACACCCTGCCACTTGAACCCTGTATGTATGTAATGTATGTATGTATGTATGTATGTATGTATGTACTGTATGTATGTAAGGCAATAGTGGGATGAGTGTTATACTGTATACACCCTGCCACTTGAACCCTGTATGTATGTATGGCAATAGTGGGATGAGTGTTATACTGTATACACCCTCCCACTTGAACCCTGTATGTATGTATGTATGTATGTATGTATGTATGTATATATGTACTGTATGTATGTATGTACTGTATGTATGTATGTATGTATGTATTGTATGTATGTATGTAAGGCAATAGTGGGATGAGTGTTATACTGTATACACCCTGCCACTTGAACCCTGTATGTATGTATGTATGTATGTATGTATGTATGTATGTTAGGCAATAGTGGGATGAGTGTTATACTGTATACACCCTGCCACTTGAACCCTGTATGTATGTATGTATGTATGTACTGTATGTATGTATGGCAATAGTGGGATGAGTGTTATACTGTATACACCCTCCCACTTGAACCCTGTATGTATGTATGTATGTATGTATGTATGTATGTATGGCAATAGTGGGATGAGTGTTATACTGTATACACCCTCCCACTTGAACCCTGTATGTATGTATGTATGTATGTATGTATGTATGTATATATGTACTGTATGTATGTATGTACTGTATGTATGTATGTATGTATGTATGTATGTATGTATGTATGTAAGGCAATAGTGGGATGAGTGTTATACTGTATACACCCTGCCACTTGAACCCTGTATGTATGTATGTATGTATGTATGTATGTATGTATGTATGTATGTACTGTATGTATGTATGTAAGGCAATAGTGGGATGAGTGTTATACTGTATACACCCTGCCACTTGAACCCTGTATGTATGTATGTATGTATGTATGTATGTATGTATGTATGTATGTATGTATGTACTGTATGTATATATGTAAGGCAATAGTGGGATGAGTGTTATACTGTATACACCCTGCCACTTGAACCCTGTATGTATGTATGTATGTATGTATGTATGTATGTATGTATGTATGTATGTATGTATGTATGTAAGGCAATAGTGGGATGAGTGTTATACTGTATACACCCTGCCACTTGAACCCTGTATGTATGTATGTATGTATGTATGTATGTATGTACTGTATGTATGTATGTATGTAAGGCAATAGTGGGATGAGTGTTATACTGTATACACCCTGCCACTTGAACCCTTGGCGCCCCTCAAGTGTGTGTTACGGCTTGTGGCGGATCCTGCTTTACCCCTTGAGGATTATCACGCGTTTTGACAGTCTATTCTGGCTATCATTAGACGATTTTATATATATTAGGAAGGGTATGTGGAAGTTAGAGGGTTGTTGTTGTTGTTGTTCCCCAGGCTGTCTGACAGAGCAGCCCCAAGGTCCCGAGCATGGCCAAGACCATAACCGAGCGCCCTCACAAAACCCTCACTGCTTTCCACTAATAAAGCCCAGGTGACCAAAGCCACTCCAAGGCGGGGAGCTGAGGAGGGTGCGGAAATGCCCGGGAACCAAAGCCCCAATCAAGGCTCTGTGCCCCTCAGCAATTATGAAGGGAAAGTTGAGGGGCAAAGGAAAAATTTGACGCTTTGGCTCCCAATCTGCCAACCTCACTAGGTTGGCAGTAGGGAGGTCAATCCACGGAAGAGACGCCGTCAATCGAATTCTAGAAATATATAAGTAAAAGGAACAGTCAGAGTAAGCTATGGGTATGGCAGAGATCGCTCAGCTCTCACTCTGATAGACCAGCCCATCACCACATGACTAGAACCCAATCTTCTCAGCATCAGCTAGGAAAGGCCCTAGAAAGCCGCCTTTGGCGGGGGGATAGCTGCCCTATTTAAACTTCTTTCGGGGTTGGGCACCCGCCGTAGTTCCGTGAGTTTGGCTCTATGTCACACTTTCAACTTTGGGGAGACACTTGTTACAGCAGCTTTGCCTTTTGTCTCCCTCATACACATAGACAAAACAAAACTGACAGGACCAATCAAGCTGACATAGCTACCACTTGGAGAGAGTCAACCAGGAAGTAGGTTGATATTTGTCTAGTCCGTTTACTCTAGTGTAGCCCTTTTTGAGTTAACAGGAGTTTAACCCCTTCAGCTCCATGACGCCCTGCCACCTTTGATTTTGGCTAAAATTAGACGATTTTATGCAGTTTAAGGGGAGATTTCCACTTGAGGGATTTTTTTCTGGACCCCTTTCTCCCTCATGTTTAGCCCCATTGTTTTTTAGATTTTAAGACGTTCGCCCCATTAGTTTGGCGATTTTAAGAACTTTCACCCCATTTATGTCACTTAAGACCTTTCGTGCCATTTAGGTGTCAATTTTTTCCTGGCGAGCGATAGCGAGCCTGTAATTTAAGAGGAACCGGCCTTCGGCCGGGAAATTTTTCTACCGAAAAATTTACAAATTTATCTTGAAGGGGGTCAAGGGGGTGTAATTTCAAGCTTGATGGAAGTCTAGGAAACAAACTAAAAACCTCCCCTTAAAGAAGGACCTATGTTATGAGGTCGGTTTGTCTATCTATCTATCTATCTATCTATCTATCTATCTATCTATCTATCTATCTATCTATCTATCTATCTATCTATCTGCTCAGGCCCAATCCCCACTTCTCCTAATTTATATTTTTATTTTCTATTTAATTCTATTTTATTATTATTCTTTTTCTTGGGGGGTGGTGGGTGGGTGGGTTTATAGAGAACGTATTTACCACTGTGAGTCGTAGAGGTGGATATTATACGTGTTGGGGCTAGCAACACGTATTATGAAAAACATGCATCCTCCTTCATTCACTGTCCCCCCCTTCACTCACTCAACCCCACAATTTGCCGGAGGATAACAGGTTTTTCACAATACGTAGACGGAGGTCTTTAAAAAAAAAAAAAAAAAAAAAAAAAAAAAAAAAAAAAGCTATATATACATTATGGTGTAATGGTAACCGGAATAAGTTGAACATTACGTCACGGTTGCTAAAGGGGGGGTTAAGGGGGGGGATCTCTTCACTTGAGGGATTTTTTTCTGGACTCCTTTCTCCCTCATGTTTAGCCCCATTGTTTTTTCTAATTGTAAGACGTTTGCCCCATTATTTTGACGATTTTAGGAACTTTCAACCCATTTCTGTCAATTTTAAGACCTTTCGTGCCATTTAGGTGTCGATTTTACCCCGGCGAGCGATAGCGAGCCTATAATTTAAGTGGAACCGGCTTTCAGCCGGGACATTTTTCTACCGAAAAATGTACAAATTTATCTTGAAAGGGGCTCAAGGGGGTGAAATTTTAAGATTGCTGGAGGAGTAGGAAACGAACTAAAAACCTCCCCTTAAGGGTCACTATAGTCTGTTTCTTTTCAACTGGCGGTAAATTGAATCCCTTAGCAGCACATGTCTCGATACGTAATGGAGGAATATGAAACCACTATGTCTCTGTATCATATTAAGACCAAGTATATATATAATTAGCACCATATTTCACTATACACAATCTTCAAAATAAATGAGAAATCTTGATGGGAACTTTGCAATTGACCGTCAGTCGAAAAGAAACAGGGTATATAGGTGTGGCCTAGTGAGGGACCATAGACCATATAGGTGTGGCCTAGTGAGGGACCATAGACCATATAGGTTGTGCCTAGTGAGGGACCATAGACCATATAGGTGTGGCCTAGTGAGGGACCATAGACCATATAGGTGTGGCCTAGTGAGGGACCATAGACCATATAGGTGTGGCCTAGTGAGGGACCATAGACCATATAGGTGTGGCCTAGTGAGGGACCATAGACCATATAGGTGTGGCCTAGTGAGGGACCATAGACCATATAGGTGTGGCCTAGTGAGGGACCATAGACCATATAGGTGTGGCCTAGTGAGGGACCATAGACCATATAGGTGTGGCCTAGTGAGGGACCATAGACCATATAGGTGTGGCCTAGTGAGGGACCATAGACCATATAGGTGTGGCCTAGTGAGGGACCATAGACCATATAGGTGTGGCCTAGTGAGGGACCATAGACCATATAGGTGTGGCCTAGTGAGGGACCATAGACCATATAGGTGTGGCCTAGTGAGGGACCATAGACCATATAGGTGTGGCCTAGTGAGGGACCATAGACCATATAGGTGTGGCCTAGTGAGGGACCATAGACCATATAGGTGTGGCCTAGTGAGGGACCATAGACCATATAGGTGTGGCCTAGTGAGGGACCATAGACCATATAGGTGTGGCCTAGTGAGGGACCATAGATCATATAGGTGTGGCCTAGTGAGGGACCATAGACCATATAGTGTGGCCTAGTGAGGGACCATAGACCATATAGGTGTGGCCTAGTGAGGGACCATAGACCATATAGGTGTGGCCTAGTGAGGGACCATAGACCATATAGGTGTGGCCTAGTGAGGGGACCATAGACCATATAGGTGTGGCCTAGTGAGGGACCATAGACCATATAGTGTGGCCTAGTGAGGGACCATAGACCATATAGGTGTGGCCTAGTGAGGGACCATAGACCATATAGGTGTGGCCTAGTGAGGGACCATAGACCATATAGGTGTGGCCTAGTGAGGGACCATAGACCATATAGGTGTGGCCTAGTGAGGGACCATAGACCATAAGGTGTGGCCTAGTGAGGGACCATAGACCATATAGGTTGTGGCCTAGTGAGGGACCATAGACCATATAGGTGTGGCCTAGTGAGGGACCATAGACCATATAGGTGTGGCCTAGTGAGGGACCATAGACCATATAGGTGTGGCCTAGTGAGGGACCATAGACCATATAGGTGTGGCCTAGTGAGGGACCATAGACCATATAGGTGTGGCCTAGTGAGGGACCATAGACCATATAGGTGTGGCCTAGTGAGGGACCATAGACCATATAGGTGTGGCCTAGTGAGGGACCATAAACCATATAGGTGTGGCCTAGTGAGGGACCATAGACCATATAGGTGTGGCCTAGTGAGGGACCATAGACCATATAGGTGTGGCCTAGTGAGGGACCATAGACCATATAGGTGTGGCCTAGTGAGGGACCCATAGACCATATAGGTGTGGCCTAGTGAGGGACCATAGACCATAAGGTGTGGCCTAGTGAGGGACCATAGACCATAAGGTGTGGCCTAGTGAGGGACCATAGACCATATAGGTGTGGCCTAGTGAGGGACCATAGACCATAAGGTGTGGCCTAGTGAGGGACCATAGACCATAAGGTGTGGCCTAGTGAGGGACCATAGACCATAAGGTGTGGCCTAGTGAGGGACCATAGACCATATAGGTGTGGCCTAGTGAGGGACCATAGACCATATAGGTGTGGCCTAGTGAGGGACCATAGACCATAAGGTGTGGCCTAGTGAGGGACCATAGACCATAAGGTGTGGCCTAGTGAGGGACCATAGACCATAAGGTGTGGCCTAGTGAGGGACCATAGACCATATAGGTGTGGCCTAGTGAGGGACCATAGACCATATAGGTGTGGCCTAGTGAGGGACCATAGACCATAAGGTGTGGCCTAGTGAGGGACCATAGACCATATAGGTGTGGCCTAGTGAGGGACCATAGACCATATAGGTGTGGCCTAGTGAGGGACCGTAGACCATATAGGTGTGGCCTAGTGAGGGACCATAGACCATATAGGTGTGGCCTAGTGAGGGACCGTAGACCATATAGGTGTGGCCTAGTGAGGGACCATTGACCATATAGGTGTGGCCTAGTGAGGGATCATAGACCATATAGGTTTGGCCTAGTGAGGGACCATAGACCATATAGGTGTGGCCTAGTGAGGGACCATAGACCATATAGGTGTGGCCTAGTGAGGGACCATAGACCATATAGGTGTGGCCTAGTGAGGGACCATAGACCATATAGGTGTGGCCTAGTGAGGGACCATATACCATATAGGTGTGGCCTAGTGAGGGACCATAGACCATATAGGTGTGGCCTAGTGAGGGACCATAGACCATATAGGTGTGGCCTAGTGAGGGACCATAGACCATATAGGTGTGGCCTAGTGAGGGACCATAGACCATATAGGTGTGGCCTAGTGAGGGACCATAGACCATATAGGTGTGGCCTAGTGAGGGACCATAGACCATATAGGTGTGGCCTAGTGAGGGACCATAGACCATATAGGTGTGGCCTAGTGAGGGACCATAGACCATATAGGTGTGGCCTAGTGAGGGACCATAGACCATATAGGTGTGGCCTAGTGAGGGACCATAGACCATATAGGTGTGGCCTAGTGAGGGACCATAGACCATATAGGTGTGGCCTAGTGAGGGACCATAGACCATATAGGTGTGGCCTAGTGAGGGACCATAGACCATAGGTGTGGCCTAGTGAGGGACCATAGACCATATAGGTGTGGCCTAGTGAGGGACCATAGACCATATAGGTGTGGCCTAGTGAGGGACCATAGACCATATAGGTGTGGCCTAGTGAGGGACCATAGACCATATAGGTGTGGCCTAGTGAGGGACCATAGACCATAAGGTGTGGCCTAGTGAGGGACCATAGACCATATAGGTGTGGCCTAGTGAGGGACCATAGACCATAAGGTGTGGCCTAGTGAGGGACCATAGACCATATAGGTGTGGCCTAGTGAGGGACCATAGACCATATAGGTGTGGCCTAGTGAGGAACCATAGACCATATAGGTGTGGCCTAGTGAGGGACCATAGACCATATAGGTGTGGCCTAGTGAGGGACCATAGACCATATAGGTGTGGCCTAGTGAGGGACCATAGACCATATAGGTGTGGCCTAGTGAGGGACCATAGACCATATAGGTGTGGCCTAGTGAGGGACCATAGACCATATAGGTGTGGCCTAGTGAGGGACCATAGACCATAAGGTGTGGCCTAGTGAGGGACCATAGACCATATAGGTGTGGCCTAGTGAGGGACCATAGACCATATAGGTGTGGCCTAGTGAGGGACCATAGACCATAAGGTGTGGCCTAGTGAGGGACCATAGACCATATAGGTGTGGCCTAGTGAGGGACCATTGACCCTAGCTACCATAAGCTGACTATAATCCCTGTTATATACCCGTAAGCCGACACAAGCCTTTAACGGAACGGTACCCCATAAAGATGTTAAACCCTGATACCAGTATATAACCCTTGTTCATGAATACCAGTATATAACCCTTGTTCATGAATACCAGTATATAACCCTTGTTCATGAATACCAGTATATAACCCTTGTTCATGAATACCAGTATATAACCCTTGTTCATGAATACCAGTATATAACCCTTGGTCATGAATACCAGTATATAACCCTTGTTCATGAATACCAGTATATAACCCTTGTATGAATACCAGTATATAACCCTTGTTCATGAATACCAGTATATAACCCTTGTTCATGAATACCAGTATATAACCCTTGGTCATGAATACCAGTATATAACCCTTGGTCATGAATACCAGTATATAACCCTTGGTCATGAATACCAGTATATAACTCTTGTTCATGAATACCAGTATATAACCCTTGTTCATGAATACCAGTATATAACCCTTGGTCATGAATACCAGTATATAACCCTTGGTCATGAATACCAGTATATAACCCTTGGTCATGAATACCAGTATATAACCCTTGGTCATGAATACCAGTATATAACTCTTGTTCATGAATACCAGTATATAACCCTTGTTCATGAATACCAGTATATAACCCTTGTTCATAAATACCAGTATATAACTCTTGTTCATGAATACCAGTATATAACCCTTGTTCATGAATACCAGTATATAACCCTTGTTCATGAATATGTTTGTATAGCTATCTATCTCTCTCTCTCTCTCTCTCTCTCTCTCTCTCTCTCTCTCTCTCTCTCTCTCTCTCTCTCTATCTATCTATCACTATCTATCTATCTATCTATCTATCTATCTATCTATCTATCTATCTATCTATCTATCTATCTATCTATCTATCTATCTATCTATCTATCTATCTATCTATCTATCTATCTATTTATCCATCTCAAGTATATCTCATAAATACACGTGAGCTACCGTACTAAATGTGTTTATACTCCCAGCCGGACTCGAAATATATATATATATATATATATATATATATATTATCGTAAACTGAAGACTAGTCTCACCGTTAGACTGACGAGAGGGATGAAGGGTGGTGATCATAGTGTATAAACATTGTGAGACTTGTGCGTGTACCATAAATACGGTATATATTATACATCATCGCAATTGACCACTTGCGAGTTACACATCGCTATTCAACCCAAATACAGTAATTATGTAGATTTCTGATGGATTAAATAGTGTTGTTGTTGTTGTTGTTCCCCAAGCTGCCTGGCCGAACAGCCCCAAGGCCCCGAGCAAGGCCAAGGCCATAACAGAGCACCCCCACAGAACCTTCCCTGCTGACCACAATAAAGCCTAAGTGACCGAAGCCACTCCATGGCGGGGAGCTGAGGAGGGTGCGGAAATGCCCGGGAAACCAAAGCCACACCCAGGGCCCTGTTTCCCTCAGCAATTATGAAGAGAAAGTTGAGGGGCAAAGGAAAAATGTGACGCTTTGGCTTCCAATCTTGGTAGATTGGGAGGTCAATCCGCGGAAGAGACGCCGTCACTTGAGATCTAGAAAATATATAAGTAAAAGGAACAGTCAGAGTAAGCTATGGGTATGGCAGAGATCGCTCAGTTCTCACACTGATAGACCAGCCCATCACCACTGGATAAATAGTATGGGTATTTTTTTTTTTTTTTTTTGTATGTGTTCATAGACTTACTAAAACCGTATCATAGCTGGTTATTCTGTTAAATATCGACGTCTGCAGCTCCAACTTCCTTATAGAATGAAACTCGCCAGTAGTCCATTAACTCTCTACCTTAAGGGGAGATTTCCACTTGAGTGATTTTTTGCTTGACTCCTTTCTCCCTCACGTTTAGTCCCGTTGTGTTTTTAATTTTATGACGTTTGCCCCATTATTTTGACGATTTTAAGAACTTTCAACCCATTTCTGTCAATTTTAAGACCTTTCGTGGCATTTAGGTGTCGATTTTATCCTGGCGAGCGATAGAGAGCCTGTAATTTAAGAGGAACCGGCTTTGAGCCGGGACATTTTTCTACCGAAAAATGTAAACATTTATCTTGAAAGGGGCTCAAGGGGGTGTAATCTTAGGCTTGAAGGATATCTAGGGACCAAACTAAAAACCTCGCCTTAACCAGAATAATCTAATTATATATATTAACTTTATATTAACTTTATCACTTAATATTTTACACGCCCTGAACACAAAAACCTGCCGAGTTGAGCCGGGCACCTTGCATTAAGGGGAAGTTTTTAGTTGATTCCCTAGACTTCCATCAAGCTTAAAATTCCTCCCCCTAGACCCCCTTTCAAGATAAATTTGTACATTTTTCGGTAGAAAAATGTCCCGGCTGAAAGCCGGTTCCCCTTAAATTACAGGCTCGCTATCGCTCGCCAGGAAAAAATCGACACCTAAATGGCACGAATGGTCTTAAAATTGACTTAAATAGGGCGAGGGTTCTTAAAATCGTCAAACTAATGGGGAAAACGTCTTAAAATCTCAAAAGCAACGGGGCTAAACATGAGGGAGAAAGGGGTCCAGAAAAAAATCCTCCAGGTGGAAATCTCCCCTTAACATAATTGGGTGCACAGTTGCCAAGATGTAAACCTGAGTCAAATACTGTTGTTGTAATCAACATTAAGTAACACCCTGTTCTGAAGGGGAGGTTTTTAGTTTGGTCCCTAGATATCCTTCAAGCTTAAAGGTGGGGGCTCATGGGTTGAGGTAAACATGGAATGATAATCGCCAAGCTGTACATAATTATCTTGCAAAATGCAATGGCACTGAAATAATTATTAACAATGGTATAAAGGATTTTGTGGATCGTCTATACCGGGCCTGTGACGTCACACCAGTATAAGTCCACCATCCAGTCTAGGCTAAGGATACTGGTGTGACGTCACTATGACATCACAGGCCCGGTATAGACGATCCGCAAAATCCTTTATACCATTGTTAATAATTATTTCAGTGACATTGCATTTTACAAGATAATTATATGCAGGTTGGCAATTATTTTTCCATGTTTACCTCAACCCATGAGCCCCCACCTTTAAGATTACACCCCCTTGAGCCCCCTTTCAAGATAAATTTGTAAATTTTTCGGTAGAAAAATGTCCCGGCTGAAAGCCGGTTCCTCTTAAATTACAGGCTCGCTATCGCTCGCCAGGAAAAAATCGACACCTAAATGACACGAAAGATCTTAAAATTGCCAGAAATGGGATGAAAAATCTTAAAATCGCCAAACTAATGGGGCAAACGTATTAAAATCTCAATATTAATGGGGCTAAACATGAGGGAGAAAGAGGTCAAGAAATAAATCCCTCAAGTGGAAATCTCCCCTTAACCCCTTGAAGCTCTGACGCGTTTTAACAGTTTATTTTGGCTAACAACAGACGATTTTATGCAGCTTAGGAAGGATCTGTGGGTATGAAAAGGGTAAATGCTATCTCAATCAACCCTTTGACTTCCATATACCGTTACTAATCTGAATAAAATCGTCTAATAGTAGCCCGAAAACAGAACAGAAACGCGTCTTGGAGCTTGAAAGGGTTAACATTTATCTTCAATTACAAACCCCAATGTACTTGAATAAACTAATGAAAGCATATGGTCCTCCTGGGATTCGAACTCGGGACACCCCACCCAGAACATAAGCATCTAAACCATTACACCACCAACACAGTTAAAGGCCGAGTACTCGATCACGATTAATATCAATTTTCGAATTTTGGATATGTAATCTAATCATGCAATCTAATCATAACAGGTTAATGGGAGATTTTGTCTTTCCTCCCTAGACCTCCAACAAGCTTAAACAAATATCTCTGAGATAAATGTGTACATTTTTCGGTAGATAAATGTGCCTGCTAAAAAGCCGGCTTCTCCTAAATTACAGGCTCGCTATGGCTCGCCAGGAAAAAATCGACACCTAAATGGTACAAAAGGTCTAAAAATTGGCAGAAATGGGATGAAAAGTTATAAAATCGCCAAACTAATAGATCGAACGTCTTAAACTCTCAAAACTAATGGGGCTAAACACGTGGGAGAAGGGGGTTCAGAAAAAAGGGCCCCTTTAGTGAAAATTTTCCTATAATGCATAATATTAATCAAAATAAATAGTCTTACCCATTCAAACAATTATGATAACCCATAATTAATCTTCAAATTATGATAACCCATAATTGATCTTCAAATTAGATATGTTCCACTGTTCATTTTCAGCACTTCTCCCAGGTTCTTCAATTCTTGGTATCTCTAGGCATACTCTCTCCCTCAATCAATCTTTCCTTCATCCTATGACTTAAGGGGAGATTTCCACTTGAGGGATTTTTTTCTGGACCCCTTTCTCTCTCATGTTTAGCCCCAGTGCTTTTTAGATTTTAAGACGCTCGCCCCCTTTAGTTTGGCGATTTTAAGAACTTTCGCCCCATTTCTGTCAATTTTAAGACCTTTCGTGCCATTTAGGTGTCGATTTTATCCTGGCGAGCGATAGCGAGCCTGTAATTTAAGAGTAATCGGCCATCGGCCGGGACATTTTTCTACCGAAAAATTTACAAATTTATCTTGAAAGGGGCTCAAGTGGGTGTAATCTTAAGCTTGATGGAGATCTAGAGACCAAACTAAAAACCTCCCCTTAATAACTGCTTTAAACTTCGTGTGACCACAATGTCCCTTGAATTTGGCTCTGGGTCACTCTTTTGGCTCTGGGGGAGACACTCGTTACAGACAACCTAGCCTGCCTTTTGTCTCCTCCATACACATAGAAAGACAACAAAAGTAAATCCTTGGTTTTTCCATGCAGAAAATTGTGGAAAACTCTTTGGATTTATAAGACACAAATTCCATGTAAATTGCGTTGCTGATATAAAGCACAGAGATCAATTGGCCATCCTTCGGGCTAGAAAGAAGTTGGATTAATAAGAATCGATATTTAGCTCAATTACCAGCTGCAATATGGTTGTAGTTCCATGCGGGTGGATGGGACTCGGCAGTCTTGTTCGGCAACCCACATAGGGGCATAAACTCTACAATAGATAGATGGATCAATATAATTCAACTAGCCTTCACCTACGGTTCCTACCTAAGGTTGTGTTCGCCACTCGCCTAGCAGCACCGAGGAGCGCGTCGCCCCTTCTATCACATCAACAGCATACAGAAGTTTGGCAATTTCTGTTAAGGGGGATGGTTGATTTTTCTGGCTCCCCTTCTCCCTCATGTTTAGCCCCATTAGTTTGAGATTTTAAAACGTTCTTCCCATTAGTTTAGCGATTTTAAGACCTTTCGCCCCAGTTCTTTGTCACCATTAAAATCTGTCGTTCCATTTAGGCGTCAATTTTTTCCTGGTGAGCGCTAGCAGTGGTTTAGATGGCTGACAACAACCCTGAGTAGAGGAGACCAAGAAAAAGAAACTGATTTTTTTTTTTGTTTTTTTTTTTTTCTATGTGATTGAGGGAGGCAAAAGGTAGAACTGCCTATAGCGAGTGCCTCCCCCATAGTTGAAAGAGTGACAGGGCCAAAATCAAGGGATGTTCGAGCCAAAATGCCTGGACACAAGGAGTTTGAAGCAATTTAAGTCATAGAAAGAGGGAAAGACTGATTCTGGGAGAGAGTTCCAGAGCTCAGCTGTTGAGTAGAAGAAAGTTTGAGAGTAACGTTTCACTCTTGGGTTGGAGAGTTGCACAGAGTAGGGGTGGGATTGAGTTGCAAGACGGGTACCACGTGCCCTACGTAAAGGAGGTGGTATGCACTGGGATAGCCCTGAGGAACACTGATTATTATAGTAGCGATAGAATAGCGAGAGAGATGTAACACTGCGGCGGAGAGAGAGAGATGGCTAAGATAAAGTGATCGATCATGTGGAGAGTCACTTGGGATGGATACTGTAACGCCAATTTAACCACTTGCGAGTTTCAGGCTATAAGGAAGTTGGAGCCGTAAACATCGATATTAAACAGAAATGCAATAATAATGTAGGTTTCTAATGGATAAAAAGTATGTTGAATTGGGTTTTATGTATTTATATAAGCACTACAACCGCAATTTAAGTGATAATTATAAGAACATAAGAAAACGGGAGTCTGCAGAAAGCCGACTGGCCCAAGCAAGGCAGATCCCTGTCCCACACAACCCCAATTACAAAGCCCAATTATAGGCTCAACACTCTAATACCCTGAGGATCATCTTACCAAAACGGTTAGAGATTAACGCAGGATTACGGGGTCTGCAGAGCGCTGATTGGCCCAACCCGGCTGATCCCCTAATTATGTTAGTTATCGATGTCTACAGCTCCAACTTCCTTATAGACCGAAACTCGCAAGTGGTCAATTATCGTGGGGCATTATCTTGGTTCGTACCACATTAAGGGGAGGTTTTTAGTTTGTTCCCTAGACCTCCATCAAGCTTGTGTGAGAGGGATCTGCCTTGTGTGGGCCAATTGGCTTTCTGCAGACTCCCTTACTCTTATGTTCTGATGTTCTTAAAATTACACCCCCTAGACCCCCTTTCAAGAATAATTTGTAAATTTTTCGGTAGAAAAAATGTCCCGGCCAAAGGCCGGTTCCTCTTAAATTACAGGCTCGCTATCGCTCGCCAAGAAGAAATCGACACCTAAATGGCACGAAAGTTCTTAAAATTGAGAGAAATGGGGCGAAAGTTCTTAAGAAAGTTCTTAAAATCGCCAAACTAATGGGGCGAACTACTTAAAATCTCAAAAGCAATGGGGCTAAACATGAGGGAGAGCGGGGTCCAGAAACCCCCCCTCCCCCCCCCCCCCTCCCTCCCTCCCTCCCTCCCTCCCGACACGACCAGACGGTGAAGGTCAGATGATGTAAGCTAGGTCACTCCAAACATGTTGACTTGACCTTAAGCTATGTACTGTAGGTCACTCGTACCACTCATGCACACACACACACACACACATAGACTCACTCACATACATACACACGCACACATAGTAACACACACACACATTATGTCATTGCGGCCTGCGTTGTATTAAGGGGAGATTTCCACTTGAGAGATTTTTTTCTTAACTCCTTTCTCCCTCATGTTTAGCCCCATTGCTTTTCTAATTTCAAGACGTTCGCCCCATTAGTTTGGCGATTTTAAGAACTTTCGCCCCATTTTGTCAATTTTAAGACTTTTCGTGCCAATTAGGTGTCGATTTTTTCCTGGCGAGGGATAGCGAGCCTGTAATTTGAGAGGAACCGGCCTTTGGCCGGGAAATTTTTCTACCGAAAAATGTACAAATTTATCTTGAAAGGGGGTCTAGGGGGTGTAATTTTAAGCTTGATGGAGTTCTAGGGAAGAAACTAAATACCTCCCCTTAATGATTCTCGTGTTTGGCTGGGCGAGAATAAAATATAAATCACTGATGTTCTTATGTTAACCCGAGTTGTGTGGGGGAATCTTGTCATAATCCCTGTATGGGATCCTGGAATATGGATCCTACCTACGAGTTGTGCATGGACTGAAATACAGTCTCCAAATAGGATTTCCCTTCTCCTTCATATAAAATAGGGAATGGATAAGATACCGTTATTACGCCAGGGTGTGGTGGATTAAAAGGTTGAACACTCGTTCTGAATGTCGGAGGTTCGAGTCCGGCTGGAAGTATATATATATATATCGAGGGGTGACAACCAGAATTGGTCATGTCCAATTTAGCCATTTTTGTTCAACTGTTTCAGTTTAGGATTTTTTTTAGTCTCCAGTCTCATAGACATTGGTTTAGTCTCCAGTCTCATAGACATTTATATCATGAACATTTCCAGAACAAATGTCAAATATTGAATCAATTTTCGATATATCATGAAGATTTTAAATCATTAAGTGTGATTATCTACATACTGCATTTGTGGACATAACCACTTCTGGTTGTCACCCCTCGATATATATATATATATATATATATATATATATATATATATATATATATATATATATATATATATATATATATATTATAACATAAACAGGTTATGAAAACAGGTAGAGAGTTGAGCGACCTTGCCTGACCTGTCTAAATTGATGAGACAGGACCTGACCACCTTATCTGAACCTGGAGAGAGAGAGAGAGAGGTTGTAATATAAAACACTGCTGTATTTCATTGGTTAGTTAAATATATTAGGAGTTAAAACTGGTGTTGAGTTACCGTACAGTATTTTAATCTATCTCTATCTATCTATCTATCTATCTATCTATCTATCTATCTATCTATCTATCTATCTATCTATCTATCTATCTATCTATCTCTCTCTCTCTCTCTCTCTCTCTCTCTCTCTCTCTATCTCTCTCTCTCTCTCTCTCTCTCTCTCTCTCTCTCTCTCTCTCTCTCTCTCTCTCTCTCTCTCTCTCTCTCTCTCTCTCTCTCTCTCTCTCTCTCTCTCTCTCTCTTTATCTATCTATCTATCTATCTCTCTATCTCTCTATCTATCTATCTATCTATCTATCTCTATCTATCTATCTATCTATCTATCTATCTATCTATCTAGTATATATATATAAACAGACTGGGAAACGATAACTAATAAATTACTGTCTTAAAAATCTAGTTCCTTTGTATTGCCCTGGCCAAAGGCCGGTTCCTCCTAAATTGTAGGCTCGCTTTCGCTCGCCAGGAAAACATCGGCACTTAAATGGCGCGAAAGATCTTTCAAATGACAAAGAAATGAGGTGAAAGGTCTTCAAATCGCCAAACTAATGGGGCGAACGTCTTAAAATGTCTAAAGTAATGGAGCTAAACATAATAGAGAAGGGGGTCCAGACAAAAATAAACTTAGAACAGATGTAACAGAACAGAACCGGTTTAACAATGATAATTATATACAAATCCTTGAATGTACCAAATCCATGGCAGTTTGTTTCATTATTATGATCGCGACTGTGTATTTTAACTTTGACCCACATATATTAGTATTTACATTATTATTATTATTAGTAGTAGTAGTAGTAGTAAAAAAAAATCCCTCGAGTGGAAATATCCCCTTAATAAGAGTTGTCAGATATTTCACAAAGTTTCGGACACTGACTAATACTCTGAGGGATAAGCACTTTTCCCAGTAACTATAAAGATACCAATAACACTTGTTGAGCGAAGACCACTGGAATCTATGACAACACTTAATACCCCCCGACTGTACCATATATTGAGACCTGTTAATACAATCCTAATAATAGTTATTTTAAGGGAGCCCACCTCGTTTTTGTTTTAGCTTTCTCTCCCTCTCTCTTTGGGTTGTATCCATTCAGCCTAATGTTTTAAGACGTTTACCTCCATCCAAGTGTCAATATTTTCCTGGCGAGCGGTAGCGAGCCAGCATATATATATATATATATTTTTTTTTTTTTTTGACAGCAAGGTAAATTTGTAAATTTTTCGATAGAAAAATGTGACCGGCAAAGCCGGATTTCTCCATACAATGCTGGCTCGCTATCGCTCGCCAGGAAGAAATCGACACCTGGATGGGGATAAATGTCTTAAAACAGTTGGCTGAATGGGGCCGAATGGATACAAGCCAGGGAAAGAGAGAAAAGGAAAGAAAGATAAAACAAAAACCGGTGACCCTCCTTAAGAAGTAATTCACGTTCTGGACAGGAGGTGGACCGGTACCCTACCCTATGTTCCTCATGACCTTGTACCCACTGCATCTTGGATTTAACCGTATTAAAATCATACAAATGTAGTACAATATTGTATTTAGTAGTAGTAGTAGTAGTAGTAGTAGTATTAGTAGTATTAGTAGTAGTATAGGTAGCGCCAGCGAACTTGATAATAATTTCGATCCCTGACCTCTCTGTAACTCATAAGGGACTAAAGCAAACTGGCTGTAAATATCAACACCTATTTCCTGGTGGACTCTACCCAAATGAGAGGAATTTCAGCCCGATTGCTCTCATTAATTTCCAGTTATAAGAAGTTAAAGGGTAAATATTATTGTCAAGTTCGCTGGCTCTACCTTTAGTAGCAGTAGTAGTAGTAGTAGTAGTAGTAGTAGTAGTAAACAAAAATAGTAGTAGTAGTAGTAGTAGTAGTAGTAGTAACAAAACAAAATAGTAGTAGTAGTAGTAGTAACCACAAAAAAAAAAGTAGTAGTAGTAGTAGTAGTAGTAGTAGTTAGTAGTAAAACAAATAGTAGTAGTAGTAGTAGTAGTAGTAGTAAACAAAATAGTAGTAGTAGTAGCTATTGTTGTAGTATTGTTTGTTTGTTATTGTTGTTATTGATCATGGCTAAATCTTAACCACTGGGTTTTTGTCTACGATGGAGTGATTCTTGGGAGATGTGGCGATAACTAAGGTGAGAGAGAGAGAGAGAGAGAGAGAGAGAGAGCGAGAGCGAGAGCGAGAGAGAGAGAGAGATGTCGACTTGGTGACATTGAAGAAACCTCCTAGACTGAGGAATGCAGAGAATTGATGAGACGTTCCCAGCAAGGCAGAGCAAAAGAAGATGGGTTCTGAGTTGTTGTGTCTGTGCTTGGGTTAAGGGGGGTGACCTGCTTTTTGTTATTTCTGTCCTTTTCTCTCTCTCTCTGGCTTGTATCCATTCGGCCCCATTCAGCCAACTATTTTAAGACTTTTATCCCCATCTAGGTGTCAAGTTCTTCCTGGCGAGCGATAGCGAGCCAGCATTATATGAAGAAATCCGGCTTCGCCGGAGACATTTTTCTATCGAAAAATGTACAAATTTAGCCTCCTGTCAAACAAAAATAATAAACATGCTGGCTCGCTACCGCTCACCAGTAAAAAATTGACACCTGGATGGGGATAAACGTCTTAAAACAGTAGGCTTAATGGGGCCAAATGGATACAAGCCAGAACAAGATAGAAAAGGACAGAACAAAGACAGGTCACCACCCTTAAAAGAAGACGGGTTGTGAGTTGTTGTGTCTGTGCTTGGGTTGATTCGCTTTCTGTGGGATGATGGTGTTTGCTTTCAGTGTGATTATGGTGTTTGCTTTCAGTGTGATTATGGTGTTTGCTTTCAGTGTGATTATGGTGTTTGCTTTCAGTGTGATTATGGTGTTTGCTTTCTGTGGGATGATGGTGTTTGCTTTCTGTGGGATGATGGTGTTTGCTTTCTGTGGGATGATGGTGTTTGCTTTCAGTGTGATTATGGTGTTTGCTTTCAGTGTGATGGTGTGCTTTCAGTGTGATTATGTGTTTGCTTTCAGTGTGATTATGGCTTTGTGTAGTCTGTGAATTCGATAAAAGATGATGTCTGGAGGTCGTATTTTTGTCGATGAGTTTAGCAGCTGTCTTGATGCTAGTCTGACAGCCTAAACTATATCTATTCGATGTACCGTAAGTAGGCGAGAAATGATAGTCTCTTCGATGTAAGTAGGCGAGAAATCATGACCTCTTCGATGTAAGTAGGCGAGAAATCATGACCTCTAACCTCTGTAACTCAAAAACGACTATAGTAATCGAGCTAATATGTCTACCATTTGAGGAATAGATGTGGAAATTTATACAGCCAATTAGCTCTAGCCCCTTTTTGAGTTACAGAGGATAGAGGTCATGATTTCTCGCCTACTTACAGTGAATAGACTATAGCAACCCCTTCTTGGTTGTCTGGCACTTAGCTAGGGGCTGCGTCGGCTCTTTAACCCAGGGGCTGCATTAAGGGAGCCCACCTCGCTTTTTTGTCTCTTTCTCTCCCTCTCTCTTTGGCTTGTATCCATTCGGCCCCATTCTTCTCCATACAATGCTCGCTACCGCTCGCCAGGAAAATATTGACATCTGGATGGGGGTAAACATCTTAAAATAGTAGGCTGAATGGGGCCGAATGGATACAAGCCAGGGAAAAAGGGAAAAGGAGAGAAAGATAAAAAAAAAAAGCCGGTGACCTCCCTTAAACACATTTTTAAAAGGCCTGCTAATGCGGGACCTTTAAAGTTAAATTCCGACCAAATTAGTTATATTTACCATATAACGCAATATTACTTCACCGTATGGGCATATTTCACTTGTACAATCGCGCTAATAAGTGATGTCTCGGCACCAAGTATATTTTGATCATTAATTGGTATCAGCAATATCTAAGCTTCATTTCTTCATACCGAGTGAAATATACAAACATATTCCTACACTTATCCACCCTATTCAACATCTGACAGACATTAATACAGCACAGAGCAAGCCAAACGTAATGACAGCTGGGACATGACTTATTAGCGCGACCGTACAATGGCTATGTATATACTTTACATATATAGTACACTGTATATATATGTTCAAAACACACCTTAATTTCATCATTGTCGTGGCTATTGGTGAGTGTTTGTATGTGCCTATACTGTACAAGAGAGAGAGAGAGAGGGAGAGAGAGAGAGAGAGATAATGAGTGTGAAAAATAGTAAAATGGTTTAAAGAGAGAGAGCGAGAGAGAGAGAGAGAGAGAGAGAGAGAGAGAGAGAGAAAAAAAGAAAGAGAAAGATAGAGAGAGAGAGAGAGGTCATACCGGTGGAGGTCACATATACTACATTCAGGTTTAACCCAAACAGGTTCTGTGTGTAGGAGAGGTGGAGGAGGATGCTTCATCACCATCACCACCATCATCGTCACCATCACCATCACCACTAGTATCACCATCATCACCACTATCACCATCATCACTACTACTATTACCATCACCATCACCACCATCATCGTCACCCTCACCATCACCATCACCACTAGTATCACCATCATCACTACTACTATTACCATCACCATCACCACCATCATCGTCACCCTCACCATCACCATCACCACTAGTATCAACTACTACTCACCATCACCATCACCACCACTGTAACTCTCCATCACCATCACCACTAGTATCACCATCATCACTACTACTATTACCATCACCATCACCACCATCATCGTCACCCTCACCATCACCATCACCACTAGTATCACCATCATCACTACTACTATTACCATCAACCACCAGCATCGTCACTCATTATCATCACCATCACCATCATCACCACTATCACCATCATCACTACTACTATTACCATCACCATCACCACCATCATCGTCACCCTCACCATCACCACTAGGTATCACCATCATCACCACTATCACCATCATCACTACTACTATTACCATCACCATCACTATCATAATTTTGACCACCACTATCACCATCACCACCACTATCACCATCACCACTACTATCACCATCATCACCACTATCACCATCACCACTACTATCACCATCATCACTACTATCACCATCACCACTACTATCACCATCATCACTACTATCACTATCATCACCATCACCACCATCACTACCATAACAAGGCGAGACATCTTGACCCCTAACCTGTTCTAACTCAAAGAGGTCGTGAACAATCGAGCTGACATGTCTACCATTTAGGAAGAGCCAACCAGGATATAGATGTGAAAATGTACAGTGTGTTTCTCCAGCCCTTTTTTCATCCTTTCAATAAACCACGACAATTGTTTATCACAATCTGGCTACAATTAGACGATATGATACAGTTTAGGAAAGATCTGTGGGAATTATCAGGATAAAGACCCAATTAACCCTCTAACTTTCATATACCCTTCCTAATCTGACAAACATCGTCTAATAATAGCCAGAGAACAGAAACGAAATGGGTAATCGGATCTTGAAAGGGTTATTTGGGAAAGGTCTCTTGGGGTGAACGTTGTTAAGGGGGTAGTGCTTGGTTTTTAGTCTATATATTTAGTTGATTATATATTTTGTGTTTTCTTCGCTAGACCTCCATCAAGCTTAGAAAAACACACCCTAGACCCCGTTTCAAGATAAATTTGTACATTTTTCGGTAGAAAAATGTCCCGACCGAAGGCCGAATCCTTCTAAAATTAGAGGCTCGCTATCGCTCGCCAGGAAAAAATAATAATAATACAAAATAAATACAAATACAAAAAAAATCAGGAATATTCAGCCAGCACACTGTAAGTCAAGCATAGCGTCAGGATTGTAGGCCCCTTTCCAGTACTCCAGTCCCTTGAGTTATTAACATTTGAATGTAATCTTTCAATAATAACGACTGAGTTGTTGTTGTTCCCCCAAGCTGCCTGGCCGAACAGCCCCAAGGCCCCGAGCAAGGCCAAGGCCATAACCGAGCGCCCCCACAGAACCCTCCCTGCCGACCACAATAAAGCCTGGGTGACCGAAGCCACTCCATGGCGGGGAGCTGAGGGTGCAGAAACGCCCGGGGAACCAAAGCCCCACCCTAACTAATGACGGTTGGTAAGAAGGGTTTGGAGTCCTCGAAGTCCTGGCCTGACGCTATTCTTGCCTTACAGTGTAGTGGCTTAATAATCCAGCAGGGTTGATAGTCCTATTGTTTAACTATCTAAGGGGGTGCTCAAGGGGTTAGTTACTTGATTTTGTTTTCACTTGGCGGAAAATTTTATCCCTTAACACCTGATTGTTCGATAATTTATGGACAAATTAGAAACCTACTTTCTCTCTGCATCCTAATAGTGCCAAGATTGTATAATTCACAAGATAGTTCGCTACAATATCTTCAAAATAGCTAAGTTATCAAGATAGAGATTAGTTAATATAGGACTTCAGAAGCTATCAAACCTAGTGGATCATTAAGGTGAGGTTTTTAGTTTGGTCCCTAGACCTCCATCAAGCTTAAGATTACACCCCCTTGAGCCCCTTTCAAGATAAATTTGTACATTTTTCGGTAGAAAAATGTCCCGGCTGAAGGTCGGTTCCTCTTAAATTACAGGCTCGCTATCGCTCGCCAGGATAAAATCGACACCTACATTGCACGGAAGGTCTTAAAATTGACGGAAATGGGGCGAAAGTTCTTAAAATCGCCAAACTAATGGGGCGACTGTCTTAAAATCTCAAAAGCAATGGGGCTAAACACGAGGGAGAAAGGGGTCCAGAAAAAAATCCCTCAAGTCGATATCTGCCCTTAAGCCAGCCAGCACACTGTAAGGCAAGAAGAACGTCGGGACTTGGAGCCCCCTTTTCGAGAACTCCAGTCCCTTGAAGATGGAGACGAGGACAATACCGGTAGCTGGATTTAGTTATGTCCTTCTGGATTATTAAGGGGGGTGACCTGCTTTTTGTTCTGTCCTTTTCTATCTTCCTCTGTCTTGTATCCATTTGGCCCCATTCAGCCTACTATTTTAAGACGTTTATCCTCATCCAGGTGTCAAATTTTTACTGGTGAGCGGTAGCGAGCCAGCATATTTTGTATTTTTGTTTGACAGCAGGCTAAATTTGTACATTTTTCGATGGAAAAATTTCTCCGGCGAAGCCGGATTTCTTCATATAATGCTGGCTCGCTGTCGCTCGCCAGGAAGAAATCGACACCTAGATGGGGATAAACGTCTTAAAATAGTTGACTGAATGGGGCAGAATGGATAAAAGCCAGAGAAAGAGAGAAAAGGACAGAAATAACAAAAAACAGGTCACCCCCCCTTAAGCCAGCACACTGAAAGTCAAGAATAGCATCAGGATTGGAGCCCCTCTTCGAGAACTCCAGTCCCTTGAATGTTAGCTGTCAAAATCCCAGACCATAGATCGCGACCTGACACTTTGTTTTGGTCAGGTGGGGAGATGGATTGATACATTGTCAAAATTGATCGCTTAATTTGAACGAAAGTGATACACACACACACACCCACACACACACACACACCTTGGAGGTAAAATAGCTCCATGCCCCACATACACACACCTTGGAGGTAAAATAGCTCCATGCCCCACACATACACACACCTTGGAGGTAAAATAGCTCCATGCCCCACACACACACACACCTTGGAGGTAAAATAGCTCCATGCCCCACACACACACACACCTTGGAGGTAAAATAGCTCCATGCCCCACACATACACACACCTTGGAGGTAAAATAGCTCCATGCCCCACATACACACACCTTGGAGGTAAAATAGCTCCATGCCCCACACATACACACACACCTTGGAGGTAAAATAGCTCCATGCCCCACACATACACACACCTTGGAGGTAAAATAGCTCCATGCCCCACATACACAACACACATGCCCACACCACACACCTTGGAGGTAAAATACCGCCATGCCCCACACACACACACCTTGGAGCTAAAATAGCTCCATGCCCCACACACACACACCTTGGAGGTAAAATAGCTCCATGCCCCACACACACACATTCCTTGGAGGTAAAATAGTTCCATGCCCCACACACACACACCTTGGAGGTAAAATAGCTCCATGCCCCACACACACACACACCTTGGAGGTAAAATAGCTCCATGCCCCACACATACACACACCTTGGAGGTAAAATAGCTCCATGCCCCACACACACACACCTTGGAGGTAAAATAGCTCCATGCCCCACACACACACACACACCTTGGAGGTAAAATAGCTCCATGTCCCACACACACACACACACACCTTGGAGGTAAAATAGCTCCATGCCCCACATACACACACCTTGGAGGTAAAATAGCTCCATGCCCCACACACACACACACACCTTGGAGGTAAAATAGCTCCATGCCCCACACACACACACACCTTGGAGGTAAAATAGCTCCATGCCCCACACACACACACACCTTGGAGGTAAAATAGCTCCATGCCCCACATACACACACCTTGGAGGTAAAATAGCACTCCATGCCCCACACACACACACACCTTGGAGGTAAAATAGCTCCATGCCCCACACACACACACCTTGGAGGTAAAATAGCTCCATGCCCCACACACACACACACACCTTGGAGGTAAAATTGCTCCATGCCCCACACACACACACACCTTGGAGGTAAAATAGCTCCATGCCCCACACACACACACCTTGGAGGTAAAATTGCTCCATGCCCCACATACACACACCTTGGAGGTAAAATAGCTCCATGCCCCACACACACACACACCTTGGAGGTAAAATAGTTCCATGCCCCACACACACACACACCTTGGAGGTAAAATAGCTCCATGCCCCACACACACACACCTTGGAGGTAAAATAGCTCCATGCCCCACACACACACACACCTTGGAGGTAAAATAGCTCCATGCCCCACACACACACACCTTGGAGGTAAAATAGTTCCATGCCACACACACACACACACCTTGGAGGTAAAATAGCTCCATGCCCCACACACACACACACCTTGGAGGTAAAATAGCTCCACACACACACACACACACACACACACACACACACACACACACACACACACACACACACACACACACACACACACACACACACACACACACACGTATTTCTGTCGTTTAGGTGTCCTAGCTTGAACACTTTTAGACAGTTAAAATAGGACTTCAGAGGTTATCAACCCTACTGGATTATAAAGCCAGCACACTGTAAGTCAAGAATAGCGTCAGGACAGAATTCCCCTTTCGAAAACTCCAGTCCCCTTGAACTTGAACACGTATACAATTGGACCATAATTATATAGTGCGTATTATTGTGTTAAGGGGAGATTTCCAATTGAGGGAATTTTTCTGGACCCCTTTCTCCTTTATGTTTAGCCCCATTGCTTTTGAGATTATAAGACAGTCGCCCCATTAGTTTGGCGATTTTAAGAACTTTCGCCCCATTTCCGTCAATTTATTTAAGAAAAAAAGAGACCTTTCGCGTGCAATTAGGATGGTTCGATTTTTTTTCCTGGCGAGGCGATAGCAGAGCCTGGTAATTTTAAGAGCAAACCCGGCTTTCAGCCGGATTTATCTTTGAAAGGGGCTCACCAGTGGGTTGTAATCTTAAGCTTGAAGGATATCTAGGGACCAAACTAAAAACCTCCCCTTAAGTATATAGATACCTGTAGATAGATATATTAGGATAAATTTCGGAAATTGATTTACTGCTCATATACTGTAT
>CM064528.1:48554404-48651904 GCA_032716605.1 Paralithodes platypus
TCTTAAAATAGTTGGCTGAATGCGGCCGAATGGATACAAGCCAGAGAAAGAGAAAAAAGGACAGAAATAACCAAAAGCAGGTCACCCCCCTTAAACTAATGTCAAACCAAAACAAATGCTGTTATAATATAATTGGACGGCAGGAATACATTTCTGAGGTAATTTAAACATTTCTGAGGTAATTTAAACATTTCTGAGGTAATTTAAACATTTCGCCTCCAAACATTAATATTTTAGTTTATAGAAAAATTATTAAACGGTACAAAAATCTATAGACTGACATACACATATACACACACACACATACACTGTGTGTGTGTGTGTGTGTGTTAGAAAGAACAGAACAAAGGAGAGGGGAAAAGGGAGGGAAAGGGTGGAAAATGTGGAAAGAGAAAAGAATGGCTAATGTGGAGAGAGAGAGAGAGAGAGAGAGTGAGAGTGAGTGAGAGCGAGAGCGAGAGAGTGAGTGTGAGAGTGAGAGTGAGAGTGAGAGAGAGAGAGAGAGAGAGAGAGAGAGAGGGGGGGGGGGGTAAAGTGACAAGGCAGTGAGTGTGACCTGGTATATAAAATTCATGGTTGTCCCTTGTGGTCCGCTGGGCTACAAACCTACCCTGCCGTGCTTTGATGTGTCGTACCCTGTCGTACCCTGTTGTGCTTTGATGTGTCGTACCCTGTTGTGTTTTGATGTGTCGTACCCTGTCGTACCCTGTTGTGCTTTGATGTGTTGTACCCTGTTGTGCTTTGATGTGGTGTACACTGTTGTGCTTTGATGTGTTGTACTCTGTTGTGCTTTGATGTGTTGTACTCTGTTGTGCTTTGATGTGTCGTACACTGTTGTGCTTTGATGTGTCGTACCCTGTTGTGCTTTGATGTGTTGTACTCTGTTGTGCTTTGATGTGTTGTACCCTGTTGTGCTTTGATGTGTTGTACACTGTTGTGCTTTGATGTGTTGTACTCTGTTGTGCTTTGATGTGTTGTACTCTGTTGTGCTTTGATGTGTTGTACTCTGTTGTGCTTTGATGTGTCGTACCCTGTTGTGCTTTGATGTGTTGTACCCTGTTGTGCTTTGATGTGTTGTACACTGTTGTGCTTTGATGTGTTGTACCCTGTTGTGCTTTGATGTGTTGTGCTGTTGTGCTTTGATGTGTTGTACTCTGTTGTGCTTTGATGTGTTGTACCCTGTCGTACCCTGTTGTGCTTTGATGTGTTGTACCCTGTTGTGCTTTGATGTATTGTACCCTGTTGTGCTTTGATGTGTTGTACCCTGTCGTACCCTGTTGTGCTTTGATGTGTCGTACCCTGTTGTGCTTTGATGTGTCGTACCCTGTTGTGCTTTGATGTGTTGTACTCTGTTGTGCTTTGATGTGTTGTACCCTGTCGTGCTTTGATGTGTCATACCCTGTTGTGCTTTGATGTGTTGTACCCTGTCGTGCTTTGATGTGTCGTACCCTGTTGTGCTTTGATGTGTCGTACCCTGTTGTGCTTTGATGTGTTGTACCCTGTTGTGCTTTGATGTGTTGTACTCTGTTGTGCTTTGATGTGTTGTACCCTGTTGTGCTTTGATGTGTTGTACCCTGTTGTGCTTTGATGTGTCGTACCCTGTTGTGCTTTGATGTGTTGTACTCTGTTGTGCTTTGATGTGTTGTACCCTGTTGTGCTTTGATGTGTCGTACCCTGTTGTGCTTTGATGTGTTGTACTCTGTTGTGCTTTGATGTGTTGTACACTGTTGTGCTTTGATGTGTTGTACTCTGTTGTGCTTTGATGTGTTGTACTCTGTTGTGCTTTGATGTGTCGTACCCTGTTGTGCTTTGATGTGTCGTACCCTGTTGTGCTTTGATGTGTTGTGCCCTGTTGTGCTTTGATGTGTCGTACCCTGTTGTGCTTTGGATGTATCGTACCCTGTCGTGCTTTGATGTTTTGTACTCTGTCGTGCTCTGGTTTACCTTGTCGTGCTCTATCGTATCTTACCGTGCTACATACTGCCTGCCCTGGCGTACCCTCTCGTGCACTGGCGTACCATATCCTCCTTCTTTATAGTTAATGGAGTAGACTGTCTGTAGGTAGTGTTCCTTCAAATTGAAAGAGTGATGTATAGCCCAATCAGTGGTTTTGTGTATGAAAGGAAATATAGTATAATTTTTGTTTTAATATACTATGAGTTTCGTTTGTTATGCAGTACTTTATTGATAATACCAATTGACCGTTATATAGCAAATATTGCAATTGTAAATATTAAAATTTCACGAACTGGGCATGAACTCATGTGGGAACCTGTGCATATGAACTAAACTATCTGAACACACTGGGTTAGAAGCAGCTAAATTCGTAGGAAGATAGACTGAGGGAGAGAGTTCCAGAGTTTACCTGTTGAGGAGAATCTACCTGTTGCGGAGTGACCTACACTGCTGTGTGCTCCACGCCTTAACCCCTTCTGTACCGGAGACGTCTTCTTAATTATATTCTACCAATATTTAGGCGGTTTTGTGCAGTTTAAGGGGAGGTTTTTAGTGTGTTTCCTAGACTTCCATCCAAATTGAAATTACACCCCCTTTGATCCTCTTTCAAGATAAATTTGTACATTTTTCGGTAGAAAAATTCCCCGGCCGAAGGCCGGTTCCTCTTAAATTACAGGCTCGCTATCGCTCGCCAGGAAAAAATCGACACCTAAATGGGATGAAAGGTCTTAAGTGATATAAATGGGGTGAAAGTTCTGAAAATCGCCAAACTAATGGGGCGAACGTCGAAAAAAAATTCATAAGCAATGGGGCTAAACCTGAGGGAGAAAGGGGTAAAGAAAAAAATCCCTCCAGTGGAAATCTCCCCTGTGGTAGTAAATCAGTTGCTGGGAGGCCGCTTTTAAACTGAACACAATCGAGAAATAGTGGCCAGACTAAAATGAAAGAGACGTCGCCGGTACAGAAGGGGTTACAAATTAATGGTCTACCAGTTAAGGGAAGATTTCCACTTGAGGGACTTTTTTCTTGACCCTTTTCTCCCTCATGTCTAGCCCCATTGCTTTTGAGATTTTAAGACATTTGCCCCATTAGTTTGGTGATTTTTAAGAATGTCCGCCCCATTCTGTCAATTTTAAGACCTTTCGTGCCATTTATGTGTCGATTTTATCCTGGCGAGCGATAGCGAGCCTGTAATTTAAGAGTAATCGGCCTTCGGCCGGGACATTTTTCTACCGAAAAATTTACAAATTTATCTTGAAAGGGGGTCAAGGGGGTGAAATTTTAAGATTGTTGGAGGAGTAGGAAACAAACTAGAAACTTCCCCTTAATATCATTCTAATTATATATCCCCAACTGACTGTGTGTGTACTTGTGTGACGTATCTTGCTGTGTGTGGGGTGTGTTATATGAGTGAAGGGATGAACGCTAACACACGGTTCCATGTCATCTCAACCAGTGCCAAATCAACCAAGACCAACCAAACCAGTGCCAAAATATAGTACTAACTTAACCTAACCGTATTGGTTGATTTGGTACTGGTTGAGAGCTGCTGGTTGAAATGGTCTACTGGTTGAGTTGACCTTTTGTATTTTGTGTTGGCGTTGTTGTGTTGACAATGTATTTTTCCGTTTGGTGGTGGTAGGTGGAGGTGATGGACTCATCTAAGGGAGAGTAAAACACAAATAAAACACGAACGCTCTATTTTGGTCAAGTCAATCTTAGCCTGGTAGGAGAAGGAAACTGCTTCAGATTATTTATCCTTTTACTTGCCTTGGGATAACTTGTCATACCCTTCCATTACCTGCCGTACCCTGGTGTTCCCTGTCATATCCTACCCTGCAAAACCCTGTCGTACCTTGCCACATTATACCCTGTTGAGTCCTGGCGTGCCCTTTACCCTACCATGCCCTGTCGTGGACTGGTAATTCCTACCTTGGCATGGGTTCTCCTCTCCTGTCATGATAACACGTACCCTGTCATTCCCTGCCTTGGTGTAACGTGCTCTGGTTCATCCTACCTTCCTCTGCCGTACTTTATGGTGTCCTGTCCTGTCCTGTCCTGTCCTGTCCTGTCCTGTCCTGCTCTGTCTTGTTCTCATTCCTTCTCCATTACGAATCACTACCGGCAGCTCTTGTCTTTCTCTCACACACACACACACACTCTCTCTCTCTCTCTCTCTCTATCACACACACACACACACACACACATAGACACTTTAAAATGCGTGTTTTTGCAACCCAAAGATTATATAATTATGTTTGCATTTAAAGTAACTTCTTGGAAAGGAAGCAATTAAGGTCTCTGATACCATAACACCTAGTAACTCTCTCTCTCTCTCTCTCTCTCCCAAACCCCTGCCAGGTATGCTGACTCACCACCCCTCCCCTTCTCCCTCCCTCCCTCCCTCTCTCTCTCTCTCTCTCTCCTCCCCCCCTTCCTTAACCATTTTTTCCCTTACCCTAGCTCCTCTCCCCTCTAAACAAACTAGCCTCGGAACGGGCCAACCTTATATTTACCTTTAAGGGGAGGCAGACCGTTTTTCTGGACCCCCTTCTCCCTAATGATTAGCCCCATTAGTTTTAAGATTATAAGACGTTCGGCCCATTAGTTTGGCGATTTTGACACATTTCGCCCTATTTCGTTGTCAATTTTAAGACCTTTCGTGCCATTTAGGTGTTGATTATTTCCTGGCGAGCGAAAGCGAGCCTGCAATTTTATGAGGAACCGGCCTTCGGCCGAAAAATGTACAAATTTATCTTGAAGGGGGGTCTAGGGGGTGTTTTTCTAAGCTTGATGGAGGTCTAGGGAGGAAACTAAAAAAATATAAGAATAAATTAATTAATAGACCAAACAAACGGACAGCCTCCCCTTAACTCCTTCAAGACGCTGGCGCCTTTACATACTTCTTCGCAAACAGTAGATGTTTTTATTCATCTTAGGAAGGACCCATAGCTAGCTGGAAAATACAATCTACGCACAGTCGCGGTCAATAATTCTGGTACATTATGAGCTCTCGAACGAACTAAACGACCCTCCCAAATGCCAATGATAGGTAAAGCAGTAATAAGGAGACGTACAACATAGACAGCTAAACTGATATACACATTCTGTAAATATATAAGTATACAATATACAGTGCATAACTGTACAGTATATAATTATATATATATATATATATATATATATATATATGTATACTTTATATAATTATATATACGTATACTGTATATATATATATATATGTATAATGTATATATACTTTATATATATTATTTATACGGTATATATACGGTATATATATATATATATATATATATATATATATATATATATATATATATATATATATATATATATATATATATATACGGTATATATACACTGTATATATATATATATATATATATATATATATATATATATATATATATATATATATATATATATATATATATACAGAGAGAGAGAGAGAGAGAGAATATAATGATCTGCTAATAGTTAAAGGGAAAGGGTAGGAGGAGAGAAGGGGGGGGGGGGGCCTTAGGGGGTGTGGTTGGTCACTGAAGGGTCATCATGTGGTATTGGTGGTTAGTGACCTCCCCCCAAACCCCCACTCACTCACTCTCTCTTTCCCTGTCATAATATAACCCAAATGAACTTCATTTGAACTTAACTTGGCTTTTATGACTATTTTCATTAAGGACATTATATAGTGATTATTATTTTGATATTACTGATATTCTTATTATAATTATTAGTATTGTTTTTTATTATTATTATTATTATTATTATTATTATTATTATTATTATTGTTTTTTATTGTTATTATTATTATTACTTCCCCCCACCTCCACTCCCGCAGAGACACTTGGTCCATTGGCCGGGGCAAAAGGCAATCACCTAGGACACCTTTCCTTTCTGACGCACACAAACTGTTCTGTATTTCTTTGTTCTATCTTATATATATATATATGTGTGTCTTTCAGTATATATATATATATATATATATATATATATAAACTACGATCTTCCTTTAGACGTCTTATTCTATATTACTTCTGACTTAATTATCTTCTTTCACTTCCTTCCACTTTATTAACTTAAGGGGAGGTATTTAGTTTGTTCCCTACGTTTTCATCAAGCTTAAAATTACACCCCCTAGACCCCCTTTCAAGATAAATTTGTACATTTTTCGGTAGAAAAATGTCCCGGCCGGTTGCTCTTAAAATACAAGCTCGCTTACGCTCGCCAGGAAAAAATCGACACCTTAATGGAACGAAAGGTCTTAAAATTGACATAAATGGGTCAAAATGTCTTAAAATGTCAAAACTACTAGGGCGAACGTCTTAAAATCTCAAAAGCAATGGGGCTGAACATGAGGGAGAAGCGGGTCCAGAAAAAAATCCCTCAAGTGGCAATCTCCCCTTAAGAATCTCCTTTCAAACATACAATTGGTTAAACTATAGTTATATAATAGTTATATAGTTATAAACTATAGTTATATAATAGTTATATAGTTATAAACTATAGTTATATAATAGTTATATAGTTATAAACTATAGTTATATAATAGTTATAAACTATAGTTATATAATAGTTATATAGTTATAAACTATAGTTATATAATAGTTATAAACTATAGTTATATAATAGTTATATAGTTATAAACTATAGTTATATAATAGTTATATAGTTATAAACTATAGTTATATAATAGTTATATAGTTATAAACTATAGTTATATAATAGTTATAAACTATAGTTATATAATAGTTATATAGTTATAAACTATAGTTATATAATAGTTATATAGTTATAAACTATAGTTATATAATAGTTATAAACTATAGTTATATAATAGTTATATAGTTATAAACTATAGTTATATAATAAACTATAGTTATAAAATAGACTATAGTTATATAATAAACTATAGTTATAAAATAGACTATAGTTATATAATAAACTATAGTTATAAAATAGACTATAGTTATAAAATAGAGTTATAAAATAGACTATAGTTATATAATGAACTATAGTTATATAATAGACTATAGTTATATAATAGGCTATAGTTATAAAATAGTTATATATAGTTATAAACTATAGTTATATAAGTTATATAGTCATAAACTATAGTTATATAATAGTAAGATAGTTATAAAATAGTACGATAGTAAGATAGTTATATAATAGTAAGATAGTTATATAGTTATATAATATACAGTTATATAATATAGTTATATAATAGTTATATAATATAGTTATATAATAGTTATATAATATAGTTATATAATATACAGTTATATAATATAGTTATATAATATAGTTATATAATATAGTTATATAATATAGTTATAAACTATAGTTATATAAGTTATATAGTTATAAACTATAGTTATATAATAGTTATAACTATAGTTATATAATAGTAAGATAGTTATAAAATAGTAAGATAGTTATATAATAGTTATATAGTTATAACTAGTATATAATAGTTATATATATAGTTATATAATAGTTATATAGTTATAAACTATAGTTATAATAGTTATATAGTTATAAACTATAGTTATATAATAGTTATAAACTAGTTATATAGTTATAAACTATAGTTATATAATAGTTATATAGTTATAAACTATAGTTATATAATAGTTATATAGTTATAAACTATAGTTATATAATAGTTATAAACTATAGTTATATAATAGTTATATAGTTATAAACTATAGTTATATAATAGTTATATAGTTATAAACTATAGTTATATAATAGTTATATAGTTATAAACTAGTTATAATATAGTTATAATATAGTTATAAATAGTTATATAGTTATAAACTATAGTTATATAATAGTTATATAGTTATAAACTATAGTTATATAATAGTTATAAACTATAGTTATATAATAGTTATATAGTTATAAACTATAGTTTATATAATAGTTATATAGTTATAAACTATAGTATATAATAGTTATATAATGAACTATAGTTATATAATAGACTATAGTTATATAATAGGCTATAGTTATAAAATAGACTATAGTTATATAATAAACTATAGTTATAAAATAGACTATAGTTATAAACTATAGTTATATAATAGTTATAAACTATAGTTATATAATAGTTATATAGTTATAAACTATAGTTATATAATAGTTATATAGTTATAAACTATAGTTATATAATAGTTATAAACTATAGTTATATAATAGTTATATAGTTATAAACTATAGTTATATAATAGTTATATAGTTATAAACTATAGTTATATAATAGTTATATAGTTATAAACTATAGTTATATAATAGTTATATAGTTATAAACTATAGTTATATAATAGTTATAAACTATAGTTATATAATAGTTATATAGTTATAAACTATAGTTATAAACTATAGTTATATAATAGTTATATAGTTATAAACTATAGTTATATAATAGTTATAAACTAGTTATATAGTTATAAACTATAGTTATATAATAGTTATAAACTATAGTTATATAATAGTTATATAGTTATAAACTATAGTTATATAATAGTTATATAGTTATAAACTATAGTTATATAATAGTTATATAGTTATAAACTATAGTTATATAATAGTTATAGTTATAAACTATAGTTATATAATAGTTATAAACTATAGTTATATAATAGTTATATAGTTATAAACTATAGTTATATAATAGTTTATAGTTATAAACTATAGTTATATAATAGTTATATAGTTATAAACTATAGTTATAAACTATAGTTATATAATAGTTATATAGTTATAAACTATAGTTATATAATAGTTATATAGTTATAAACTATAGTTATATAATAGTTATAAACTATAGTTATATAATAGTTATATAGTTATAAACTATAGTTATATAATAGTTATAGTTATAAACTATAGTTATATAATAGTTATAAACTATAGTTATATAATAGTTATATAGTTATAAACTATAGTTATATAATAGTTATATAGTTATAGTTATATAGTTATAAACTATAGTTATATAATAGTTATAAACTATAGTTATATAATAGTATATAGTTAACTATAGTTTATAATATATAGTTATAAACTATAGTTATATAATAGTTTATAGTTATAACTATAGTTATATAATTTATATAGTTATTATAGTTAATAATAGTTTATTAGTTATAACTATAGTTATATAGTTTATAGTTATAACTATAGTTATATATAGTTATAACTATAGTTATATATAGTTATATAGTTATAAACTATAGTTATATAATAGTTAATAGTTATAAACTAGTTATATAATATATAGTTATAAACTATAGTTATATAATAGTTATAAACTATAGTTATATAATAGTTATAGTATAAACTAGTTATATAATAGTTATAAACTATAGTTATATAAGTTATAGTTATAAACTATAGTTATATATAGATATAGTTATAAACTATAGTTATATATAGTTATATAATGAACTATAGTTATATAATAGTTATAAACTATAGTTATATAATAGTTATATAGTTATAAACTATAGTTATATAATAGTTATAAACTATAGTTTATAGTTTATATAGTTATAAACTAGTTATATAATAGTTATATAGTTATAAACTATAGTTATAAACTAGTTATAAAATAGACTATAGTTATATAATAAACTATAGTTATAAAATAGACTATAGTTATATAATAAACTATAGTTATAAAATAGACTATAGTTATATAATAAACTATAGTTATAAAATAGTTATATAGTTATAAACTATAGTTATATAATAGTTATATTTATAAACTATAGATATATAATAGTTATAAACTATAGTTACATAATAGTCATATAGTTATAAACTATAGTTATACAATAGCTATATAGATATAAACTATAGTTATATATAGTTATAAACTATAGTTTATAATAGTATATAGTTATAACTATAGTTATATAATAGTTATATAGTTATAAACTATAGTTATAAAATAGACTATAGTTATATAATAGTTATATAGTTAAACTATAGTTATATAATAGTTATATAGTTATAACTATAGTTATATAATAGTTATATAGTTATACACTATAGTTATATAATAGTTATAAACTATAGTTATATAATAGTTATATAGTTATAAACTATAGTTATATATATTAAACTATAGTTATATAATAGTTATAGTTATAAACTATAGTTATATAATAGTTTATAGTTATAAACTATAGTTATAATAGTTATATAGTTATAAACTATAGTTATATAATAGTTTATATAGTTATAAACTATAGTTATATAATACTTATATAGTTATAAACTAGTTATATAATAGTTATATAGCTATAAACTATAGTTATATAATAGTTATATAGTTTATAACTATAGTTATATAATAGTTATAAACTATAGTTATATAATAGTTATATAGTTATAAACTATAGTTATATAATAGTTATAACTATAGTTATATAATAGTTATATAGTTATAAACTATAGTTTATAATAGTTATATAGTTTAAACTATAGTTATATAGTTATATAGTTATAAACTGTAGTTATATAATCGTTATATAGTTATAGTTATATAGTTGTAAACTATAGTTATATAATAGTTATATAGTTATAAACTATAGTATATAATATATTAGTTATAAACTATAGTTATATAATAGTTTATAGTTATAACTATAGTTATATAGTATAACTATAGTATATAATAGTTATATAGTTATAAACTATAGTTATATAATAGTTATATAGTTATAAACTATAGTTATATAATGAACTATAGTTATATAATAGTTATATAGTTATAAACTATAGTTATATAATAGTTATATACTATAGTTATATAATAGTTATATAGTTATAAAATATAGTTATATAATAGTTATATAGTTTAAAGTTATAACTATAGTTATATAATATTATATAGTTATAAACTATAGTTATATAATAGTTTTAGTTATAAACTATAGTTATATAATAGACTATAGTTATATAATAGGCTATAGTTATAAACTATAGTTTATAATAGTTATATAGTTATAAACTATAGTTATATAATAGTTATATAGTTATAAACTATAGTTATATAATAGTTATATAGTTATAAACTATAGTTATATAATAGTTATATAGTTATAAACTATAGTTATATCTAGTTATAACTATAGTTATATATAGTTATATAGTTATAAACTATAGTTATATATAGTTATATAGTTATAAACTATAGTTATATAATAGTTATATAGTTATAAACTATAGTTTATAATATATATAGTTATAAACTATAGTTATATAGTTATATAGTTGTAAACTATAGTTATATAATAGTTATATAGTTATAAACTATAGTTATATAATAGTTTATATAGTATAAACTATAGTTATATAGTTATATTTTTATAGTTATATAATAGTTATAGTTTTAGTTATAGTTATATGCATATAGTTATATACTATAGTTATATACTATAGTTATATGCATATAGTTATATACTATAGTTATATACTATAGTTATATAGTTATAAACTATGTTTATAAATAGTTATATAGTTATATACTATAGTTATATGCATATAGTTATATACTATAGTTATATGCATATAGTTATATAGTTATAAACTATAGTTATATAATTTATATAGTTATAACTATAGTTATAATAGTTATATAGTTATACTATAGTTATATAATAGTTATATAGTTATAAACTATAGTTATATAAATATATAGTTATAAACTATAGTTATATAATGAACTATAGTTATAAAATAGTTATATAGTTAAAACTATAGTATATTAATATAGTTATAAACTATAGTTATATAATAGTTATAAACTATATTTGTTATATACTATAGTTATATACTATAGTTATATGCATATAGTTATATACTATAGTTATATACTATAGTTATATACTATAGTTATATACTATAGTTATATAATAGTTATATAGTTATAAACTATAGTTATAATAGTTATATAGTTATAAACTATAGTTATATAATAGTTATAAACTATAGTTATATAATAGTTATATAGTTATAAACTATAGTTATATAATAGTTATATAGTTATAAACTATAGTTATATAATCTTCGGTTTCTTTCATTTCCTCTCTCCAACTTGTATTTTCGCATTATTAGACAACTCTCTTCACCGTATTATTATTATATTTTCTTAAGGGAGCCCACCTCGCTTATGTTCCCTTTCTCTCCCTCTCTCTTTGGCTTGTATCCATTCGGCCCCATTCAGCCTACTGTTTTAAGACGTTTACCCCCATCCAGGTGTCAATATTTTCCTGGCAAGCGGTAGCGAGCTAGCATATATATATGTTTGTTTTGACAGTAAGCTAAATTTGTACATTTTTGTTTTGACAGCAGGCTAAATTTGTAAATTTTTCGATAGAAAAATGTCTCCGGCGAAGCCGGATTTCTCCATACAATGCTGGCTCGCTTTCGCTCGCCAGGAAGAAATCGACACTTGGATATGGAGAAACGTCTTAAAACAGTTGGCTGAATGGGGCCGAATGGATACAAGCCAAGAAAAGAGAAAAAATGAGAGAAAGATAAAACAAAAAAATGTTCCTCCCAGTATTAGATATTGCTTCACAAAACTTATTCTTTTTATTGTCTCCCATATTTTCTTTCGTGCTATCCCAATATATGTGTCCTGCGCTTCCATGATTCACTTTAGACATCTCATACATTCTTTATTTCTCTGTGTGTATCTTGCTTGGTTCTATAGTTCGTCCATAATAAATATTCCTTTGTTCGCATTATTCATATATATATATATATATTTTTCCTTATATTACGATTTTCATTTTTCGATTTTTTTTTATTTATTTATTTTTTATTTTTGGTTTATCGTGTTCAGTAGTATAATATATATATTTTTCCACATTATTTTCTTTTCTATAAGGGACTGGAGTTCTCGAAAAGGGGCTCAGGTCCTGACGCTATTCACGACTTATACAGTGTGCTGGCTTACTAATCCAGGAGGGTTGATAGCCTCCGAAGTCCTATTTTAACTAACTAACTTTTCTTCCCCACTACGTTCTTACTAGTATTGTAGTAAGGAAGAAAGAAAGAAGAAAGGATGAAGGAAGGAAGGAATTAAGACCAGGAGGAAAGTGGGAAATAATGAAAGAAAGAATTGAGACAAGAAGGAAGGAAAGAGGAAAAGAAAGAAGGAGAGAAGTAAAGACGGAAGAAAGAAGGATGGGAAATAAAGAAATAATTAAGACAAGAAGGAAGGAAGGAAGGAAGAAAGAAAGAAGGAAAGAAGTAAGGACGGAAGGAAGGAGGGGAGGAAGAGCAGGAATGTTAATAACACCACAAGTCACAGCTGTTTCCTCCCTCCCTCCTCCCCTCTTCCTCCCTCCCTCCCTCCTACCTTCTTCCTCCCTCCCTCCTCCCCTCTTCCTCCCTCCCTCCCTCCTACCTTCTTCCTTCCTCCCATCTTCCTCCCTCCCTTGTCCCCTCTTCCTCCCTCCTACTCTCTTCCTCCTCTCTTCCTCCCTCCTACCTTATTCCTCCCTCCCTCCCTCCTCCCCTCTTTCCTGTGTCTTTCCAACTCCTTCTCCTCCATCCCTCTTATTTTGTCTTTCCTCCCTCCTCCCCTCTCTTTAGTTTTCTTTCCTCTCTCTCTCTTCCTTGCCCTCTCCATCCCTTTTTATTCTTTCTTTCCTTCCTTCCCTCTCTCCCTTGCCCTCTTCACTCTTGCTTTCCTTCCTCTTCCCCTCTTCCTTGCCTCTTTACTTTATCTGCCCTGTATCTTTCCTTCTCAATTCCTCTTTAATATATCATTCCTCCTTCTTCCCCTCTTCTCCTATTATTTCCCCTCTCTCTTCCCCCCTTCCTTGCCCTTTCCATACTTCTTTACTTTCTCTTTTCTCCTCCATTCCTCTTTAATCAATCATTCCTTCCTCTTCCCCTCTTCCTTGTCCTATCCATCCCTCTTTACTCTTTCTTTCCTCCTCCTCCTCCTTCCACCCACTTTCCTTCCTCGTTTGTATCAGTTCTTTCTTTCCTTCCTGTCTTCTCTTTCCTCCTTACTTCCCTTTTGTCTTAGTTCCTTCCTTCCTTCCTTTCTCCCTTCTTCCTTTATCTCTCTGTCCTCGTCTTCTCTTAATTATTTATTTCTGTCCTTCCTTCCTTCTGTTGTTTCTCTGTCCTCTTCTCTTCTTCCCTTTTTGCCTTAATTCATTCCTCTCTCTTTTTTCCCTTCCTTCCTTCCTTCATTCATTCATTCTTGTCTTAGTTTCTTTTGTCATCACTCCCTTCCTTGCTTCCTAGATTTTGGCTACTTATTTCCTGTCTCTTGTTCTTCCCTGTTTTGTTCCTAAATATACCCATTCATCATGTCCTTCTTTCCATCTCCGTTTCCATTTTCCCTACCGTGTTTCCTTACTCAATGTGTCTATCCTCTACATACGTCTCTCTCTCTCTCTCTCTCTCTCTCATTCCTCTTTCCTTTCTTTCTTTCCTCCAAGCCTATACCTTTGTCTCTATTTCCATATTGTGAATGTGCCTTAACCCTTTGACTACATAAGAAGCCTATTCTGATCTTAACAAAATCATCTAGGGTTAGCCAGAAAACGCGAAAATCAAGATAGCCTTATAATTGAAGGAGTTAGTTGGGGTAGTTTTAAACCCCTAGACTATAGTGCTGTGTTTCATAAGGTTTGGTATTGGTTAATGACTGACTTGCTGACTGACTGACGGACTAACTGACTAACTAACTAACTAACTAACTAACTGACTGAATAACTAACTAACTAACTAACTAACTGACTAACTAACTAACCAACTGACTAACTAATTAACTAACTAACTAACTGATTAACTGACTAACTAACTGACTAACTAACTAACTGACTAACTAACTAACTAACTAACTAACCGACTGACTAACTAACTGATTAACTAACTAACTGACTAACTAACTAACCGACTGACTAACTACCTAGCTGACTAACTTCCCTCCCTCCCTCCTTCCATCCATTCTCTTTCCCTCCTTTCTTCCATCTTCCTTTTTATCTTTGTCCTTCCGTCGCTCCCTCCCTCTTTCCATCCATTCTCCTTCTCTCCCTCCCTTCCTCCTTTCTTACCATCTTCCGTCCCTCCCTCCTTCTTTCCATCCATTCTCTTTCCCTCCCTCCCTCCTTCCTTTCATTACCCCTCCCATCTTCCTTTCTCTCTTTGTCCTTTCGTCCCTCCTTCCACCCATTCTCCTTCCCTTCTTCCTTCCGTCCCTCCTGCCTTACCATATTCCTTCCCTCCCTCCTTCCTTCCATCCATTCTCCTGCCCTCCCTCCTTCCTCCCTTCCCTACCTCCTTCCCTTCCCTCCATCCTTACCTTCCTCCTCTCTCCCCCCCCCCCCCCCCCTGCCCCTCCCCAGGACAATTTGTGAACAGCTTACACAAACAGCTAAAGAATAACAGAGAAAACAATTCAAACAAGCAAACACCGCTTCCTCCTTTACTAACAAAACCTGCTTTTGTTTTTATAGCACACGGTATTGTTTTAAACCTTTTTGTTTCTTTATTAACCCTTTTTGTACCGCAGCGTCTTTTTAAATGTTCTTATAATTATATTTAGACGATTTTGTGCAGCTTGAGAAGTTCCTGCGGTAATAAAAAAGGGATAATCAAGATAGTTCGAAGCCCTTTATTACTTCTTCGACTTAATACAATCGTCTAAATAGAGCTAGAATGAAATTTAAAAAAAAAACGTCTCCGGTACAGAAGGGGTTAATTTTTCTCTCGCTATGGTGTTCTAAGTGATTGTTTATATTTCTGTGCATTTATTTATTACTAGTATTTTATTAATTGTGTATTATTGTATTATGTATGTATTGTTGATTTAATTAATTGAGTTTAGATGTGAAGTTGGTTGGTGTAAAAACATAATAATTATATTTAATAACTAATTTATATGTAAGTTATAATGATTTTGAACATATCATTATACAATAGCACTTATGATAATTGATATATAGATATGCACAGTCAATGTTTGTCTATGATGAATAAAATGAGAGCATTATACAGGGTGTTCAGAAAACATATGTACAAAATGAAATGGGTGATAGGGAACACAGAATTAAACAGTTTGTACTCCATGGAGGTATGTCCATAAATGCTTCCTTGCGGTGCTACAGGGTAGACAGTTTCAACGTAATTTCCCTAAATTTGTACCCTAACTTCTCTGTGAGTAATCCGTTTAATGTTTTGTACTGTGTTTGCAAAGATACTGCAAGTCATGAACAATTACTGTACACTACCTTTAAATTACCATGTTGGCATATCAAAGTTATTAATGCAATAAATGAATTACGTTGAAGCCCACCATACAGTATTATTTCGTTGCCTACTACTAATGGATCACTTCTTGGTACTGACATAAGACATCTTCGTTCAGTAAACAGTTCTGACTGATGATTAATGATTGTTAATCTTCTCTTCAATTTAATGTTCTTTTGTTTTTGCAGTGTACTGACATTAATAAAGTAATGTTCATACTGTTGTGTACATTAAATTACCATGTTTGTATGTAAACGGATTACTCACAGAGAAGTTAGGGTACAAATTTAGGGAAATTACGTTGAAACTGTCTACCCTGTAGCACCGCAAGGAAGCATTTATGGACATACCTCCATGGAGTACAAACTGTTTAATTCTGTGTTCCCTATCACCCATTTCATTTTGTACACATGTTTTCTGAACACCCTGTATAAATTTTATCTAGTTACTGAATTGCATTTTATTGTTCATGCCATCGGGGATCACGGCGTCCGGCAATAGATAGATAGATAGATAGATAGATTTGTCAAGAGACGATAATTGGAAGAAGGAAAAGCAAAGACAAAACAATAAAGTCAATGTGCCTAAAGGGATCCATCATTCACAACATATTTCTAACAATGGATTTTAACCCTTTGAGTACCAGCGACGTGTGTTATATTTCCTTCTAGCATTATTTTGACGATATTATACAGCTTAGGAAGGATCTGAGGTAGTTAAAAGGGTTGGTCGAGATAGTTTGAAGCCTTATTGTTGCTAGGGGTCCTTCCTAAGCTGAATGAAATCGTCTAACAGTTGCCAGAATATGATAAAAAGGACGTCCCTGGTACTGAACGGGTTAATGGATTTTTATTGTCAGTTTGTGGAAAGCAACTCCAAGGAAGGTAATTCTAGAGAGTAGTAGTTCTGGGGATAACTATACATTTTGATAAGTGGAAGTTCTACATTGTGGAGGAGAGAGTGTGAAATATTGACAAAGAAATGGGGCGAAAGGTCTTAAAATCGACTAACTAATGGGGCAAACATCTTAACATCTGAAAACTAATGGGGGCTAAACATGAGGAAGAAGGAGGACCAGAAAAACGACCCGTCTCCCCTTAATTCTACTACATTGTGTTTCCCGTCATAAATCTCGTACGTCACTTACACAGTCATAATTATTTTATCTCTCCCCTCATGTTGTTTCTACTGTCTCACATACCTCATTTCGCTCTCTCTCTCTCTCTCTCTCTCTCTCTCTCTCTCTCTCTCTCTCTCCATTCTTCCCTCTTCCTCAGCTTTTCTTTTCTTCCTCGCTGTTTTTCCACTTCCTTATTTGCTTCATTCGCTACCCTTATCTACTGTTTTGTATATTTCACAATAATACAAAAATATATATATAAACAAATATATCATCATCATCATCATCATCAGCCATTAGGAGCCCACTGCTAGATAAAGACCTCCCTTAATCTTTTCCATGACTCCCGAGACTTTGCCAGCCGTTGCCATGCAGTTTTTGTCCTATCTCATATCTCCACCTCTTGTCTGGTCTTCTCCTGTTGGGTTTTCCTTCTCTGAGGATCCAGTCAGTTCCCTCCTCTCCTCTCCTAGCTCCTCCTTCCCCCCCCCCCCCCTTCCCCCTCTTCTCTTCTCTACTCTTCTATTCTCTCCTCTCTTCTCTTCTTTCTCTCCACTCCTTTTCTCTCCTAGCTCCTCTTTCCATCCCCCCTTCTCCCTCTTCTCTTCTCTCCTAGCTCCTCTTTCTATCCCCCCTCTCCTCTCCTCTCCTCGATCCTCTTTCCAACCCCCCTTCTCCCTCTTCTCTCCTCTTCTTTCTCTCCCTCTTCTCTTCTTTCTCTCCCTCTTCTCTTCTCTCTTCACCGCTTCCAATTATGTTTCCCTTCTCCTCCCCTCCCTCCCCTGCTCTCCTTTCCACTTCCCTTCACCCCCTCCCTCTCTTTCCCTCTCCTCCCCCTCCCCCTCTCCTCTCCCCCCACACCACAAGACGGATGGGCCCCCTGAAAACCCCTCCCTTGGGACTTGAACCCCTCCCCCTTCCCCCGCCCCTCGCATAGCATCAAAGAAAAGAGAAGAAACGTAGAGAGAGGGGGGAGGGGAGGAGGGAGAGGGGGGTTATGGACAGGTAAGTGGTGAGTGTGAGAGAGAGAGAGAGTGAGTGAGTACAAAAGAGTACAAAGGAAATCAAGCAACAACAGATCTAGTGACCCTTCTAGGTTGCTTGTCCTCCAAAACACTGAGGATCAAGTGTCCAAACAGTGGTTTAGAGTGGGTAAGGGAACATTGGAAAGGGAATTACTGCCCTGGAACTAATGTCCGTGGCAGGATTAGGAAGTTAGTAGGGGACAGATGGGTTAGTAACTGAGGGGGGATAAAATAAAGTTATTCATTTACAAACGCAGTCAGTCCCGGGTTTGATGCGAGATATTTGTCTAGGCGGAGTTTAAATGAATCAACGGTGATGCAGTCTATAACGTTTCGGGGAAGCCCATTCCACAAGTTGACAACTCGATTGAAGAAGAAATTCTTAGATTCGTGTGAGTTAAAAGATTTACCAATAATTTTGCAACCGTTTCCCCGCGTGTAATTAGATTGGTCGATAGTGAAGTACTTACTACAGTCCATATTGTCGATGCCTTTGATGATTTTCAACACTTGAATTAAGTCACCTCTTAATCTGCGCTGGGTTAAAGGAAATAGATTTAATTCTCTAAGACGCTCTTCGTATGGTTTGTTCTTTAGGCTAGGTATCATTTTGGTAACTCTACGTTGAACTCGTTCTAGCTTGTTTATATCTTTTTGGTAATAAGGGCACCAGGATTGAACGCAGTATTCCAGAAGAGGGCGAACTAAGGAATTGTAAAGGGTTAGGATAACTTCTTTGGATTTATGCTCAAATGACCTGCCTATAAAGCCAATTATTTTGTTTGCCTTCTTAACAACTTCTGAACATTGGAACATTGTTGACTCGGTTTTAGGTTACTCGATATTGTTACTCCCAGAGTGAGTGAGAGAGAGAGAGAGAGAGAGAGAGAGAGAGAGAGAGAGAGAGACCACTTGACCAAATTATAAGAGGAACCGGCCTACCAAAAAATGTACAAATTGATCTTGAAGGGGGGTGTACCGGGTGTTTTTCTAACTTTGATGGAGGTCTAGCGAGGAAACTAACATATATATGAATAAATGAATTAATAGAAAACAAAAGAAAAAAGAAAAACAAAACAGCCACTAGCCCCTTAATGCTCTGATTGGACAAATGAGTTCAAAGTAATCAACACAAACAAAACAGTTAAGGAGGGTGACCTGCTTTTTGTTATTTCTGTCCTTTTCTCTCTTTTTCTGGCTTGTATCCATTCGGCCCCTTTCAGCCAACTATTTTAAGACGTTTATCCCCATCTAGGTGTCGATTTCTTCCTGGCGAACGATAGCGAGCCTGCATTATATGAAGAAATCCGGCTTCGCCGGAGAAATTTTTCTATCGAAAAATTTACAAATTTAGTCTGCTGTCAAACAAAAATAAAACAATATGCTGGCTCGCTACCGCTCACCAGTAAAAAAACCCCACATGGATGGGGATAAACGTCTTAAAACAGTAGGCTAAATGGGGCCAAATGGATACAAGCCAGAGAAAGATAGAACAGGACAGAACAAAAACAGGTCCCCCCCCCCCCCTTAAATTGGGCCATACAGCCTAATTGAGCGAAATAGTTGAATTGGACTGAGCGAGGTACTTCAGGGTAAACTGGAGCGATTGTGTTTGAAGATTTGAATTGCCGACTTGCGAGTTTCGTTCTATAAGGAAGTTGGAGTTGTAGACAACGATATTTAACAGAATTACCAGCTAAAATACGGTCGTAGTCCATATATAAATACATAAAACCCAATTCAACATACTCTTTATCCATCAGAAACCTACATTATTATTGCATTTCTGTTAAATATCGATGTTCTCGGCTCCAACTTCCTTATAGCCTGAAATTCGCAAGTGGTCAATTGTCTAGTGGTGGCCAGAACAATATAAACAAAACAGGTGCTAGTAAACTGAAAGGGTTAACAATGTACAGTAGGCCAAACAAAAATATGAGCCCCCACCCTCAGCAGATCACCACAAGCCCCTCCTCTCTCTCTCTCTCTCTCTCTCTCACGGTGACTTTAAAGGGGGTCACCGTTTTTTGTTATCTTTCTCTCCCTCTCTCTTTGGCTTGTATTCATTCGGCCCCATTCAGCTTACTGTTTTAAGACGTTTACCCCCATCCAGCTGTCAATATGTTCTTGGCGAGCGGTAGCAAGCCAGCATATATATTTTTTGTTTTGACAGCAAGCTAAATTTGTACATTTTTCGATAGAAAAATGTCTCCGGCGAAGCCAGATTTCTCCATACGATGCTGGCTCGCTATCGCTCGCGAGGAAGAAATCGATACCTGGATGGGGATAAACGTCTTAAAACGGTAGGCTGAATGGGGCCGAATGGATACAAGCCAGGGGAAGAGAGAAAAGGAGAGAAAGATAAAGAAATCCGGTGACCTCCCTTAACGCCCCGGTGCTGACAGGAATGGTGAGGTACTACGGCCCGCAACCCAATTATTCCCACCAGATGAAAATGATGGTGGTGGTGGTGGTGGTGGTCAGATCTGAGAATAACCACCCAGAGAGAGAGAGAGAGAGAGAGAGGGAGAGAGAGGAAATTATTATGGAGCCCGAGGGAATTAACGACCGGGAAACAAGGGGCTGTAAACCTTTCACAGAGCTGGTTAATACACCAGAGTAATTGAGGTGGGGGAGGGGGGGGGGGGGGGGGTGTCCTGCCGTCCAAGTGCATCACATTATTGCAAATCAGGCTTCATGAAAACATGAATAAAATTAATTATATTTTAGACGTTTCTTATTCACGAACAAATCTACAAAATAAAATACACAGGGCATCTCGGTAAAACACAAACAAATAAAATACACAGGGCATCTCGGTAAAACACAAACAAATAAAATACACAGGGCATCTCGGTAAAACACAAACAAATAAAATACACAGGGCATCTCGGTAAAACACAAACAAATCCCCTGGATTGACAGGCAAGTCTTCAAAAAGGAGTAACTATTGGCCTGGTTTTTATCATACGAATATACGATTAGATAAGGTACTTGATGTGTTGTAGACACTATTATTATGTTACCTCCACCAACCGAATTTACTCCTAAACTCAATTAATGAAATCAACAAATACATGTGGCAGTCCAGGGATTCGAACCTAGGAATTCAGTGCATTTATCCATTGCGCTACGAAGACAGTTAAACCTAAAGAATGGTGGAGAAGCCTACGATTTATTATGCAGTTTCGAATCCTGCATATCAATCTAAGCACGTACGTACATACAGATCGGTCAAAAAACATTTGCCGATAGTGAATGTCCATGTATTTTATACAAGGCAAACTAACAAAGATACCTTTTTTTTTTTTTTTGGTTGGCATATAACTATAAATCTTCCTTATCAACGTTTGTTATAAACTGATGCTTGATAAAGCTAGTGGTTATAAAACGGTAAAGATTTAAAGTTAATATAATGTCATGGGCAAATATTTCGCGACCGCTCTGTATATGTGATTCACAAAACCAGTATCACACTAGTGTTTTTTCCCTCTACATTAAGGGGAGGTTTTTAGTGTGTTTCCTAGACTTCCATCAAGCTTGAAATTACACCCCCTTGACCCCTTTTCAAGATAAATTTGTACATTTTTCGGTAGAAAAATGTCGGGGCCGAAGGCCGGTTCCTCTTAAATTACAGGCTCGCTATCGCTCGCCAGGAAAAAATCGACACCTAAATGGCACAAATGGTCTTAAAAGTGACATAAATGGGGTGAAAGTTGTTAACATCGCCAAACTAATTGGGCGAACGTCTTAAAATTTCAAAAGCAATGGGGCTAAACATGAGGGAGAAAGGGGTAAAGAAAAAACAAATTATCAAGTGGAAATCTCCCCTTAATCCTAACAATGGTCTTGCACCTTATGAGATGCATTTCAGAAATAATCCTGTCACCCATAATAATCCATAACCAGCCAATTATCCAAGACCAGTGTAAAGGATCCTAAAAATGTTGTGGGAATATTTTTGCGCCTGGAAAGTTGACTATGAATATTTTTGCGCCTGGAAAGTTGACTATGAATATTTTTGAGCCTGGAAAGTTGACTATGAATATTTTTGCGCCTGGAAAGTTGACTATGAATATTTTTGAGCCTGGAAAGTTGACTGAATATTTTTGAGCCTGGAAAGTTGACTATGAATATTTTTGAGCCTGGAAAGTTGACTATGAATATTTTTGAGCCTGGAAAGTTGACTATGAATATTTTTGAGCCTGGAAAGTTGACTGAATATTTTTGAGCCTGGAAAGTTGACTATGAATATTTTTGAGCCTGGAAAGTTGACTATGAATATTTTTGAGCCTGGAAAGTTGACTATGAATGTTTTTGAGCCTGGAAAGTTGACTATGAATATTTTTGAGCCTGGAAAGTTGACTATGAATATTTTTGAGCCTGGAAAGTTGACTATGAATATTTTTGAGCCTGGAAAGTTGACTATGAATATTTTTGAGCCTGGAAAGTTGACTATGAATATTTTTGAGCCTGGAAAGTTGACTATGAATATTTTTGAGCCTGGAAAGTTGACTATGAATATTTTTGAGCCTGGAAAGTTGATTATGAATATTTTTGAGCCTGGAAAGTTGACTATGAATATTTTTGAGCCTGGAAAGTTGACTATGAATGTTTTTGAGCCTGGAAAGTTGACTATGAATATTTTTGAGCCTGGAAAGTTGACTATGAATATTTTTGAGCCTGGAAAGTTGACTATGAATATTTTTGAGCCTGGAAAGTTGACTATGAATATTTTGAGCCTGGAAAGTTGACTATGAATATTTTTGAGCCTGGAAAGTTGACTATGAATATTTTTGAGCCTGGAAAGTTGACTATGAATATTTTTGAGCCTGGAAAGTTGACTATGAATATTTTTGAGCCTGGAATGTTGACTATAAATATTTTTGAGCCTGGAAAGTTGACTATGAATATTTTTGAGCCTGGAAAGTTGACTATGAATATTTTTGAGCCTGGAAAGTTGACTATGATTGTTTTCACAGGTTAACCCTTTTAAAGACAAAACAACAATCACTTACAATATCCTCAACATCAAAGAAACAACGATCTTCCTAGGTACTAGAATTTGTTATCCTTGTGATAAATTTGTGAGTCTCTTAATTGTAAGACAAATTTGACTCTTTCTAATTAATTTTGGATGCTTATTTTCCACTCACAGCATCAGTTAACTTCAATTAGATAGAAAACCCGCAGAGGGTCATTCGTGGGCATCCTGATGTCTGGGGGTTGTGGGTTAAATATTTGGATTGAGAGAGCTAGAGGTATTATGTCTTACCAGATATTATTATGTTCCTTCCAACAACCAACCATACTCCTAAAATCGATTAATGAAATTTACAAACACATGTGGCAGTCCGTGGACTCGAACCCAGGATGCTCACACCGAAAATCAACACCTTATACATCGCACCACGAAGACAGTTAAAGGTTGGTGGACACTGCCTACGATTTATTATGCAACTTCGAATCCTGCATATCAATCTAAGCATGTACACACATCCCAACTGCAACTCACGTAGGCTATGCATATGTGAATGGAAATTACAGGTAATCTACAATAGATCATCACCCTATAATTACATCCATAATAATAATCATATCAATCCAATTATTCACCTGGAAGCAGCCCTCTGAAGATTACCCAAACTAAATCTAACAGTTAACTATTTGTAGCTTCTTAATTAACATTAAGATCAAATAATATTCATCTTGAATATTCTTAACAATATCAATCGGTCCCACTGACTTATCATCATCTATAATTATGCTAACACCACTACAGAGGGCCCTGACGTACGTTTCTTGTGATAACTCCTCAAACCTCATTCTAGGGTGACTTACACGAATGGTCAGGGAGCAACAATTAGAAGCGGGAATTACGGTGACAGACCAAATGATAGGACCACACCCATAACACGAAGAGGAGGCCCCAAAATGGAATCACAGACCAATCCACAGGTGAAGAGGCCCGAGATATAAACAAAATAATAGCCTTTGTAAACTCCCTCAACGACGACTTTAACTAGCGATCGGGGAGTCGTCTCGTGGCCGCGAAAGGAGGCGTGTGTCGGCGAAAATGAGTGTCGGCGAAAATTAGGCCGGAAGATTCGGACCGGACGCAACACCAACGGGTAAAAATGGAAATAAGGGGAACATTGGAGTGATAAAAGAGAGAGAACATTAACTCGGATTTATTATTAAGGGGATGACAGTTGTGGTGGTGATGTGTTGGGGGGGGGGGGACTTTGAGGAAGGGGGCAGGAGGGAAGGAAGCGGAAAATATGGAGAGGGAAAGGGGGGGGGGGGGGGCGGGGGGGCAGGAAAGGAGTTGGGATAACGAAGGCTTTATAAACCAGTTTAACCCTTCTGCACCGGTGATACACTTTTCATTATCTTCTGGCCACCATTATTAGACGAGAATGTACAGCTTAGGAAGGACGTCTACTCATTAAAAGGCTACAAACTATCTCAATTAATCCTTTTAGCTGCCATATATCCTTCCTAAGCTTTATAAAATCGTCTAAATGTAATTGAAATCAAATAAATAAGACGTCGACGGTATAGAAGGGGTTAAGGAATTGTGAGTGTATGTGAGAGTGAGAGTGAGAGAGAGAGAGAGAGAGAGAGAGAGAGAGAATTTAAAAAGTTACAAAATACATGAAAGATCATTACTATGGACGAGAGACCAAACTGGAAACACACCACTCACAAACAACAACAACAACAACAACAACAACAACAACAACAACAACAAGCACGGCAATAACACTGACTCTTCAAAACGGAATTAGCAGCCCAATAAACCCTGCCGCAGAAGCTGAAGACGATGATGATGATGATGACAGCCCGGGGTGATATGAGTGTGATGATGGGGATGCTATTCTGGTGAGAGAGAGTCATGGTGCTGGGGGTCATGTATAGAAGGTAATGTGTGTTCTTGTGTTGTGGCTACCGTTAGGCGATGTTATACAGTTAAGGAGAGATATCCACTTGAGGGATTTTTTTCTAGACCCCCCTCTCCCCCATGTTTAGTCCATTGCTTTTGAGATTTTAAGACATTCGCCCCATTAGTTTGGCGATTTTAAGAACCCTCGACCCATTTCTGTCAATTTTAAGACCATTCGTGCCATTTAGGTGTCGATTTTTTCCTGGCGAGCGATAGCGAGCCTGTAATTTAAGGGGAATCGGCCTTCGGCCGGGACATTTTTCTACCGAAAAATGTACAAATTTATCTTGAAAGGGGGTCTAGGGGGAGTAATTTTAAGCTTGATGGAAGTCTAGGGCATCAACTAAAAACCTCCCCTTAATGAGGGATTTGAACCATTCTCTCATATGTCTCTCAACAACTGTCTTGATGGTGTAATGGTAAGAGCGTGTAAGTTCTGCTTGATATGTCCTAGGTTCGAATCCTGGGAGAATCACATACTCTCACTCATTTTATTTGTGGGTTATTGGTGTTACGAACGATGTTAAAAATAATTATTCCGGTGAGATTCACATGGAGGTCGTGAATAGAAGCTAATATGTGCTTGTGGGTGTGACTACCATTATGCAATTTGATATGGTTTATAAGGTAATTATTTAGATTATGAAGTATATATATTAACCCCTTCAGACTCATATGACGCAGAGGTTGCCAGATTAGCAATAAGAAATAGTGTTCTCTCACTCTTATAATTACCTCTCCAAAATTAGTACTAACTCCAAGACAACTGCAGTGGTTGAAGTAACTAAACTAAAGGTTTCTAAATACCCCTGATGGTAACAAAGGCTTTAAAGTATCCCCAATAGGCTCAACACAGCTAACTCAAAGACAACTGCAGAGGTTGAAGTAACTAAACTAAAGGTTTCTAAATACCCCTGATGGTAACAAAGGCTTTAAAGTATCCCCAATAGGCTCAACACAGCTAACTCAAAGACAACTGCAGAGGTTGAAGTAACTAAACTAAAGGTTTCTAAATACCCCTGATGGTAACAAAGCCTTTAAAGTATCCCTAATAGGCTCAAAATCGCGTCATATGTCGAAGAGGGTTAACAAAAAAATTCATATCAATCGGGCTAACATGAGACGATTTTACGCTGTTATGGCGGCCTTGGGAGTCATGATGTATAACAAGTTAAGGGCAGATTTCCACTTGAGGGATTTTTTTTCTTGACCCCTTTCTCCCTCATGTTTAGCCCCATTGCTTTTGATATTATAAAACGTTTGCCCCATTAGTTTAGCGATTTTAAGAACTTTCACCCCATATTAAGACCTTTCGTGCAATTCAGGTGTCGATTTTATCCTGGCGAGCGATAGCGAGCCTGTAATTTAAGAGGAACCGGCCTTCGGCCGGGAAATTTTTCTACCGAAAAAATGTACAAATTTATCTTGAAAGGGACTCAAGGGGGTGTAATTTTAAGCTTGATGGAGGTCTAGGGAACAAACTAAATACCTCCCCTTAAATACCACCAAACTACAGATGGTTATATTTAAACCTATAATAAGTAACAGCAGGTCTCTATCTAGCTACACTGTGCACAATAGGGGTTAACAAATACCCCCAAGACCCCCTTCCAGATAAATGTGTACATTTTTCGGTAGAAAAATATCCCGACCGAAGGCCGCTTCCTCCTAACTTACAGTACAGGCTCGCTATCTCTCGCAAACCTAAATCGGCACCTAAATGGCACGAAAGGTCTAAATATTCACAAAGAAATGGGGCGAAAGGTAATAAAATCGCCAAACTAATGGGATGAATCTCTTAAAGTTTCAAAACTAATGAGAGAGAGAGAGAGAGAGAGAGAGAGAGAGAGAGAGAGAGAGAGAGAGAGAGAGAGAGAGAGAGAGAGAGAGAGAATAAAGCGAGAAAAGCGTACCTTTTAATTTCCCAGACTCACGCGATCATTACGAATAGGAAGAAATAGGGAAATAAATTCACGCATTAATTTGTCTTGCTCCCTCTCTCTCTCTCTCTCTCTCTCTCTCTCTCTCTCTCTCTCTCTCTCTCACTCACATACACACACACGATATACGACATACACGGGACAGATGTACCAATATATTTCTCACTCTATTTCTGACCCTCTAGAAATTACCCGCTGAAGACAATTACATATGACTCTCATCTCTCTCTCTCGCTCTCTCACACACACACACATTTGCCATTTTGAGACAATTTATTTATAAGTTAATGTATTTATGCTATCTCAATAATGAATAGAATCAAATAAAATCTCTCTCTCTCTCTCTCTCTCTCTCTTTCGGACTTCAAAAACGCAAATTATGACGGACTTAAGGAATCGCTATCAAACATACACTCAAACCTCATAAATATAAACGAAGTAAATGAACTATGGGGACATTTTAAGTCTACAATTACAGAAGCGCATACACAATTTGTACCCATGAAACCAAAACATAATACGAAATCAAGTATGCCCCCTTGGTACAGTAAAGACATTGGCAAGGCAATAAGGAAAAGGAATCAACTCCACAAACTTGTAAAAAATAACACAAACACTGGAGTAATTAAAAACTTGTACAAAAATAGTAGAAGGGAAGTGAAAAAAATAATTAGGGCGAACAAACAAAATTACGAAATGACTATTTTCAGAGAGAGTGCCACAAACCCAAAAAAAAACTACAGTTACGTAAATAAAAATAAACAGATCAAAAGCGGAATCGGACCGCTAATAGAAGATGGCCAGACAATACCAGGTGACACAAACACGGCGAATCTGCTCAACAAATATTTTGGCTCAGTTTTCACAGAAGTTATCGATCATACCCCTGAAAATAACACCTCAACTCAGCGGGTGCCCAACTCCGAAAGGAGTTGAAGTAGGGGAGCTATTCCCCCGCCAAAGGCGGCTTTCTAGGGCCTTTCCTAGCTGATGCTGAGATGATTGGGTTCTAGTCATGTGGTGATGGGCTGGTCTATCAGAGTGAGAGCTGAGCGATCTCTGCCATACCCATAGCTTACTCTGACTGTTCCTTTTACTTATATATCTTCTAGATCTCAAGTGACGGCGTCTTTTCCGTGGATCGACCTCCCTACTGCCAACCTAAAAGTTGGCAGATTGGGAGCCAAAGCGTCACATTTTTCCCTTGCCCCTCAACTTTCCCTTCATAATTGCTGAGGGGCACAGGGCCTTGGGTGGGGCTTTGGTTTCCCGGGCATTTCCGCGCCCTCCTCAGCTCCCTGCCTTAGAGTGGCTTGGTCACCTGGGTTTTGTTAGTGGTAAGCAGGGAGGGTTTTGTGGGGGCGCTCTATGGCCTTGGCCTTGCTCGGGACCTTGGGGCTGTTCGGCCAGGCAGCCTGGGGAACAACAACAACAACAACAACAACAACAACAACAACAACAACAACACCTCAACTCATGTGATAGGAGATTTCACCATCAGTGTTAGCGAAGTACAAAGCAAATTGAGTCATTTAAATGTAAATAAGACCCCAGGACCTGACATGCTCCACCCGAAAATAATTAAGAATGTTAAGGACGAAATAACAAAACCCCTGACACAACTATTTAACTTATCATTACTACAGGGGATTGTACCGAGTGATTGGAAAGATGCGAACATTACGCCGATATATCTTTTGTCTTTCTAAAGTTTTTGAAACTATTCTTGCTTCCAAATTTCTTAAGCATTTCTCTTCTCATAATCTGCTCTCAGATCGCCAGTATGGCTTCCTTAAGGGTCGCTCTACTGGTGATCTTCTTTCATATCTTACTAACTCTTGGTCATCCTCCTTTCGGGACTTCGGTGAGACTTTTTCTATTGCACTAGACATATCGAAAGCCTTCGATAGAGTCTGGCATAAATCTTTAATTTCTAAACTACCCTCCTTCGGTTTCTATCCCTCCATCTGTGCCTTTGTCTCTAATTTCCTTTCCGGCCGTTCCATAGCCGCGGTTGTGGACGGCCATTGTTCACTTCCTCACCCTATAAACTCCGGTGTTCCTCAGGGCTCTGTCCTATCTCCTATTCTCTTTCTAATTTTTATAAATGATCTCCTTAACTGTACCTTAATTCCCATCCATTCATACCCAGACGACTCAACCTTACACTACTCCATTAGTTTTTCAGAACGCCCCAGCCAGCAATCCCTCAACGACAAAACGTAATGAAGCCATAGAACTCTTAAATTCTGATCTAAATACTATTTCCAATTGGGGCAGAGAAAACCTTGTTAACTTTAATGCTTCCAAAACCCAATTTCTCCATCTATCTACCCGTCAGGATCTCCCAGCGGACTATCCCTTATTCTTCAACAATACAAAAATCAACCCTTCATCTTCTCTCAATATTCTTGGTGTCTCTTTTTCTTCTGCTCTCATTTGGAAGGACCATATTACCAGTCTTGCTAAGGCAGCCTCCCAGAAGCTGGGTGTGCTCAACCCCCTTAGGGGGTTCTTTTCCCCTGCACAGCTTCTTGCTCTGTACAGGGGCATAGTGCGCCCTTGTATTGAGTATTGTTCACATGTGTGGGGAGATTCCTCTCACACCGCTCTCCTAGACAAAGTTGAAAGGAAGGCCTTTCGTATCATTAACTCCCGTCCACTCACCAACTCTCTGCAACCTCTCTCTCTCCGCCGCAATGTTGCATCTCTCTCGCTATTCTGTCGCTACTATAATAATCAGTGTTCCTCAGAGCTATCCCAGTGCATACCACCTCCTTTACGTAGGGCACGTGGTACCCGTCTTGCAACTCAATCTCACCCCTACTCTGCAACTCTCCAACCCAAGAGTGAAACGTTACTCTCAAACTTTTTTCTACTCAACAGCTGAGCTCTGGAACTCTCTCCCAGAATCAGTCTTTCCCTCTTCCTATGACTTAAATTGCTTCAAACTCCGTGTGTCCAGGCATTTTGGCTCGAACGTCCCTTGATTTTGGCCCTGTCACTCTTTCAACTATGGGGGAGGCACTCGCTATAGGCAGTTATGCCTTTTGCCTCCCTCAATCACATAGAAAAAAAAATACAAGAAGGGTAGCAAGGCCAAAGCGAGTAATTACAGACCAATTAGTCTAACTTTAATTGTAGGAAAAATCATGGAAAAAATCCTTAGAGATAAGATAGTAGATTACCTCGAATCAAACAACCTAATCAAAAATAGTCAACACGGCTTTAGATCAAATAAGTCATGCCTAACAAATTTGATTGAATTTTATAACAAACTATTCACATATAACGACATGACGAAATCACTAGATATAATCTTCTTGGACTTTCAAAAAGCTTTCGACAAGGTGCCTCACCGAAAACAATTGGCTAAACTGGAGAGGATAGGTATCAAAGGTGAAATTCATTCTTGGATAAAAAATTGGCTTACAGACAGAAGACAGAGAGTGGTGATAAATGGAGTGGAATCGGAGTGGGAGCCTGTCACTAGTGGAGTTCCACAGGGTTCAGTCCTTGGACCGGTCCTGTTTCTCATTTACATTAACGATATTGATGTAGGGGTAAACAACACCATTTCCAAATTCGCCGACGATACAAAAATAGGAAATACAGTCCTGAACGAAGATGATAGAAATGCGTTGCAATCTGATTTAAACAAGATATCAGAGTGGTCGAGAAAATGGCAGATGCCCTTCAATGTCGATAAATGTCAGGTGCTGCAGGTTGGTAGCAGAAATATGAAATATAAATACGAAATGAATGGCAAACAAATAAAAACCGCAACGGTAGTAAAAGACCTAGGGGTACTAATATCTGAAAACCTAAAAACTTCCGACCAATGTATAGCAGCTGCAAATAAGGCAAACATAGCATTGGGCTTTATTAAACGAAAATTTACATATAAACATGAACGTAATAGTGCCACTGTTCAAAAGTATGGTGAGGCCCCACCTTGAATATGGTGTGCAGTTCTGGTCACCTTATCTGATCAAGGACATTGTAAGACTCAAGTCAGTACAGCGTAGAGCGACGAAGATGATACCCTCATTAAGAAATAAATCATATGAAGAAAGACTTAAACGATTGAACCTGTTCTCATTAAAAAAGAGGAGGTTGAGGGGTTAGCTTATTGAGTGCTTTAAGATACTAAAAGGTTTCGACAAAGTCGATGTAAATGCACTATTCACATTAAACAATACTAATCAAACTCGCGGAAATGGAATGAAATTAAAAACCAAAAAGGCAAACCTAGATGTCACAAAGAGTTTCTTCACCTACAGTGTGGCGACAGAGTGGAATAAACTACCAGCGAGAGTGGTGGAGAGCGACACAATAAACGCTTTCAAGGGAAGGCTTGACCTCTATCTGCAGAGGGCTGGGGTGATATGAAAAAAAAAAAAAAAAAAAAAAAAAAATTATGTATGTGTGTGCACTGTACAGTATGTATATATATACTGTATATATATGTATGTATGTGTGCATGTATGTATGTGTATATGTGTATGTATGTGTGTATGTGTGTATATATAATATACATCCGGTACATATTATGTACCGGTGTGTGTATATATATATATATATATATATATATATATATATATATATATATATATATATATTATATATATATATATATATATATATATATAGTTTGTAAGGCCAGACTGCCTAGTAAGGACCTTGAGGTCTGTGTGGTCTGTGTATCTATGTAGCTCTCTCTCTCTCTCTCTCATACTATATGTAGATTACCAATAAGCCATTGTTAAGTGCCACATCAAAGAGTCACGTGACTGGCTGACCTGTTCTGACCCTGGGACCTCCTTTTCACTATATGCTGGCCACTATTAAACGATTGTATTCATGCTTAGGAAGGTCGTCTACCAATTAAAAGGCTAAACACTATCCCAATCAATCCTTTAAGGGGAGATTTCCACTTGAGGGATTATTTTCTTTACCCCTTTCTCCCTCATGTTTAGCCCCATTGCTTTTGAGATTTTAAGACGTTCGCCCCATTAGTTTGGCGATTTTAAGAACTGTTGACCCATTTATGTAACTTTTATGACCTTTTGTGCCATTTAGGTGTCGATTTTTTCCTGGCGAGCGATAGCGAGCCTGTAATTTAAGATGAATCGGCCTTCGGCCGTGACATTTTTCTACCGAAAAATGTACAAATTTATCTTGAAAGGGGGTTAAGGGGGTATATTTCAAGCTTGATGGAAGTCTAGGAAACACACTAAAAACATCCCCTTAAGCTACCATATATCCTTCTTAAGCTTCATAACATCGTCTAAATGTAGCCGAAATCGTCTAAAACCACCGTCGTTGGCGGTACAGAAAGGGTTAATCAATTTAATAGAAGGTTGGCTAACAGGCAGATCACACAGAGTTATCAGCAATGTTCTTGTCTTCTGAACGGCGGTAGCACCCTGTCACTTCTCGAGTTCCACAGAGGAATTAGTTAAGGGGAGGTTTCTAGTTTGTTTCTTACTCCTCCAGCAATCTTAAAATTTCACCCCCTTGACCCCCTTTCAAGATAAATTTGTACATTTTTCGGTAGAAAAATTTCCCGGCTGAAAGCCGGTTCCTCTTAAATTACAGGCTCGCTATCGCTCGCCAGGATAAAGTCGACACCTAAATTGCACGAAAGGTCTTAACATTGACAGAAATGGGTTGAAAGTTCTTAAAATCATCAAAATAATGGGGCGAACGTCTTAAAATCTCAAAAGCAATGGGGATAAACATGAGGGAGAAAGGAGTCCAGAAAAAACTCCCTCAAGTGGAAATCTCCCCTTATTAATGCTAAAGAATATATAAATCTTAGAAGATATTATATAGGATCTGATTATTAGCCGATGGAATATATTTCCGTATAAACTATAAACTAATCTTTTCAATGTAAATCAAATACTGAACACTGACAAAGAAGGAAGGATGCCTTTTGTGATGTGCAATAGTTTGAAATCAGACGAGGGGCCTTATAATTAGGGTTGGGTGTGAGAGGGATCTACCATGTTTGGGGCCAATCGGCTTTCTGCAGACTCCCATTTTCTTATGTTGTTATGTGTTTGCGGATATCAATGAGTTTGTAGGAACTAATCATTTAATGTACATATTTGATCGTGACTATCTTCATTGCACGAAAATAGACGTCATAATAAATATCATCTAAAGTGAATTGATAATCTGTATAATGAAATTGTGACTGCAGTTCGAAACGCTACTGAAAACATACCAAGCCCAAAATATTCAAACTAATTAATAATATTCTCCACTACGCAGACGCTATTGTAGTTAAGGGGGGTGCCCTGCTTTTTGTTATTTCCGTCCTTTCCTCTCTTTCTCTGGCTTGTATCCATTCGGCCCCATTCAGCCAACTATTTTAAGACGTTTATCCCCATCTACGTGTCGATTTCTTCCTGGCGAGCGATAGCGAGCCAGCATTATATGAAGAAATCCGGCTTCGCCGGAGAAATTTTTCTATCGAAAAATGTACAAATTTAGCCTGCTGTCAAACAAAAATAAAAAATATGCTGGCTCGCTACCGCTCACCAGTAAAAAATTGACACCTGGATGGGGGTAAACGTCTTAAAACAGTAGGCTGAATGGGGCCAAATGGATACAAGCCAGAGACAGATAGAACAGGACAGAACCAAAACAGGTCACCCCCCTCATCTCATCATCAACCTATGTATTGGAACATGTTGTGAACTTGTAGATGAGCATAAACGCCTTATAAACAAAAATATCACGATTTATTTTTTATTTTTAACAATAGAAAGAATAGGAATGCATTGATGTAACACAGTTAGATAATGATCATTTAGAAGTATTGCAGTCATTTAAATACTTAGATAATTTATTGAGCAGTGATATCTTGGAAGACTTAAGGGGAGATCTCCACCTAGAGGATTTTTTTCTGAACCTCTTTGTCCCTCATGTTTAGCCCCATTGCTTGTGAGATTTAAAGACGCTTGCCCCATTAGTTTGGCGATTCTAAGAACCCTCGCCCCATTTAAGTCAATTTTAAGACCATTCGTGCCATTTAGGTGTCGATTTTTTCCTGGCGAGCGATAGCGAGCCTGTAATTTAAGGGGAACCGGCCTTCGGCCGGGACATTTTTCAACCGAAAAATGTACAAATTTATCTTGAAAGGGGGTCAAGGGGGAGTAATTTTAAGCTTGATGGAAGTCTAGGGAATCAACTAAAAACCTCCCCTTAACAGATGTAGAGTATAGACTAAACATATTTTAGGCTGGTTTTAACAGTATGAAGAGATAATTAATTGTGCATACGTTAACTTAGAGACAATTATATATTTATATAATTATTATTATATGCCTGATTATGGTTTGGCATTGTGGAATAACTGCAAGACAAGAACATCAAGGTAGTTTAAGGGGAGGTTTCTAGTTTGTTTCCTACTCCTCCAGCAATCTTAAAATGTCACCCCTATGACCCCCTTTTAAGATAAATTTATACATTTTTCGGTAGAAAAATGTCCCGGCCGAAGGCCAGTTACTCTTAAATTACAGGCTCGCTATCGCTCGCCAGGATAAAATCGACACCTAAATTGCACGAAAGGTCTTAAAATTGACAGGATGGGTCGGAAATTCTTAAAATCACCAAACTAACGGGGCAAACGTCTTAAAATCTCAAAAACACTGGGGCTAACCATGAGGGAGAAAGGGGTCAAGAAAAAAACCCTCACGTGGAGATCTCCCCTTAAAACTTGCATTATTTCATATAACAAAACAATGGAAAATATGATTGATGCACCAGTGTATGCCAGCAGTCATAAGAACATAAGAAAGCAGGGGTCTGTAGAGCGCCGTTTGGCCCACACCCGGCAGATCCCCCTCACACCCAACCCATCTCGTCCATATGTCTATCTAATGTTATCTTCAAGCTCTCCATCGTTCTTGATCCTTGAGCCTATACCACCTATCTTGATTATCCCAAGGTTTGTAATCTCTTGCTACTAAATCATCATGTTTCACTAATACAATGTCGATATGCTAAACAAAATGAAAATCTTGTAACTATATTATTAGAAGTAATATGTCTGTTTAAAGTTGAATTTTTTTAAAGATCATTTACGAAATAAATAAATATTTGTACTCAATTAATATCATGCACGAGGATTTAGATATAATTTCCTATAGAATAATCTAGGTACAAAATCATGAAGAAAGAAGAACCCCAATATATATATAATTTATACTGTATATATATATATATTTTTTTTTCAATATGATGAAGTTTGTACATGTATTTACCTGTAGATATAACTATTGTTATATGTAAAACTAGTACGGCATATTTCTTATGAAATATATTATGAAAAGGAATGCTATGTAGATATTATCGTAGAACATTGTTACCCTGTGGAGCTCTAGGCTATACCGGTATTATTCACTATTGCATTCTCAAAAGTAATCGTTAAAAAAAAAAAAAAAAAAAAAAAAAAAAAAAAAAAAAAACGTATTTGCTGAAAGGTTATAAATCCCAAATCCCAGTATACTGTATACTCGCATATCTACGGTAGTGAATACAGGATTTCACTAAAAGTATGAATACTCGCTGTTTTTCTTTTAACATTTTTGTATTTGCTTATGACAACATTCTGCAAATATATATATATCAAGTTACAAAAATACGCTCATGTATTATGTATTATGTATTGCTTATTTATAAATATGTAATCCCGAATTACGAAATATAATTGATCGATTGATTGACTGATCGACTACCACCACCTGCACCACAACCCCCACATCAACAACCAACACCACCACAACAAAGGCTAAAACAACTATCACCACCACAACTACTACCACCACAACAAAGGCTAAAACAACTATCACCACCACAACTTGTATTGAGTATTGTTCACATGGCGGGGGAGGATATTTAAGGCCTCCTATTGTTCACATGTGTGGGGAGGTTCCTCTCACACCGCTCTCCTAGACAAAGTTGAAAGGAAGGCCTTTCGTATCATTAACTCCCGTCCACTCACCAACTCTCTGCAATCTCTCTCTGTCCGCCGCAATGTTGCAGCTCTCTCGCTATTCTATCGCTACTATAATAATCAGTGTTCCTCAGAGCTATCCCAGTGCATACCACCTCCTTTACGTAGGGCACGTGGTACTCGTCTTGCAACTCAATCCCACCCCTACTCTGTGCAACTCTCCAACCCAAGAGTGAAACGTTACTCTCAAACTTTCTTCTACTCAACAGCTGAGCTCTGGAACTCTCTCCCAGAATCAGTCTTTCCCTCTTCCTACGACTTAAATTGCTTCAAAGTCAGTGTGTCCAGGCATTTTGGTTCGAACGTCCCTTGATTTTGGCCCTGTCACTCTTTCAACTATGGGGGAGGCACTCGCTATAGGCAGTTCTGCCTTTTGCCTCCCTCAGTCACATAGAAAAAAAATAAAAAAAAATAAAAATACCACTACCATAACCACATTAACAATAACATCCAGCACCACCACAACCACTACCACCACCACCACCACAACTACCACTACCATACCACATTAACAATAACATCCAGCACCACCACAACAACTACCACCACAACAACTACCACCACTACCACAACCACAACTACCACTACCACAACCACATTAACAATAACACCCAGCACCACCACAAACCACCACCACCACCACCACCACCACCACTACCACTACCACAACCACAACTACCACTACCATAACCACATTAACAATAACCACCAGCACCACCACAACCACCAACCACCACCACCACCACAACTACCACTACCATAACCACATTAACAATAACATCCAGCACCACCACAACAACTACCACCACCACCACCACAACTACCACTACCACAACCACAACTACCACTACCATAACCACATTAACAATAACATCCAGCACCACCACAACTACCACCACCACCACCACCACTACCACTACCACAACCACAACTACCACTACCATAACCACATTAACAATAACATCCAGCACCACCACAACTACCACCACCACCACTACCACTACCACAACCACAACTACCACTACCATAACCACATTAACAATAACATCCAGCACCACCACAACCACTACCACCACCACCACCACAACTACCACTACCATAACCACATTAACAATAACATCCAGCACCACCACAACAACTACCACCACCACCACCACAACTACCACTACCACAACCACAACTACACTACCACTACCATAACCATTAACAATAACAACCACCACCACCACAACTACCACCACCACCACCACAACTACCACTACCACAACCACAACTACCACTACCATAACCACATTAACAATAACATCCAGCACCACCACAACCACTACCACCACCACCACCACAACTACCACTACCATAACCACATTAACAATAACATCCAGCACCACCACAACAACTACCACCACCACCACCACAACTACCACTACCACACCACAACTACCACTACCATAACCACATTAACAATAACATCCAGCACCACCACAACAACTACCACCACCACCACCACAACTACCACTACCACAACCACAACTACCACTACCATAACCACATTAACAATAACATCCAGCACCACCACAACTACCACCACCACCACCACCACCACAACTACCACTACCATAACCACAACTACCACTACCATAACCACATTAACAATAACATCCAGCACCACCACAACAACAACTACCACCACCACCACCACCACCACAACTACCACTACCACAACCACAACTACCACTACCATAACCACATTAACAATAACATCCAGCACCACCACAACTACCACCACCACCACCACAACTACCACTACCACAACCACAACTACCACTACCATAACCACATTAACAATAACATCCAGCACCACCACAACTACCACCACCACCACCACCACAACTACCACTACCACAACCACAACTACCACTACCATAACCACATTAACAATAACATCCAGCACCACCACAACCACTACCACCACCACCACCACAACTACCACTACCACAACCACAACTACCACTACCATAACCACATTAACAATAACATCCAGCACCACCACAACCACTACCACCACCACCACCACAACTACCACTACCATAACCACATTAACAATAACATCCAGCACCACCACAACAACTACCACCACCACCACCACAACTACCACTACCATAACCACATTAACAATAACATCCAGCACCACCACAACAACTACCACCACCACCACCACCACAACTACCACTACCACAACTACCACTACCATAACCACATTAACAATAACATCCAGCACCACCACAACAACTACCACCACCACCACCACAACTACCACTACCACAACCACAACTACCACTACCACTACCACAACCACCACTACCATAACCACATTAACAATAACATCCAGCACCACCACAACAACTACCACCACCACAACCACAACTACCACCACCACCACCACAACTACCACTACCACAACCACAACTACCACTACCATAACCACATTAACAATAACATCCAGTACCACCACAACAACTACCACCACCACAACCACAACTACCACTACCACAACTACCACTACCATAACCACGTTAACAATAACATCCAGCACCACCACAACAACTACCACCACCACCACCACAACTACCACAACTACAACTACCACTACCATAACCACATTAACAATAAAATCCAGCACCACCACAACTACCACCACCACCACCACAACTACCACTACCACAACCACAACTACCACTACCATAATCACATTAACAATAACATCCAGCACCACCACAACTACCACCACCACCACCACCACCACCACAACTACCACTACCACAACCACAACTACCACTACCATAACCACATTAACAATAACATCCAGCACCACCACAACTACCACCACCACCACCACAACTACCACTACCACAACCACAACTACCACTACCATAACCACATTAACAATAACATCCAGCACCACCACAACAACTACCACCACCACAACCACAACTACCACAACCACAACCACAACTACCACTACCATAACCACATTAACAATAACATCCAGCACAACCACAACAACTACCACAACTACCACTACCACTACCATAACCACATTAACAATAACATCCAGCACCACCACAACAACTACCACCACCACAACCACAACTACCACTACCACAACCACAACTACCACTACCATAACCACATTAACAATAACATCCAGCACCACCACAACAACTACCACCACCACCACCACAACTACCACTACCACAACCACAACTACCACTACCATAACCACATTAACAATAACATCCAGCACCACCACAACAACTACCACCACCACCACCACAACTACCACAACCACAACTACCACTACCATAACCACATTAACAATAAAATCCAGCACCACCACAACAACTACCACCACCACCACCACAACTACCACTACCACATCAACAATAACATCCAGCACCACCACAACAACTACCACCACCACCACCACAACTACCACATCAAGAATAACATCCAGCACCACCACAACAACTACCACCACCACCACCACCACCACAACTACCACTACCACAACCACATCAACAATAACATCCAGCACCACCACCACAACTACCAGCACCACCACCACCACCACAACTACCACCACAACCCCCACAACAACTACCACACAACCCAGCACCTTGACCATAATCAGAGGCTACACACGGGGTAATTAAGTTTTAAGTGGGCCCCTGTACAGGTAATTGTGGTCACGGTGAGAGAGAGAGAGAGAGAGAGAGAGAGAGAGAGAGAGAGAGAGAGAGAGAGAGAGAGAGAGAGAGAGATTAACTTGTATTATATCATTGGCATATCACACTCACAGTAGATTAGTATCAGTGTGAGGTTAGGTCAGAATTGCCAGGTCTTTCTGAAGTGAGGTCAGGTCAGCATTATGTCAGGTCGCATCAGTGTGAGGTGTTGCTAGGTCAGTGTGAGTGTACGTCAGGTCAGGTCAGAGTGAAAACAGGTTAGTGAATTAAATGGTTAGGTCACTGTGAGGTCAAGCTAGAATAAGGTTAGGGTAAGATCATGTCCCTGTGAGGTCAGGTTTGAGCAAGGTCAGGTCAGCGTAAAGTCAAGTCACTATGGCAGTAGAGCAGGTCAGTGTAAGATAAGGTCATGTCAGGGTGAAATCAGGTCATGTCTTAGTAAGGTTAGATTATGGAAGAGAGGACATAATTGTGAGGTCAGGTCAGGTTGTATTGAGGTCATGTCAGGTCAGCTCAGGTCATGTCGAGGTCAGAGTGAACGTGAGGGGTGAGGAAAAATTCTGAAGCCTCAGGTGTAAGCTTCAATCAACTTGACATATTCTCACCTTGACCCCGCATGACCTACCACACACAACTACCATTACCTACCACACAACTACCATTACCTACCACACAACTACCATTACCTACCACACACAACTACCATTACCTACCACACAACTACCATTACCTACCACACAACTACCATTACCTACCACACAACTACCACACACAACTACCATTACCTACCACACAACTACCATTACCTACCACACAACTACCATTACCTACCACACAACTACCATTACCTACCACACACAACTACCATTACCTACCACACAACTACCATTACCTACCACACAATTACCATTACCTACCACACAACTACCATTACCTACCACACAACTACCATTACCTACCACACACAACTACCATTACCTATCACACACAACTACCATTACCTACCACACACAACTACCATTACCTACCACACACAACTACCATTACCTACCACACAACTACCATTACCTACCACACACAACTACCATAACCTACCACACACAACTACCATTACCTACCACACACAACTACCATAACCTACCACACAACTACCATAACCTACCACACACAACTACCATAACCTACCACACACAACTACCATAACCTACCACACACAACTACCATAACCTACCACACAACTACCATAACCTACCACACAACTACCATTACCTACCACACACAACTACCATAACCTACCACACAACTACCATTACCTACCACACACAACTACCATAACCTACCACACACAACTACCATTACCTACCACACACAACTACCATTACCTACCACACAACTACCATTCTACCATAACCTACCACACTACCATAACCTACCACACTACCATAACCTACCACACTACCATAACCTACCACACTACCATAACCTACCATTCTACCACATGTTTCAATTCTCGATCTATGTAGATCCGACCAGAACCAAAAATTCGATGAAAGAACGATCTGCGAGTTCTAAAACCGCAACTTTAAAGGTTTTCTATGCAAACGCTCGTAGCATACGCAATAAATTTTCAGATTTAGAGGAACTAGTGTTTACAGAAAATTATGATGTGATTGGCATAACAGAATCTTGGCTCAATACACAAGATAGAGACTTTTTAGCAGAGTATTCACTTCCCGGTTATGTAATGTTTGAGAACAGCCGAATAAATAAAAATGGAGGTGGCGTTTTATTTTATATCAAAGAAAGTCTTAACCCGACCCTCGTGTCAAAACCTCAAATTGTGAACGTCGACACATCTTTTGTGCTAATAAAGAATAATAAAGGTACAAAAATAATACTTGCGTTAATATACAGACCTCCAGCTCAATCAGTGCAAACTGACCGAGAAATTTACGAACAAATTGCAGATGTAAGTAACTCACAAGATACCGTAATTTTTGGCGACTTTAATTTACCTGTGACCAAGTGGGGCGATACTCTTACTTCACACTCCGGACATGACTTGTATACGAACTTGCAAGAGAGTTCGCTTTATCAATTTGTTCGAATGCCGACCCGTGGTAATAACGTTTTCTTGACATTGTACTTGCAACAAAAGAAGAATTGATAGAGAATTTGAATGTTGGTGATGAATTCAGTAACAGCGACCATCGTACGATAACTTTCACTTTAAAGTTTACTAGTAACGAACCAAATAGTAGCATCGAAAAAGTCCCTAATTTCAAGAAAGCAAACTTCCATAAACTTAGAGCTATGTTTAAAGAAACTGACTGGAGCTTTTTAATTAACAATAACGACATAAATACATCTTGGAAGTTATTCGAAACCACTTACCTAAAAGCAGTGCAAGACTGCATACCATCGAAAATACGGCGTCCAGGCCATAATAATAAGCCCAAATGGTGGAATAAAGATATTTCAAACTGCCTGCTTGCTAAAAAATGTGCTAATGATAGATTAAAATCCTCACAAAATGACGAAGAACGGCTGAAATTTGTAGAGCTACGACGCAAAGCCAAAAAGTTAATTAAGCAAAGTAAAAAGACCTTAGAGTTACATATTGCGAATCAAAGTAAAACAAACCCGAAAGAATTCTATAGTTATATCAGAAAGAAAAAAGTAGTTACTTCAACTGTTGGACCGTTAGTCGATGAAAAAGGAGAATACACCAAAGACGAAGTACAAATGAGTAATGCCCTCAATACCTTCTTTGCATCAGTTTTTACAACAGAAGACCTCAGTGATATCCCTACACCATCGCCGATTCAGATTGATAATTCAGATGTTCTAAGCAATATCACCGTTACAGAGAGAGAAGTATTGAATTGTTTAGATAAACTCAAGGTAAATAAAACGCCAGGACCTGATACAATCTCGCCTAGAGTTCTAAAGGAAGCTAAGAATGAGCTCTCCAAACCACTGACATTACTATTCAGTAGTAAATCCTTGCAGTCTGGAACTATGCCTGATCAGTGGAAGCTAGCCAACGTAACACCGATATTCAAAAAAGGCAGCAAATCCCTACCCAGTAACTATCGTCCAATTAGCTTAACCTCAGTTGTATGTAAAATGCTAGAAACGGTCATACGAGACAGACTCGTAAATCACTTGGAGGAAAATAACATACTTAAAGATACTCAACACGGCTTTCGTAAAAAACGTTCCTGTTTAACAAACCTCTTAGACTTCTTCCACGATATCCTCAACCTCTACGATGAGAGTAAAGCTGTAGATATTATATACCTTGATTTTCAAAAGGCCTTTGACAAAGTTCCCCACAAACGTTTACTGCTAAAACTAAAAGCGCATGGAATACAAGACGGTGTGTTGAAATGGATAGAAAATTGGCTCAGCAACAGAAAGCAAAGAGTAGTCATAAACGGTAAGGCATCTAAATGGACCAATGTAAGTAGCGGGGTACCCCAGGGATCGGTACTAGGACCAATTCTCTTTCTAATTTACATAAACGACATAGATGAGGGTCTCACCTGCACAATCTCAAAATTTGCTGACGATACAAAAATTGCAAATAGCGTACTCTCAAAAGAACAAGTTGACGATATGCAACACAATCTAGATAAATTGTCATGTTGGGCCCAAATTTGGCAAATGAGTTTCAATGCGGATAAATGTAAAGTACTACATGTCGGATACCTAAATGAGGAAAGCAAACTATTCGATGAATGGCACTCAGCTTAAGAATGTAAACAGAGAAACTGATCTGGGAGTAACAATATCGAGTAACCTAAAACCGAGTCAACAATGTTCAGAAGTTGTTAAGAAGGCAAACAAAATAATTGGCTTTATAGGCAGGTCATTTGAGCATAAATCCAAAGAAGTTATCCTAACCCTTTACAATTCCTTAGTCCGCCCTCTTCTGGAATACTGCGTTCAATCCTGGTGCCCTTATTACCAAAAAGATATAAACAAGCTAGAACGAGTTCAACGTAGAGTTACCAAAATGATACCTAGCCTAAAGAACAAACCATACGAAGAGCGTCTTAGAGAATTAAATCTATTTCCTTTAACCCAGCGCAGATTAAGAGGGGACTTAATTCAAGTGTTCAAAATCATCAAAGGCATCGACAATATGAACTGTAGTAAGTACTTCACTATCGACCAATCTAATTACACGCGGGGAAACGGTTGCAAAATTATTGGTAAATCTTTTAACTCGCACGAATCTAAGAATTTCTTCTTCAATCGAGTTGTCAACTTGTGGAATGGGCTTCCCCGAGACGTTATAGACTGCAGCACCGTTGATTCATTTAAATTTCGCCTAGACAAATATCTCGCATCAAACCCGCGACTGACTGCGTTTGTAAATGAATAACTTTATCCTCCCCTCAGTTACTAACCCATATGTCCCCTACTAACTTCCTAGTCCTGCCACGTTAGTGGCAGGGCAGTAGTTCCCTTTCCAATGTTCCCTTACCCACTCTAAACCACTGTTTGGACACTTGATCCTCAGTGTTTTGGAGGACAAGCAACCTAGAAGGGTCACTAGATCTGTTGTTGCTTGATTTCCTTTGTACTCCTTTGTATGTTATTAATATTGTTCGGACGATAATGTCAGAAAAATATATTGTCCGATTGTTATCCTGTAGTAATAATGTAATGCAATACACCCTGTTTCTCATTCAAAGCAAGTGCATCTGGTATTAACGCGCTCTCTCTCTCTCTCTCTCTCTCTCTCTCTCTCTCTCTCTCTCTCTCTCTCTCTCTCTCTCAATTATGAATAAACTATATGGGTGGAAATGGAGCATGAAATATATAAGTTTTATTGATCGTACTGGGAACAGGGCAAGAGAGAGAGAGAGAGAGAGAGAGAGAGAGAGAGAGAGAGAGCGAGAGAGAGAGAGCGAGAGAGAGAGCGAGAGCGAAAGAGAGAGAGAGAGAGAGAGGAGGAGGAGGAAGTCATAATATGAGTGGAAAAGAGAAATGTGGGATGTGTAACAGAGAGAGAGAGAGAGAGAGATATATAGTTACATATATACACAGAATGCATAGACCTTGCGGTCCCTACTAGGCAGTTCGGACTTACTGCTTTATTATAATTTGCTACAAAGTGGAAGGCAAAGATAGCAAAGCAGAAAAGAGAGAGAGAGAGAGAGAGAGAGAGAGAGAGAGAGAGAGAGAGAGAGAGAGAGAGAGAGAGCGAGAGAGCGCGAGAGAGAGAGGTCAGCATTAATAAAGCAAGAGTGACCTGTTGACCGCCAGGGAGTGACTGGGAGGGGGAGGGGAGTGGAGGAGGGGGGGGGAGGGGAGGGGAGGGGAGGGGAGGGGAGGGAAGGGAAGGGTAGTTACTGAGGGGGGATAGAGGAATGGGGAGGTACAGATGAAAGGAGAAAGGGAGGGGAAAGTGAAAGGGGGAAGGAAGGAGGGTGAGAAGTGAGGGAGGAGGTGCTAAGGGGAATGGACAGGGGAGGGGAGAGAGAGGGTAGGAGAGGAGGAAGGGAATAGTGGGGAGGATAGAGGGGGAGGAGGGATAGAAGAAGTGAGGGGGAAGGGGTGGAAGGGAGGGGGACTGAGAGGAGAGGGTAGGTTTCTGAGGGGGGGGGGGGGAGGAGGGTGTCTGTGGGTCAAAGGAGGGGAGTACTGATGGAGGGAGATAGAGTGGGCAGGGAGCAGGGAGATATTACTGAGGGGAAAGGAAGGAGGGGAGGAGGAGAGGGAGAAGAGGAGGGGAGGGAAGAGTGAGGGAAGCGGAGGGGAGGGAAGAGAATGGAAGAAGAGGGATAAATGAGGGGAGGGGAGGGGAGAGGGAGGGAAGAAGGGATGGGAGGCAAGGAGGGGGGAGGGAAAAGGAAGGGGGTAGAAGAGGAGGGAAAGGTGAGAGTAAGGGGAGAGAAATAGGGAAGGCAAATGACGGAAGAGAGAGAGAGGGGGGGGGGGAGGGGGGACAATATGAGGGAGGGGGGCGGAGAGAACATCAGACTAGAACAGAAACGAGAACTAGAGAACAGACACAATATGAGAACACGCAACAGAGAAGGAATGAACGAAAGCATGAACAAATAATACACAAAACAAATGCACATATACATAAAATAAATACTATATATATCATCAGTTAGTCAGTCAGTTACCCTCATATATATATATATATATATATATATATATATATATATATATATTGGAAAGACTAACAGGTAAAGTCAAGTAGGAATATGTTGGGAGAAGACTAAAATGTTGGAGAAAATACAAGAGAGAGAGAGAGAGAGAGAGAGAGATTAAATATGAACCACTTTTTCTCGATTTCTTTTTATTCTTCCAATATCTCTATTTTTTCCCCCGTCGCCGTCTCTCGCTCGCTCTCTCTCTCTCTCTCTCTCTCTCTCTCTCTCTCTCTCTCTCTCTCATGAAGTAAGTAGGTAATGGAACTTAATAATCAGTAAACGACAGTAAATTATGCCATGGGAATCCCTTATGAGATACTAAGGTTTATTAAGGGGAGATATCCACTTGAGGGATATTTTTCTAGACCCCCCTCTCCCCCATGTTTAGCCCCATTGCTTTTGAGATTTTAAGACATTCGCCCCATTAGTTTGGCGATTTTAAGAACCCTCGCCCCATTTCTGTCAATTTTAAGACCATTCGTGCCATTTAGGTGTCGAGTTTTTCCTAGCGAGCGATAGCGAGCATGTAATTTAAGGGGAATCGGCCTTCGGCCGGGACATTTTTCTACCGAAAAATGTACAAATTTATCTTGAAAGGGGGTCTAAGGGGGAGTAATTTGAAGCTTGATGGAAGTCTAGGGAATCCACTAAAAACCTCCCCTTAAGTTTATAATACTGATGAGCCTCTTTCAGATTCATCAAGGATAATTATTGCGTATGTATATATTATTGCGTATGTATATATTATTGCGTATGTATATATTATTGCGTATGTATATATTATTGCGTATATTATTGCGTATGTATATATTATTGCGTATGTATATATTATTGCGTATGTATATATTATTGCGTATGTATATATTATTGCGTATGTATATATTATTGCGTATGTATATATTATTGCGTATGTATATATTATTGCGTATGTATATATTATTGCGTATGTATATATTATTGCGTATGTATATATTATTGCGTATGTATATATTATTGCGTATGTATATATTATTGCGTATGTATATATTATTGCGTATGTATATAGTGCGTATGTATATATTATTGCGTATGTATATATTATTGCGTATGTATATATTATTGCGTATGTATATATTTCTAAAACGTTACTCTCTTTTTCCCAGATATACGAAATATCACTTATAACTACTGTATGTTACTAACCCATCTGTCCCCTACTAACTTCCTAATCCTGCCACGGACATTCGTTCCAGGGCATTAGTTCCCTTTCCAATGTTCCCTTACCCACTCTAAACCACTGTTTGGACACTTGATCGTCAGTGTATTGGAGGACAAGCAGCCTAAGGGGGTCACTAGACCTGTTGTTGCTCGATTTCCTTTGTACAACCTATAATTAACACTTAAAGAGCGGGGCCCGACTTAAGTCCGTATCTAAAAAGCAGCAAGTTAGGAGCATTATTAAGGCTTTTAAAGGGTTAAAATCAAGTGCAAATGGCTGTGACTGCAGCAGGCCACACGGCCGACACCCAGGGCTTACCGCCGCCCACTGACTCATGCTCCCTCTGTTCTCGAGAGGCCGGCAGTGTAGCCAGTAGTGAGCGTAGATGGAAAAAATATGCCGCTATACGCTAAACTCCCATGTTGGTGGTACCACTGCATCAAAACGACGAGTGCTACGTAGCTCGTTCTGGTCTCATTTTGAAGCTTGTAGCGCCTAGATGTTTGCTGAATACATTTCTTTTCATGCAGATACTTGATTGATCATTCAGGAGGGCCTGAATATGCCCAAAATAGCCCAAAATCGCCCGCTAGACGAGGGTTAAATTGCATCCTCTTTCTAATCACAATCTATAGAATAATTTAATAGTATTCTCTTTCTATTAACGTAATGTTCAGAAAGTCGAGACGTGGCCAAGATATTATGCACTCCACATTATGGGAGCCCACCTCGCTTTTTGTTTTCTCTCTTTCTCTCCCTCTCTCTTTGGCTTGTATCCATTCTGCTCCATTCAGCCTACTGTTTTAAGATGTTTACCCCCATCCAGGTGTCAATATTTTCCTGGCGAGCGGTAGCGAGCCTGGATATATATATATATGTTTTGACAGCAAGCTAAATTTGTAAACATTTTCGACAGAAAAATTTCTCCGGCGAAGCCGGATTTCTCCATTCAATGCAGGCTCGCTATCGCTCGCCAGCAAGAAATCGACACCTGGATGGGGATAAACGTCTTAAAACAATTGGCTGAATGGGGCCGAATGGATACAAGCCTAGGAAAGAGAGAAAAGGAGAGAAAGATAAAATAAAAAACGGTGACCCCCTTAAGTCTCAGTAGCTCTATTTGGCATATAACAGAAAGAGTGTACACGATATTTTTAAATTTCTATTCTCTCTTTTCCTTCCCCCCCCCCCGTCTGCCCCTCTCTCTCTCTCTCTCTCTCTCATCCTTCTTTTGCGTCTTCTTCCATATTCTGTGACCTAATTCTTGACCTTTCTCTCTCTCTCTCTCTCTCTCTCTCTCTCTCTCTCAGCGTTACCTCCTCACTATGGGCTCTGTGTGACGTCCCAATTATGAAGGTAAACCAACAGTGGCAACCTGGATAATACGCAGTAGCCCTAGTGTACCAGGCTAAGGCATCACCAACCACTCCAAGGGCAAAATATAATCCTCTGAAGATTGTGACGCATTTTGACCATTTATTCTGGCTATTATTAGAGGTTTTAAGAACATAAGAACATAAGAAAATGGGAGTCTGCAGAAAGCCAATTGGCCCACACAAGGCAGATCCCTATGAAGTTTCAGAAGGAGCTGTGGGAATTATAAGGGTAAAGACTATCTCAATTAACCCTCTGACGTCCATACACCCTTCCTACTCTGATTGACATTCGTTTAATAATAGCCGGAGAACAGAACAGAAATGGGTATTGAATATTAATAGGGTTAAGGGGAGGTTTTTAGTTTGGTCTCTGGATATCCATCAAGCTTAAGATTACACCCCCTTGAGCCCCTTTCAAGATAAATTTGTAAATTTCCCGGCTGAAAGCCAGTTCCTCTTAAATTACAGGCTCGCTATCGCTCGCCAGGATAAAATCGACACCTACATGGCACGAAAGGTCTTAAAATTGACAGAAATGGGTCGAAGGTTCTTAAAATCGTCAAAATAATGGGACGAACGTCTTAAAATTAGAAAAGTAATGGGGCTAAACATGAGGGAGAAAGGAGTCAAGAAAGAAATCCCTCAAGTGGAAATCTCCCCTTAAGTCTGGCCTTATCAAGTGTTTGCTAAATGATTAAGCAACTCAGTAGATGGATTCGTATGTAATTATATAAGGTTTTATTTCAACCCAGATAATTTTAGGCATAACTGTAGAAAAATATATCTACTATAGTGTGTGATAACCTCTACCCTGTGGAAATGTAGATACTTTGAAACTCTCTCTCTCTCTCTCTCTCTCTGAATAAGCTAGTCTCCACTCCCCAACACCCACCGTCCTCTGTACCACCTAGTTCACACTCATAATTCTCCTCTCTCTCTCTCTCTCTCTCTCTCTCTCTCTCTCTCTCTCTCTCTCTCTCTCTCTCTCTCTCTCTCTCTCTCTCTCTCTCTCTCTCTCTCTCTCTCTCTCCGTATGTATCCCTCTTCTCTTTCACCCTCACTCTCTCTATTTCCTATTTCCTTTAACCCAGCGCAGATTAAGAGGCGACTTAATTCAAGTGTTCAAAATCATCAAAGGCATCGACAATATGAACTGCAGTAAGTACTTCACTATCGACCAATCTAATTACACGCGGGGAAACGGTTTAACAAAAATATGTAAATCTTTTAACTCACACGAGTCTAAGATTTTTGTCTTCAATCGAGTTGTCAACTTGTGGAATGGGCTTCCCCGAGACGTTATAGACTGCAGCACCGTTGATTCTTTTAAACTTCGTCTAGACAAACACCTTGCCTCAAACCCGAGATTGACTGCCTTTGTAAATGAATAACTATATTTTTGCCTGACATTCATCAAGGATTAATTAAGATGTAACTCTCTCTTTTCCAGATACACGACATATCACTTATTATTTTGTTTGCTATATTATTAACCCAACTGTCCCCTACTAACATCTCCTAATCCTGCCATGGTCATTAGTTCCAGGGCAGTAGTTCCTTTCCAATTTTCCCTTACCCATTCTAAACCACTGGTAGGACACTTGTTCATCAGTGTTTTAGAGGGCAAGCAGCCTAGAGGGATCGCTAAGTCTGTTGTTGCTTTATTTCCTTTGTACTCTCTCATCTGCACATCCCACTCTAATATGACTTCCTACTCTCTCTCTCTCTCTCTCTCTCTGTATGTATCCCGCCGTATCACTCACACACACACACACACACACACAAACTCACTCTGTATATATCCCCACTTGTCTTTCTCTCTCTCTCGCTCGCTCTCTCTATCTCTCAGCCAATCACTTCCTAGGTCTTCACTCAAAGTGTTTTTATTAGTTTATTAAAACATACTAGTGAGTTAATTAAACTGACCTTGACTTTGTGGCTGAGAGAGAGAGAGAGAGAGAGAGAGAGAGAGAGAGAGAGAGAGAGAGAGAGAGAGAGAGAGAGAGAGAGAAAGAGACAGAGACACAGAGAGAGAGAGAGAGAGAAAGCCCTTTTATAAGATAAGCTTGTAAAAATCGTCTAAAGCCAACTTTGAATATACCCCAAAATATTATATACCTTTTCTATCCTCATGTTTAATTATATGCAGGCTACTATTAAACCATTTCATTCAATTTAAATATGGCCTCCAGCAATAAACAGGCTTCGAACTACCTCACTCAGCCATCATTGCTACCACAGATCGACCTTCTTGAACGGACTAAAATCGTCTAAATGTACAGTCGCTAGAATAAAATGAAAAGGACGTCGTCGGTACAGAAGGGGTTACCATATCAGGGGAAGGCATAGACTAGGAGTGGATTTAAGGGGAGGTTTTTAGTGTGTTTCCTAGACCTCCATCAAGCTTGAAATTACACCCCCTTGAACCCCTTTCAAGATAAATTTGTACATTTTTCGGTAGAAAAATTTCCCGGCCGAAGGCCGGTTCCTCTTAAATTACAGGCTCGCTATCGCTCGCCAGGAAAAAATCGACACCTAAATGGCACGCAAAGTCTTAAAAGTTACATAAATGGGGTGACAGTTCTTAAAATCGTCAAACTAATGGGGCGAACGTCTTAAAATCTCAAAAGCAATGGGGCTAAACATGAGGGAGAAAGGGGTAAAGAAAAAATCCCCCAAAGTGGAAATCTCCCCTTAACGGGGGTAGGGTTTACTTGTGTGTTTGTTTATTTATTAACCCTTTCACGCTTTTATGACGCAGAGGTTGCCAGATTAGCAATAAGAAATAGAGTTCTCTCAGTCTTATAATTATATATGCTATGCTATATGCTATATAGCATAGCATATATAATTACCTCTCCAAAATTAGTTTTCTGCCCACAGCTAACTCAAAGACAACTGCAGAGGTTGAAGTAACTAAACTAAAGGTTTATAAATACCCCTGATGGTAACAAAGGCTTTAAAGTATCCCCAATAGGCTCCACACAGCTAACTCAAAGACAACTGCAGAGGTTGAAGTAACTAAACTAAAGGTTTATAAATACCCCTGATGGTAACACAGGCTTTAAAGTATCCCCAATAGGCTCAACACAGCTAACTCAAAGACAACTGCAGAGGTTGAAGTAACTAAACTAAAGGTTTAAAGTATTAAAGCTTTAAAGTATCCCCAATCGGCTAAAAATCGCGTCATATGCGTGAAAGGATTAATGTATTATTTCATCCGATTCTATAAACACATGAATAATTTAAGTTTGCAGTAGATATAATGGGGTCAATATGATTACCTTCTTTTGGGTTGGGTTGGGTTTTCTTTGTTTGTTTGTTTATTGTTTGTTGTTGTTGTTGTTGTTGTTGTTGTTGTTTGTTTGTTTGTTTGTTTGTTTGTTTGTTTGTTTGTTTGTTTGTTTGTTTGTTTGTTTGTTTGTTTGTTTGTTTGTTGATCTATCTATTTATTTATTATTATTGTAGTGTCCTCCCTAGACCCCCATGAAGCTTAACAAAACACATCCCCAAGATCCCCTTCGAGACATAATTATATATTATTCGGTAAACAACTGTCTCGGTCGAAGGCCAGTTCCTCCAAAATTACAGCCTCACCAGGAACAAATCGACACCTAAATGGCACGAAAGGTCTAAATATTGACAAAGAATGGGGGGGAAAAGTCTGAAAATCGTCAAACTAATGGGGCGAACGTCACGAAATCTCAAAACCAACGGGGCTAAACATGAGGAAGGAGAAGGGGGTCCAGAAAAAAACCCTGAAAAACCTCCATGGGCGTGTTATTTTCATCAGCAATATTATCAAGCTACGGTATTCTGTAATCCGTGCTAGCCCCACCTGTGCCACACACTTGTTAACGGCCGCCATCACAACACCTGCTCCGGCTCGTTAAATACCTGTGCCGCACCTGTCCTGGTACAGTCGGCCGCACAAGTTCCGCCCTCGCACTGATTTTAACCCCTTCTGTACCGGCGACGTCTTTCTTATTGGAGTTCCGCTACATTTAGACGATGTTATGAAGCTTAGGAAGGATATATGGCAGCTAAAAGGGTTCATTGGGATAGTTTGTAGCCTTTTAATGGATAGACGTCCTTCCTAACCTGGATAAAATCGTCTAATAGTTGCCAGAATACAATGAAAAGGGCGTCACGGGTACTGAAGGGGTTAATGTATAGCAATGTATAATTATAGTGTGATTGTCTGCTTAGGGTAATTGGATAAGGGGTAATGGGCGTATATATATTTCCTCATTTATATATGCATATATAATTGTCTTAGTTTCCTCCCTAGACCTCCATCAAGCTGTAAAAAACACCCTCTAGGGTCTAGACCCCTCCCATCTTTCAAGTTAAATTTGTACATTTGTCGGTAGAAAAATGTACCGCCCGAAGAACGATTACTTCTATAATTACAAGCTCGCTATCGCTCGCAAGAAAAAAGTCGACACCTAAATGGCACAAAAGATCTAAATATGGACAAAGAAATGGGGCGTAAAATCTTAAAATCGCCAAACTAATAGGTCGAACTTCTTAAAATAAAACAAACAAACAATGGGGCTAAACACGAGAAAGAAGGGGGACGAGAAAAACGACCTATCTCCCCTTAATAAATGGTTGATTAATAATTACACCTATTTTATGTGTAGCAATGTAAATAATGTGTAGGCTATGTGTATAATTATGCTTAGGGTAGTTTCATAATAGACAGTTGATTTATATTTACTCCCAGAATTGTATGTATAGACATGAAAATGGTGTGTGTGTATGCTTAGGGTATATACAGGGTGTCCCAGGAGGAAAGGGCATAACTTTGGGAAATGATAGAACAAGGTATTCTAAGCAAAAAATGTTCCATAACAAAAATTCCAAATCTCAACCGTTAAAAAGATATTGAAGATTGAATGTAGTGCACTCCCCCGCATCACTGTAATGGACTCTTCCATGTCAAATAGTTTCCAACTGGTCCATAGTGAGCTAATATGTCCATAATAATTTTGCAACTTACAGAATTATAGTATCTTTATAATAACATGGTAAAATAATTGCAGAAAGATGTAGGTGTGATAGGCACTAGGACAGCTAGGCCAGCCTTATGGGGAAATACTTAAGAAAATGCCATTTTCAACTTGCAATATCTCTATACCGGTCGAGATTTGGAATATTTCTTATAGAACATTTTAGGCTTAGAATATTGTCTTCTACCATTTCCCAAAGTTATGCCCTTTCCTCCTGGGACACCCTGTTTAACTACTACTATTTTATGTATAGAAATGAAAATAATGTGAGTGTATGCTTAGGGTAAATTATTAATAAACCGTTGATTTAGAACTACCAGTATTTTACGTATAGCAATGTATTTAGTGTGCTTGTATGCTTAGGGTAGTTTCATAACAAACAGCTGATTTAATATAACCCTAATTAATTACTGAATAACGAACGACTCTCGTAATTCAGTCATAGTATCTATATTCCCCTTGGGGGATCATGACGCGTTTTGACAGCTTTTCCGGCTACCATTAAACCATTGTATACAGTTAAGGAAGGATCAGTGGCAATCATAAGGGTATAGACTATCGCAATTAACCCTCTGACATCCATACACCCTTCCCAATCTGAATAAAATCGTCTAATAAGAGCCAGCAATCAGAAATGAGTATCGGATCTTGATAGCGTTAACAAAGGAGTACACAGGAGTACAAAGGAAATCAAGCAACAACAGATCTAGTGACCCTTCTAGGCTGCTTGTCAAATACAGGAGGGGAACATAACTTATGCAACCAACTGTACACCCGCACAAAAGAGTGTAGTCAATCGGGTTTTTATTTACTTCTCTAACTCTATTCAACATGACCGTTATTGAATGAGATCTTTGTAGGAAACCAGCTGCCTAGAATCTATCTTGGGTTAAGGGGAGATCTCCACTTGAGGGATTTTTTCCTTGACCCCTTTCTCCCTCATGTTTAGCCCCATTGCTTTTGATATTATAAAACGTTCGCCCCATTAGTTTAGCGATTTTAAGAACTTTCACCCCATAATAAGACCTTTCGTGCCATTCAGGTGTCGATTTTATCCTGGCGAGCGATAGCGAGCCTGTAATTTAAGAGGAACCGGCCTTCGGCCGGGACATTTTTCTACCCAAAAATGTACAAATTTATCTTGAAAGGGACTCAAGGGGGTATAATTTTTAGCTTGATGGAGGTCTAGGGAACAAAGTAAATACCTCCCCTTAAGCTGCCGATATGAACGTGTAAAAAAAGAATATTATACCAGAAATATAATGGTTATGGGGAGGTATTTAGTTTGTTCCCTAGACCTCCAGCAAACTTAAAATTACACCCCCTTGAGTCCCTTTCAAGATTAATTTGTACATTTTTGGGTAGAAAAATGTCCCGGCCGAAGGCCGTTTCCTCTTAAGTTACAGGCTCGCTATCGCTCGCCAGGATAAAATCGACACCTGAATGGCACGAAAGGTCTTAAAATTTAAGTTCTTAAAATCGCCAAACTAACGGGGCGAACGTTTTATAATATCAAAAGCAATGGGGCTAAACATGAGGGAGAAAGGGGTCAAGAAAAAAATCCCTCAAGTGGAAATCTCACCTTAAAGGAAGAGGGCTGTTTATTCTGGATCCCGTTCTCCCTCATGTGTACATTTTTCGGTAGAAAAAAAATCGGCCGGTTTCTCTTAAATTACAGGCTCGCTATCGCTCGCCAGGAAAATATCGACACGTAAATGGCACGAAAGGTCCTACAATTGACAGAAATGGGGCGAAAGTTCTTAAAATCGCCAAACTAATGGGGGCGAACGTCTTAACATCTCAAAAGCAATGGGGCTAAACATGAGGGAGAAAGAGGTCAAGAAAAAAATCCCTGAAGTGAAAATATCCCCTTAAGAGGGACCTATGTTACTAAGAGGGTTTATTGGGATCGTATTTACCCATTGGAGTCGTAGAGGTAGATTATATAAAAAAAATATATAATAATAATCGTCTAAGGTAACCAGACAATGACGAAAATTACGTAATGGTGGTATATATGCTATAGGGGTGCAATGCCTGGTGAGTTATCTGCTCAACAGGTGGCGTTGTGTGTGTGTAAGTGTGAGAGTCCGAGTGTAGGGGGTGAGACAGTGAAGCACGGGAACGAGGTGGCTTCAGAGATGGGGTCGTTTCGGGCCATGAGTGAGCACCGTGCCTCATGTGAAGACAATATGGCAGGTGCGCTCGTTGTACTCTACGTGCTTCACATGTCTCACTCCCTAGACTGGAACAAGACCTCACGGGCTTCACTGTTCATTGTAAAGCGGTGAATGTTAAGGCTCTCAGCCTATGCCGGAGAGGAAGTAAGTTGGGAAAAAAAAAAAAAAAAAAAGGGTTAAATGAATCCAAAGCCGATTGATATAAAGCTTGATATAAAAACATTATAATAAAGTCAATACTATAAAATACGATCTTTTATAATTTGGTAAGGCGCTGGGGGAGTCCAGGGAATTAAATGATATAGTCTGTATCTTCCTGATTCCCAGAAGTTCACTCTAAGCGGTATAATATCTTCCAATGTTTAACAAAATTGAATGAAAAGTACAGTCGGTCAAATAAGTGATGGCGCAGCACCAAGTATATTTCTATCAATAATTGGTATCATAACTATCAAAACATACATTCATCGTCTCGAGCGAGATATACAAACCTGTTCCAATCTTGACACACCCTGTACAACAACTGACAGACATCAATACAGTGGTGACCGGTCAACTCAACCAGTAGACCATTTCAACCAGTAGCTCTCAACCAGTACCAAATCAACCAATACGGTTAGGTTAGGTTAGGTTAGTACTATATTTTGGCACTGGTTTGGTTGGTCTGGGTTAATTTGGCACTGGTTGAAATGGTCTACTGGTTGAGATGACATGGAACCCAATACAGCACACAACGAGGAAAACGTAATGCCAGCGGAGACACGACTTATTTGACCAACCGGACATGATCGTGGTGAAAGGGTTAACAATACAGCTAATACACACATATCACCCACTTGTGACTTGTACGGTCGAGGTTAAGGGGAGATCTCCACTTGAGGGACTTTTTTCTTGACTCCTTTCTCCCTCATGTTTAGCCCCATTGCTTTTGATATTATAAAACGTTTGCCCCATTAGTTTAGCGATTTTAAGAACTTTTACCCCATATTAAGACCTTTCGTGCAATTCAGGTGTCGATTTTATCCTGGCGAGCGATAGCGAGCCTGTAATTTAAGAGGAACCGGCCTTCGGCCGGGAAATTTTTCTACCGAAAAATGTACAAATTTATCTTGAAAGGAACTCAAGGGGGTGTAATTTTAAGCTTGATGGAGGTCTAGGGAACAAACTAAATACCTCCCCTTAATAAGTGTTGTCAGATATTTCACAAAGTTTCGGACACCGAGTAATACTGAGGGATAAGCACTTTTCCCAGTAACTATGAAGATACCAATTACCACTTGTTGAGCGATAACCACTGGGATCTACGACAACACTTAATACCCCCGATTGGTACCAGACCCTAACTACTATTACCTAACAGTGTTGTAGTACAGCAGCTGTTACTACTACTACTACTACTACCCCTCCCACCAGGTATGCTACGCGTACTCTACATCTGTCGCTCATGAAGGGGAGAGATATCCACTTGAGGATTTTTTTTTTCTGGACCCCTTTCTCCCTCATGTTTAGCCCCATTGATTTTGATATTTTAAGACATTCGCACCATAATTAAGAACTTTCGCCCCATTTCTGTCAAATTTAAGACCTTTCGTGCAATTTAGGTGTCGATGTTTTCCTGGTGAGCGATAGCGTGCCTGTAATTTAAAACGAACCGGCCTTTGGCCGGGAAATTTTTCTACCGAAAAATGTACACATTTATCTTGAAAGGGGGCCTAGAGGGTGAAACTTTAAGCTTGATGGAGGTCTAGGGAACTAACTAAAAACCTCCCCTTAACCTGTGTGCTCTACGTCCCATACACAACACCAATGTCCTATATATGTCACACACCTTTAAGGGGAGATTTCCACTTGAGGGATTTTTATCTTAACCCCCTTCTCCCTCATGGTTAGCCCCATTGCTTTTGATATTTTAAGACGTTCGCCCCATTAGTTTGGCGATTTTAAGAACTTTTGCCCCATTTCTGTCAATTTTAAGACTTTTCGTGCCAATTAGGTGTCGATTTTTTCCTGGCGAGCGATAGCGAGCCTGTAATTTAAAAAGAATCGGCCTTCGGCCGGGACATTTTTCTAGCGAAAAATGTACACATTTATTTTGAAAGGGGGTCTAGGGGCTGTAATGTTAAGCTTGATGGAGGTCTAGCGAACTAACTAAAAACCTCCCCTTAATATCCGCCTACAACAATGTCCTATACATGTCACACACCTGTCACAATGTCCTATACATGTCACACACCTGTCACATTCTCCTACACCTGGTATACACGTGACCTTTATCAACACCACTTGTATACACCTGTTAACCTCTTCAGCACCAGGACGCCTTTTTGACCTTGGATTCTGGTTAAAATTATATGATTTTCTACAGTTTAAGAAAGACCTAAGGTAATTCTGGCTAAAATTATATGATTTTCTACAGTTTAAGAAGGACCTAAGGTAATTCTGGCTAAAATTATATGATTTTCTACAGTTTAAGAAAGACCTAAGGTAATTCTGGCTAAAATTATATGATTTTCTACAGTTTAAGAAAGACCTAAGGTAATTCTGGCTAAACTTAGATGATTTTCTGCAGTTTAAGAAAGACCTAAGGTAATTCTGGCTAAAATTAGATGATTTTCTGCAGTTTAAGAAAGACCTTAGGTAATTCTGGCTAAAATTAGATGATTTTCTGCAGTTTAAGAAAGACCTAAGGTAATTCTGGCTAAAATTAGATGATTTTCTGCAGTTTAAGAAAGACTTAAGGTAATTCTGGCTAAAATTATATGATTTTCTACAGTTTAAGAAAGACCTAAGGTAATTCTGGCTAAAATTAGATGATTTTCTAGTTTAAGAAGGACCTATGATACTAAGAGGGTTTATTGAGATCCTATTAACCCATTTGAGTCGTATAGATAGATCACAAACTAAAGAAAATCGTCTAATGGTACCCAGAACACGATGATTAATATGTAATGGTGATGAAGGGGTGTGAACAGTCCAGACCACTTGTGTACACCTGTTCACCTTCCCTCTATCTCTAATAAACATATGCATTACAGGAATTTAAGAACTTTCGCTCCATTTCCGTCAATTTTAAGACCTTTCGTGCAATTTAGGTGTCGATTTTATCCTGGCGAGCGACAGCGAGCCTGTAATTTAAGAGGAACCGGCTTTCAGCCGGGACATTTTTCTACCGAAAAATGTACAAATTTATCTTGAAAGGGGCTCAAGGGGGTGTAATCTTAAGCTTGATGGATATCTAGAGACCAAACTAAAAACCTGCCCTTAAGGTGTTCAGTTTACCACCAACTGCACCAAACAGACTATGTACCTATAATGACCTGCCTCACACGTGTCTTACAGGTGTTAAGGGGGGTGACCTGTTTTGGTTCTGTCCTTTTCTATCTTTCTCTGGCTTGTATCCATTTGGCCCCATTCAGCCTACTGTTTTAAGACGTTTATCCCCATCCAGGTGTCAATGTTTTACTGGTGAGCGGTAGCGAGCCAGCATATTTTTCATTTTTGTTTGACAGCAGGCTAAATTTGTACATTTTTCGATAGAAAAATGTCTCCAGCGAAGCCGGATTTCTTCATATAATGCTGGCTCGCTATCGCTCGCCAGGAAGAAATCGACACCTAGATGGGGATAAACGTCTTAAAATAATTGGCTGAATGGGGCCGAATGGATACAAGCCAGAGAAAGAGAGAAAAGGACAGAAATAACAAAAAACAGGTCACCCCCCTTAAGCCGGAGTCACACGAGCCCTTTTTCGAGCAATTTTTACGGGCAATTATGGTCTGGAAGCTTAAAAAATGACACTTTATTAGAATTCATCCGCCTAACATAATCTACCTTCAGTCTAGTTACCGATACCAGTGCCAAAAATTCCCGAAACAATAAGAGAAAAAACTTACTTATGGAAAATTGACGGAAAAAGCGCTCGTGTGACAGCGGCTTTATATATACTGACCTACACCTGTTACTACCAGCTGTTACACCTTCCTACACACAACAGATGTAGCCATCAACACCCCTCCCTCGCTATCACTCCCGCAATAGCGAGCCTGTAATATAGGAGGAACCGGCCTTGAAGGGGGCGTTTAGGGGGCGTTTAGGGGGTGTTTTTTATCTTGAAGGAGGCATTTAGGGGGTGTTTTTTATCTTGAAGGGGGCATTTAGGGGGTGTTTTTTTATCTTGAAGGGGGCATTTAGGGGGTGTTTTTTAAGCTTGATGGAGGTCTAGCAAGGTTGCTTTAAAATAAATAAATATATAGACCAATAAAAGTAATCCTTACCCCCTTCTGTCAATCACGTACACATCTGTCAAAGGTCTGTACATCTGTCCCACCCACCACTCCTCAACCCACTCTTCCCCGTACACATCTGTCAAAGGTGTGTACATCTGTCACACCCACCACTCCTCAACCCACTCTTCCCCGTACAGATCTGTCAAAGGTCTGTACATCTGTCACACCCACCACTCCTCAACCCACCACTCTTCCCCGTACACATCTGTCAAAGGTCTGTACATCTGTCACACCCACCACTCCTCAACCCACTCTTCCCCGTACAGATCTGTCAAAGGTCTGTACATCTGTCACACCCACCACTCCTCAACCCACTCTTCCCCCCCCCGTACACATCTGTCAAAGGTCTGTACATCTGTCCCACCCACCACTCCTCAACCCACTCTTCCCCCCCGTACACATCTGTCAAAGGTCTGTACATCTGTCCCACCCACCACTCCTCAACCCACTCTTCCCCCCCCGTACACATCTGTCAAAGGTCTGTACATCTGTCCCACCCACCACTCCTCAACCAACTCTTCCCCCCCGTACACATCTGTCAAAGGTCTGTACATCTGTCCCACCCACCACTCCTCAACCCACTCTTCCCCCCCGTACACATCTGTCAAAGGTCTGTACATCTGTCCCACCCACCACTCCTCAACCCACCACTCTTCCCCGTACAACATTTGTGTACAAGTGTTTTCATGCCCTTCCCTCGTGTACAGGTGTTATTATGCTTGTCTGTTTGTCTTGCGTTATTTGGAGTTTTTGGGGGCAATAATTTTTCCTTTCTTTATTATTTTAGTTTGGTCCGTAGATATCCTTCAAGCTTAAGATTACACCCCCTTGAGCCCCTTTCAAGATAAATTTGTACATTTTTCGGTAAAAAAATGTCCCGGCCGAAGGCCGCTTACTCTTAAATTACAGGCTCGCTATCGCTTGCCAGGAAAAAATCGACACCTAAATGGCACGAAAGGTCTTAAAATTGACAGAAATGGGGTGAAAGTTCTTATAATCGCCAAACTAATGGGGCGAACGTCTTAAAATATCAAAAACAATGGGGCTAAACATGAGGGAGAAAGGGGTTCAGAAAAAATCCCTCGAGTGGAAATCTCCCCTTAACCCCTCCAGTATTAGTGAGTCTTGTTTATTGGATGTCAGCTAAATTTAGACGCTTAGAAGCTTAGAAAAGATATATGGTAGCTAAAAGGATTAATTGAGATAGTCGGTAACGTTGTAATGTGTAGCCGTCCTTCTTTTTCTTTTTTTCTTTTTTTAATGTGTAGCCGTCCTTAAGTTTTTTTTTTTTTTTTTTTTTTTTTTAGTGTAGCCGTCCTTTTTTTTTTTTTTTTTTTGTGTGTAGCCGTCCTTAAGTTTTTTTTTTTTTTTTGTGTAGCCGTCCTTATTTTTATTATTTTTTTTTTGTAGCTGTCCTTAAGTTTTTTTTTTTTTTTTTTTGTCTATGTGATTGAGGGAGGCAAAAGGCAGAACTGCCTATAGGGAGTGCTTCCCCCATAGTTGAAAGAGTGACAGGGCCAAAATCAAGGGACGTTCGAGCCAATATAATTGTCTAATAGTTGCCAGAATACACTGAAAAGGATATACTGAAGGGGTTAAGGGGAGATAGGTCGCTTTTCTAGACCCGCTTCTCCCTCATGTTAAGCCCGGATTACAGTATGTTTTGAGATTATAAGACCTTCGACCTATTGGTTTGACGAGTCTAAGACCTTTCACCCCATTTCGTTGTCCATTTTAGTACCTTTCGTGCCATTCATGGGTCGATTTTTCCAGGCGAGCGATAGCGAGCCTGTAATTTTAGTTAGACATTCGGCCGAGACATTTTTCTACCGAAAAATTTATATAGTTATCTTCAAAGGGGGTCTAGGGGGTGATTTTTTTAAGCTTGATGGAGGTCTAGGGAAGAAACTAATATATATATATATATATATATATATATATATATATATATATATATATATATATATATATATATATATATATATATATATATATATACAAAAAGTGCCAGACGAGCCCATCTTCACAAGGGTGCGCTCCACCTCTTCGAATAGTCTGCTGCACCAATTCTCAAACAACAACAAAGGGCGGTACGTTCTTCGGTGCCACTAGCAACAGTGGCGAACTCCACATAGGTGACATATGTAGGTGTATATATATATATATATATATATATATATATATATATATATATATATATATATATATATTTTTTTTTTTTTTTTTTTTTTTTTTTTTCTTTAAGAGACAATGAACGGTGGAAGGAAAAACACAGATAAAACAAAAAGGTCCATGTGCCTAAAGGCATCCTCCATTCATAAAATGTTTGTAACAACTGGATTTAAACATTTGTAGATTGTAAGTTTGTGGAAAGCAATTCGAGGGAAGTGAATTCCAAAGAGTAGTAGTTCTGGGGATAAATGAATTCTGATAAGCAGAAGTTCTGCATTGTGGGGGAGAAAGTGTAAATTCATGGGCGCTCTCAGCTGCCCTAGTTCTACGGGGAAAGATGTGGAGAGGCGGCACAATTGAAGCAAGTTCTTCGGAACAATTGCTGTGAAAATATCTGTAGAATAATGCAAGGGATGCAACGTTTCTTCGTATGGATAATGTAGGAAGGTCCTGTGTGATTGCAGGGTTATTGCTTAATCTAATAGCTTTATTTTGAATTTTGTCCAACTGCCTCAATGCAATATATATATATATATATAAACCCTATCCCCATAATATCCTTCGGTTTTCAATATTGCAGGCACACATTTTTGTTGCTCACCTGTTCCTCTGCAATATGTTACCTGCTGTACACACCTGAGAACACCTGTGGCTCCTTACCTGAAATTAAAGAGAAAGGTGGAGGTTAATTTGATGTACATAATTGTCTTGAGGGTAATGTTAAGGTGTTTAGAGCAAGGGTAACCCATTCAGTACCCCAGGGACGTTCTTTTCATCCTATTCTGGCAACTATTAGATGACTTTATTCAGCTTAGGAAGGACCTCTAGCAATAATAAGCCTTCCCACTATATCAACCAACCCGTCTAACTACCGCAGATCCTTCTTAGGCTGCATCATATCGTCTAAATACAGCTAGAATAAGAGATAACACACGTCGCTGGTACTCAAAGGGTTATGAGGGGGAGGGGTGGGGTGGGGTAAATTTAAAGGGCTTTGGAATTTAAGTTCTGAGGTCAATTTAATACATAACAAGCGGGCATACACTCACTGATACACACACACTCACACACATACACTCTCTCTCTCACACAATCACTGACACGCACACATATACTCACTCACACACACACTCAATGAAACATACACTCCCTCACACACACACTCTCAATGAAACATACACTCCCTCACACACACACACACACTCTCAATGAAACATACACTCCCTCACACACACAAACACACTCTCAATGAAACATACACTCCCTCACACACATACACACACTCTCAATGAAACATACACTCCCTCACACACACACACACACACTCTCAATGAAACATACACTCCCTCACACACATATACACGGATTAGGCATGCCAATACATACACAAACTTTTCTAAGCCAAGTAAATACACTCATGTGCACAAACAAACGCTTACATAAACACACTGACTGACTCATATACATCATACACACTCTCTCCCCCACACACACACATACACACTCTCTCTCTCTCTCACACACACATTTTGCCAATTCCCGGAAAGGTGTAACAAGCAAATGGATAATTATACGAACCACAGGTAATGGACTGTACACCTGAGAGAGAGAGAGAGAGAGAGAGAGAGAGAGAGAGAGAGAGAGTAATAGGGGAGGAAGATTAAAGTGGGAGAGAGACAAGATAAGAGGGAGGGTGACGGGAAAATTGGGGGGGGGGGGGGGGGGGAGGAGGAGGGGAGTAAGTGAGGGGAAAAGGAGGTGGAGGTGGTGGTGGTGGTGGTGGTGGTGGGGGGGGGGGGGAGGAATAGGTGGTTGTGGTGGTGTGGAGGGGGAGGGGGAATAGGTGGAGGTGGTGGTGGAAGAGGGGGGAGGGGGAGGAGGAATAGGTGGTTGTGGTGGTGGAGGGGGAAGAGGTGGAGGTACAAAGTACAAAGGAGTACAAAGGAAATCAAGCAACAACAGATCTAGTGACCCTTCTAGGTTGCTTGTCCTCCAAAACACTGAGGATCAAGTGTCCAAACAGTGGTTTAGAGCGGGTAAGGGAACATTGGAAAGGGAATTACTGCCCTGGAACTAATGTCCGTGGCAGGATTAGGAAGTTAGTAGGGGACAGATGGGTTAGTAACTGAGGGGGGGATAAAATAAAGTTATTCATTTACAAACGTAGTCAGTCGCGGGTTTGATGCGAGATATTTGTCTAGGCGGAGTTTAAATGAATCAACGGTGATGCAGTCTATAACGTTTCGGGGAAGCCCATTCCACAAGTTGACAACTCGATTGAAGAAGAAATTCTTAGATTCGTGTGAGTTAAAAGATTTACCAATAATTTTGCAACCGTTTCCCCGCGTGTAATTAGATTGGTCGATAGTGAAGTACTTACTACAGTTCATATTGTTGATGCCTTTGATGATTTTGAACACTTGAATTAAGTCACCTCTTAATCTGCGCTGGGTTAAAGGAAATAGATTTAATTCTCTAAGATGCTCTTCGTATGGTTTGTTCTTTAGGCTAGGTATCATTTTGGTAACTCTACGTTGAACTCGTTCTAGCTTGTTTATATCTTTTTGGTAATAAGGTGGTGGTGGTGGGGCGGGGGGAGGGGGAACAGGTGGATATGGTGGTGGTGAAGGTGGAAGAGGGAGGGAGGAGGAAGAGGTGGTTGCTGTGGATGTGGTGATGGTGGAGGTGGAAGAGGGGTGAGGATAAGAGGAGGAGGTGGTGGTGGTGGAGGAGGAATGGGGGAGGGGGAACTGGAGGAGAAGGATAAGGAGGTGGAGGTAGAAGAGGGGGATCCTGGATTTTGTTTTGTTTTAAAGATGGATGGAGGTCTAGGAAAGGACAATAGGAAAATAATAAATACATGAACAAAATCTGGCATATGTGAAATATTATGACCCATATATTAGGGGAAGAATAACGCACTTAAATTTATCAAATCAGTTATAAGTGGGTAGGGAGTGAGAGAGAGAAGGGAGGGAGGGTGGAATTTCTCCTCCCTGCCTCCCCTTGATCAGTGTTTGCAAGCTTACGATCATTGCAGGGCACCTCCTACTGACTCACTCGTATACGTACCTAGTATATGGGATACATGGGGTATATCTGGGCTTGAGGGATGATCCTAGAGCCCTGCCATCGCCTCCATGATCATTATGGTGCATGAGTGTGTGTGTGAGGTTTAAGTGTATTATGATGTTTGGTATTGAAAGTTGACATGTAGGTTTATTCCTGAACCAATTTTTAGCCGCCTGGGTCTATGCCCATGGTTTTGGTACGAGTTTGAAATCTTAAATACCGGAAGGAACTTCGCCATCGCCCAATAAAGCATTTCGAGAGTAACGTCGCCGTTTATAGGTTAACGGTAGACGATTTTCTTTAGTAAATAATAAACTTCTAGGACTCTAAAGGGGAAATAAATAAACTATCTATATGACAGGACCATCTGAAACTGAATAAATTCGTCCATTGTTAGCCAGAATAAGAAGTAAAAGGGGTATCATTGTGTTGAAGGGGGTAAAAAATGGACTGAAAATGTGTGAATAATTCGCAATACATCAAGAAACCCGCTGACATGATTACAAGCCGGCTGGGTGTACTTTGATAAAGAGACCCATGGTGTGACCTGTCTGACGGCTCTCAAGCCCTATTATATTGGTAGCCGATTTTTTTGTTTTTTTTTTGGGGGGGGGGGGGGTTGTATTGCATTATGCTTTTTTGTATTTTTTATCCTTCATCATCACCTTTTTCTTATCTTTCTTCTTCTTCTTGTTTCTTCTTCTGCTTCTTGTTTCTTCTTCTTCCTTCTTCTTCTGCCTTCTTCTTCTTCTTCCTTCTTCTTCTTGTTTCTTCTTCTCCTTCGTTCTTCTTCTTCTTCTTCTTGTTTCTTCGTCTTTAACCTCTTTTTTTTTTTTTTTCTTATTTCCTCCTCTTACTCTTCCTCCTCCTTCTCCTTCTTCTTCCTAAGGTGTTACACAGGTATATAATCACCATAGACAGGTTATACTTGTACTTGACGGCTCCCAACTCTATTTAACAAGGTAGCGGAATTGGCTTCGAAATGATATCCTTTAAGGGGAGGTTTTTAGTGTGTTTCCTAGACTTCCATCAAGCTTGAAATTACACCCCCTTGACCCCCTTTCAAGATAAATTTGTACATTTTTCGGTAGAATAATGTCCCGGCCGAAGGCCGGTTCCTCTTAAATTACAGGCTCGCTATCGCTCGCCAGGAAAAAATTGACACCTAAATGGGACGACAGGTCTTAAAAGTGACATAAATGGGGTGAAAGTTCTTAAAATCGCCAAAATAATGGGGCGAACATCTTAAAATCTCAAAAGCAATGGGGCTAAACATGAGGGAGAAAGGGGTCCAGAAAAAAATCCCTCAAGTGGAAATCTCCCCTTAACTTGCATATTCATTTTTGTAAGTGTCTTGTATTATTTTCTTCATGTCTTTGTTTACATTCTTCTTCACCATCAAAACTTGTATATTCTGTTTGTCTGCTATTATTGTGTTTCTTCCTTTCCATTGTTCATCATCATCATCATTCCTGTGTCTTATTCATCTTGCTATCATCATCTCATCTTTCTCCTTCTCCTTCCCCTCCTTCTTCTTCTTTTTAAGGTGTTACACGGATATATATATATATATATATATATATTTTTTTTTTTTTTTTTTTTTTTTTTTTTATCATCTTATGAGTAATAGTACTATTTGTTTATTTACCTGTCAATATATGTGTTTGTTTAATTGGTGTCCTTTTATATCACTCTCCTTTCCTCCCTGTAGTTCCTCCGTAATTGCCAGTACCAATGAGGTCGTTAAGATAATCATAGAACATATAAAAGGGTGAAATGGAATAACGCAATCCATCCCCCTTCTCTCACAACCTTAAGGGGAGGTTTTTAGTTGATTCCCTAGACTTCCATCAAACTTAAAATTACTCAGCCTAGACCCTCTTTCAAGATAAATTTGTACATTTTTCGGTAGAAAAATTTCCCGGCCGAAGGCCCGGTTCCCCTTAAATTACAGGCTCGCTGTCGCTCGCCAGGAAAAAATCGACACCTAAATGGCACGAATGGTCTTAAAATTGACAGTATGGGGCGAGGGTTCTTAAAATCGCCAAACTAATGGGGCAAGCGTCTTTAAATCTCACAATCAATGGGGCTAAACATGAGGGAGAAAGAGGTTCAGAAAAAAATCCTCCAGGTGGAAATCTCCCCTTACGAATCGTGTATATGGTGTGAATTACAAGTAGGCCCTGGTATATTATAGCAATCATCATAAGAGTCCACGAATAATTGGCCACTTGCGAGTTTCGTTCTATAAGGAAGTTGGAGCTGTAGTCATCGATATTTAGCAGAATAACCAGCTATAGTACGGTTTTAGTAAATTTATAAATATACATAAAACCAAATTCAACATAGGGCCTATACTATTTATCCATCAGAAACCTACATATTTGTGTGTATTATCGATGTTTACCGGCCGAACTTCCTTATAGCCTGAAACTCGCAAGTGGTCAATTAACCCTTTCAGCATGATGATTTATTTAGTCCTTTTATTATGGTTAAAGGGGGGTGGGTGTATTTTTTGGCTAATGTATTTATAATTTTATATTTTGTTTTTATTTTCCTCCATAAACCTCCATTAAGCTTAACAAATATCTCCAAGATTCCCCTTCTAGATTAATTTGTAAATTGTTCGGTAGTCCTCATAAATTACAGGCTCGCTATCGCTCGCCATGAAAAAAGCGACACCTATTTTGCACGAAAGCTCTTGAAATTGACAGAAATTGGGCGAAATGTCTTCAAATCGCCAAACTAACAGGGCGAACGTTTTAAAATCTCAAAACTAATGGGGCTAAACATGAGGGAGAAGGAGGATCGAAAAAAGCTATCGTTCCTATGGTGTGAATTAGAATCATGCCCTGGTATATGTGAATCATTATAAGGACCCATATTATCCAAAGGGTTTGTTGAGGTCGTAGATTGAGTCGTAGCGGTAGATTATAAGCTAAACAAAAAATAGTTTAACCCTTCTGGCTCGGGTGTCATTTTAAAATGACAGTGCGGCAGATGGGCCGGAGCCCGGGTGTCCTTTTAAAATCCCTATGCTTGAAACCGTGCTTTGAAATTCGCGCGTCGAAAATTTCCTTTGCGGGGGCGATCGCAGCACCACCAAGCCTCAACTACTACCGTTATCAGTTCCTACGTGCCCGCCATGGCGAGTTATAGTGAAATCATGATTTCCGACGCGTCCGATTCTGTGCAACCTCCCGCGCACCCCAGTGCTACCCCGCTCGCTACATCTACGCCTGTTGCAAGCAAGAAAAAGGCTCAATGCAAGAAAGCGAAGGTATTGTGGAGTGATAGTGCTATACAGAGAGAACTTTTTGCCATTGAAGAAAGCAGTGGCGTAAGCTTAATTGATAAAGAACAGTTTATTACTAGTGCAAGTGAAGACGATGATTTTGTGGGGTTTGGGGATGATGACAATGTTGACTTGTTTGAGGGAGGGGATAGTAGTGATGATCCTGATGTGGAAGTGTTGCAGGAAGGTGCAGTCGAACTTCCGAGTGTGCTAGAGCCTAGGCCTACCCCGTCGCCATCACTGCGTGGTCACCCTAGGCCTAGCCCTAGCCCGGGACCTTCCCCTTTGCCTGCCCGTACGCCCTTGAAAGTGGGTAAATACTTTTACAAACAATCTTTAGTGAGAAGTGCAGCCAAGAAAGCACGTAGGGCAGCAGAAAAAGCTAGGGAAGGCGAAGATAGTGATAGTGACGCCGACCCTGGTCTAGCAACCACCCGCATTCCTTTGTCCCGACGCCTTGACCCGGGACGCCGCACGGGTCACCCACAGCCCTCGGCTTCATCTCGCCCTCAGGATGTGCAAAGGGCCTCTACAAGTGGTACTAGTGGGGCGGCATTGTCCTCCCACAGTGTGCCACCACAGGCCCCGCATCGTAGGGCATTATTTGCTGCGGAGAAGCCCTCGGCTCGCCGCAAAAGGATCCCAACTCCCGAGGCTGAGGCTCCCATTGTTCAACCCCCCGCCCCCCACGCCGCCGACGCCCAGTCACTTCTTCAACTGAAATATCCTCTGAAGAAGATGCTGACGACCCCAACATTGCCCCAGATGACCTGACATCGCCTGAGGAGGAGGAGGACGACGAAAAGGATGTGGAAGAGGAGGAAGTCCCGACACGACGAGTTCGAGGGCGAGGTCGTGGGCGTGCGGCTCAGCCTGACGACGACGCTGCCCCTAGGCGTGGGCGTGGGCGTGGGCGTGCAGGGCGTCCGCGTGGGCAAGGGCATGTGCCTGCTGCAGCTGCACGTGTGCACTCATCCAACTTGTTTGTGTGGACAGATGGGGCGGATTTTGAGTCAGATTGTCCTGCCTTTGTCGAGCAGCAGATTGGTTCCGGGGTGTCACCAGCATATCCCTGTGGCCCAAATGCTACCCCCAGTGAACTTTTCTGTGGCTTCTATGACAATGAAGTCATGGAATACCTCATCGAGGAGATCAACAACCATCATGAGATCTGTGCCAACTTTCTTGGCAGGAAGACCAGTGCCAAGATGGTGGCATGGAGAGCTGTCACTGTGGCATAACTGTATGTGTTCTTGCCACTCACTATGTTGATGACACATATCAGGAAGCATGCTCTGGCAGACTACTGGATCACTGCCGACTTCATCACGACTCCAGCATTTGGCAAGTACATGTCCAGGGACAGGTACTTTGACATCCACTCCTATCTCCACCTGACAAACAACATGGCAGTCCACTTTCCCCGACTCATTATAGAAGATCAGGAAGCTGTATGACATGATACGTCATCGGTTTACCACCTACCTGATTCCATTCCAGAAGATGTGCCTGGATGAGTCTCTGGTCCTGTTCCGTGGTAGGCTGCATTTCAGGCAGTATATCCCGTCCAAGAGACACCGCTTCGGCATCAAGCTCTTCGTCCTCTGCGACTGCAAGACGGGATATGTGCTGGACTTTGTGGTCTACAGCGGCAGTGGTGGGGAAATTGAGACTGACCCCTAGATTGGATTTGGCGGCGCTGTCGTGCAGAGAATGATGGAGAAACACTTCCATAAGAACCACATTCTCTACACCGACAATTACTACACGTCGCCCATCCTAACCAAGTACCTCCATAACCGCAAGACCGGAACTGTCGGCACAGTCAAGGCCAAGAGGAGGGGCATGCCAGCCTACCCAACAAAGACGAAGAAGACGGACATCTTCCACAAGAAGATTGGCCCCATCCTCTCAATCCACTGGCATGACCAGCGCAAAGTCAACCTCCTCACCACATGTCACAAGGCCGAGATGGTCGCCACAGGGAAGGTGGACCGAAGAACCAAAAACCCCGTCCAGAAACCAGCTGCTGTCCTGGATTACAACCTAAATATGCGCCTCGTCGACAAGTCCGACATGCAGATGGGCTTCATCGACTGCCTGCGAACATCTTGCAGGTGGTATAAGAAGTTTATTCTGCATACGGTAGATATGTCGGCCCTCAATGCCTACAACATCTACCGACTGTGGACTCCTGGATCCAAGAAGTACAAGTCCCTGCGGAAGTTCCACAAGCAGGTGATACTTGAGCTCCTGGCTAAATATGCAGAACCTGGGAGACCACTACAAGGACCAGGCCAGCTGGACCGCACAGGTTGTGCTGACTCCTTCAGGAAGCACCAGCTCCACCCCCTTCCTTTCAAAGCACCCGGTAGTAAAGTTAGGAGTCAGAAGAGGTGCCATGTGCGCAGCCACACAACTCGCAGACCCCACAAAGTGAGCAAAACCACATGGAATGCCTCGAGTGTGAAGTGGCACTATGCGCTGGACGGTGCTTCAACGACTTTCACACTCTAATACAATATTGAAGTGCCCGTGACAATGACAGTGAAAGTGACACTCTCTAAAATGTAGGCTAATAGTAATAATAAAACTAAGTATAAGTGAAAGAAACACACATTAGTAATAATAAGTGCCTTCATAACAATATGAACAAGTGAAAGTGACACTATCCTAGTCCAGTGAAAGTGACACTATAATAATAATAAGTATAAGTGAAAGAGACACACATAAGTAATAATAAGTGCCTTCATAACAATATGAACAAGTGAAAGTGACACTATATATATTATTAGCTTACCGTACCTAACAATACATAAAAGTGAAAATGACACTACCAATTACCATAGTCCAGTATAAATAATAATAACTACTATAATAATAACAGTAAAACTAAGTATAAGTGACAGAGACACAAATAACTTCATACAAATAACTTTATTGAGTGAAAATAACATAATAACTATAATAAATGGCATAATAAACAATAAAAACTCTAAAATCGCTTCCCGGCATAAATGCCGGTGGGGCGACAAGTGCAACAGGGCGTCGTAGCCGGGGCCGCGGTTGAGTGTTCGGACGCGCCGAGGTAAATACGCGGCAAAAGTTACCTCCACTAACATCGCCATAACTCCGGAACCAGTTGAGCTAGAGAGCTCTACTCAACGCCAGTCTACTAAGCAAGGTAAGGCGAACATTATGTTGTTACGTTGATAATTATACCTTTTATATTAAGGGAGATAGGCCTTTGTTTACACTAGTCATTTTTCAGCCAGATCGCCCGGATACGAGCTCCGTCCTTTAGAAAGGCAGCCAGGGCCGGAAGGGTTAATAGTAACCAGAATGTGATGAAAGTGACGTCATCGTGGTGAAGGGGTTAAACGACGTGTGTTATAGCCTGAAAGTCGCAAGTAGACAGTTACGGGTGCAAAGAAGGTGTGAAAAGGGTAATTCAAGTGTCCATAATATTACGCCCATATGAAAGCTACACTGATACTAATACACCTATCTATTATAAGGATAGAAAGGTATTTCAGTATTAAACAATAATTGTATTTACCTTTCTATATATTATTTTACAATGGAGACATTTGAAAAAGGAGGAATAGCAATATATACTATATACTGAATAGATAGATAGATAGATAGATAGATAGAGAGAGAGAGAGAGAGAGAGAGCTAGCTAGCTAGCTAGATAGATAGATAAATATAGATAGATAGATAGATAGAGAGAGAGAGATAAATAGATAGATAGAGAGAGAGAGAGAGATAAATAGATAGAGAGAGAGAGAGAGAGAGAGAGAGAGAGAGAGAGAGAGAGAGAGAGAGAGAGAGAGAGATAGAGAGAGATAGAGATAGATAGAGAGAGAGAGAGATAGATAGATAGATAGAAGAAGATAAAATAAAAAACTAATAATTAGAAGGATCCGATTGATTTACTGTATTACTATGGACGCATGAAGGCATAATTATATTAGACCTAAATAATAGGCCTCTTGATAGCATGCTGTAGCTGGCATGTTACAGATCTTATCAATAAACCCTTCTGTACCGGTGACGTGCATTTAACTTTATTCTGGCTACTATTAGACGATTTTAGTCAGATTAAAACAGGCCTCCAGCAAAAACAGGCTTCGAACTATCTCACTTAACCCCTTTCAATACCACAGATCCTTTTTAAATTGCAAAAAATCGTCTAATTATAGCTAGAATACACCTAAAAAAAAGTATAATTATAGCTAGAATACACCTAAAAAAACGTCTAATTATAGCTAGAATACAAATAAAAAACGTCTAATTATAGCTAGAATACAAATAAAAAACGTCTAATTATAGCTAGAATACACCTAAAAAAACGTCTAATTATAGCTAGAATACACCTTAAAAACGTCTAATTATAGCTAGAATACATCTAAAAAAACGTCTAATTATAGCTAGAATACACCTAAAAAACTTATAATTATAGCTAGAATACACCTAAAAAAAACGTCTAATTATAGCTAGAATACACCTTAAAAAACGTCTAATTATAGCTAGAATACATCTAAAAAAAACGTCTAATTATAGCTAGAATACATCTAAAAAAAAGTCTAATTATAGCTAGAATACACCTAAAAAAACGTCGCCGGTACCAAAGAGGTTAACTCTCAAACACTACAATAATCACAATAACAATTTCAACATACAGTGAATCTAAGCCAATGTGATTAGCTTCAGTTGATTTAATTCAGATTCGCATAATTATGCGAAAGCAAATATTATAAAGTTACTTACAGTGCAGAAGTCATGTTTATCTGATCAGCAATTTGAAATAATCCAAATAACAAAACCACAGGTCTAAAAAATATACAACCGGCTTAAGAACCCTACCTCTTACAAAAATATACAACCGGCTTAAGAACCCTACCTCTTACAAAAATATACAACCGGCTTAAGAACCCTACCTCTTACAAAAATATACAACCGGCTTAAGAACCCTACCTCTTACAAAAATATTATATAATGCATAACAAAAATGTAAACGAAAATGATCATACAAAATTCAAGGAGAGGGGGGGGGGGGAGGTGAAGGAGGAGGAGGAAGAGGTATACAAAGGAATTGCAAACTTTAACAGATCCTTATGGAACAGTTTGGGTGAAAAGAGAGGAAAACGAGGACGAGGACGCGAAGAATAAGAAGAAAACGAAGAAGACTAAGAAGAAGATAGAAGAAGAATAAGAAGACAAAAGAATAAGAATAAGATAGAAGAAGAATAAGAAGAAAACGAAGAAGAATAAGAAGAAGATAGAAGAAGAATAAGAAGAAAACGAAGAAGAAGAAGAAGAAGATAGAATAAGAATAAGAAGATAGAAGAAGAATAAGAAAACGAAGAAGAATAAGAAGATAGAAGAAGAATAAGAAGAAGACGAAGAATAATAATAAGCAGGATTGAATACAAATGGACACTGAAAAAAGGCAAATATAAAAAGTATGTACGGCAACAAAATATAAGCATACGAAAAATGCCCAACTAGTGTGTGTTTTCTTGGTATTGTAATAATAATAAAACTATCTAAGGTGTGGCAGTTTTGAGGGCCGTGTATTATAAGGCATCTACGCAGGACCCTCTTATTATATAGCTAATATAACACCTCGGGTTAGAGTGGTTCAAAGCTGATCCAAGGAGAGAGAGAGAGAGTGTGTGTGTGTGTGTGTGTGTGTGTGTGTGTGTGTAATAATAATCTTTAGTGTAATGATAATCATAATAACAATAGCTGTATTTCGAGCCGGCATCCAATGAGGCTCAAAGTCCTTAACCTATCATATATTAAGTGGTTAACGGACTGGCCTTGGCTATTATTTAATATGTGCATGAAGGAGACAACAGGCAAAGCTGCCTGTAACAAGTGGCTCCCCCAAAGTTGGAAAAGTGGGAGCCAAATTATGCATTTTTCCAGTTTTCTTCTTTTTGCAGGACGCATTTTCACTTGATTTTAGTTAATTAACATTAGACGATTTTACGCAGGTTTGGAAAGCCCTCTGGGAATCAAATGGGTAAACATTTTCTCAATTAACCCTCTGACTCATGTTCCTTCTTAAACTATATAAAATCGTCTACAGGAAGCCAGAATAAAAGGAAGAACCGCGCCCTTGTATCGGGAGAGGGTTAATCATTAAACACTCACACTCTCTCTCTCTCTCTCTCTCTCTCTCTCTCTCTCTCTCTCTCTCTAAAGTTGGTAGAAACTAAGGCGTAAGAGTGACAGGTGATTCCTAAATGACTCGGTAATGGTGGTGGTGGTTGAGTACAAATTGTGGTAGTGGTGGTGGGTGGGGGGGGGGGAGTAATGGTGGTAGTGGGGGAGTATAATGGAGGTAATGGTGATAGTAGTGGTGGTAATACAAATTGTGGTAGTAATGGTGGTAATGGTGGTAGTACAAATTGTGGTAGTAATGGTGGTAGTACAAATTGTGGTAGTAATGGTGGTAGTACAAATTGTGGTAGTAGTGGTAGTGGTGGTAGTACAAATTGTGGTAGTGGTGGAGGTAGTATAAATTGTGGTAGTGGTGGTGGTACTGGTGGAGTATAATGGTGGTAGTGGGGGTGTATAATGCTAGTTGTGGTGGTAGTGCAAATTGTGGTAGTGGTGGTGGTGGTAATGGTGGTAGTGGGTAGTAGTGGTGGTAGTACAAATTGTGGTAGTGGTGGTGGGAGGTAATGGTGGTAGTGGGGGCATAATGGTGGTGGTGGTGGCAGTACAAATTGTGGTAGTGGTGGTGGTGGTAATAGTTGTAGAGAGGGAGTATAATGGTGGTGGTGTGGTGGAATAAAAATTGTGGTAGTGTGGAGGTAATGGTGGTGGTGGTAGTACAAATTGCGGTAGTGTGGTGGTAGTACAAATTGCGGTAGTGTGGAGGTAATGGTGGTAGTGGGGGTGGTAATGGTGGTAGTGATGATGGTAGTAGTAGAGGGGTAGGTAATGGTAGTACAGGTTGAAGTACAAACTGTGGTAGTAGTAGCGGTGGTGGTTATAGAAGAAATGGTTATGGTAGTTGTGGTTGAACTTACAAAATATGGTGTTGAAGTACAACATATGGTAGTAGTAGTAGTAGTAAAAAAAATAGTAGTAGTAGTAGTAGTAGTAGTAGTAGTAGTAGTAGTATAGGTAGCGCCAACGAAATTGACAATAATCTTGATCCCTGACCTCTCTGTAACTCAAAAGGGCCTAGAGCAAACTGGCTGTACATATCAACACCTATTTCCTGGTGGACTCTTCCCAAATGATAGAAACGTCAGCTCGATTGTTTTCATTCATTTCGAGTTATTATAAGAAGTAAAGGGATCAAGATTATTGTCAAGTTCGCTGGCGCTACCTACAGAGGGGTGGTTATGGTAGTAGAGGGGTGGTTATGGTAGTAGAGGGGTGGTTATGGTAGTAGAGGGGTGGTTATGGTAGTAGAGGGGTGGTTATGGTAGTAGAGGGGTGGTTATGGTAGTAGAGGGGTGGTTATGGTAGTAGAGGGGTGGTTATGGTATTTGTGGTGAGGGCTGAGGATAAAGAGGTAGCGAAAAAAAGGGAAGAGTGGAAGAGCAGGATAAAGAAAAGAAGAAATAGGGAAGCGTCAGATAAAAATGAGACAAGAGAGATAATATTAATGCTAAAATAAACTAAAAGAACAAACATTAATCAAATAGAAAACACACAATAATAACAAAAATATATATAAATAAAGCATAAACCAATATATATATATATATATATATATATATATACCGGTATATATATATATATATATATATATATATATATATATATATATATATATATATATATATATATATATATATATATGAGTGAGTGAGTGAGTGAGTGAGTGAGTGAGTGAGTGAGTGAGTGAGTGAGTGAGTGAGTGAGTGAGTGAGTGAGTGAGAGAGAGAGAGAGAGAACAGGTGGAGGGAATTAAGGTGGGGGACAAAACAACACAGCTGGAGGTAGAAAGGTGGGGGGGGGAGGAAATAAGAGAGGGCAGAGGGAGGGAGGGAGGGAAAGAAGAATGGGGGGGGGGGGGGGGGCAGAGAAAGGGAGAGAGGAAATAAGATGGAAGAAGGGAGGGAAAGAGGGAGGGAGGGATAAAAAAGAGAAAGGGAGAGAGGAAATAAGAGAGGGAAGAAGGGGGAGGAGAGAGAAAGAAGAAAATGGGGGCATTGGTGGAAAGAGGAAGGCTTGGGGGAGAGAGAGAGAGAGAGAGAGAGAGAGAGAGAGAGAGAGAGAGAGAGAGAGAGAGAGAGAGAGAGAGAGAGAGAGAGAGAGAGGGGGAGAGGAAAGTAACAAAGGAAGGAAGGAAAAGGTAGAGGGAGAGAGAAGGGAATTAAATAATAAGAGAAACAGGATAACAAAGACAATACAAGAAAGAAGGATTAAGGGATGGAGGGATGGAGGAAGGGAGGGAGGGAAAGAAGGTAGTGAAGTGTGTGTGTTTGAGAGAGAGAGAGAGAGAGAGAGAGAGAGAGAGAGAGAGAGAGAGAGAGAGAGAAAGAGGCCTCGTGGCAGTGTGGCACGTATGGCACTGCCACTGGGCGCGTGCTCTCTCTCTCTCTCTCTCTCTCTCTCGCTCGCTCTCTCTCTCTCTCTCTCTCTCTCAGTTTTCACCAAGTTAGGCCTATTAACACTCCGTTTTCTGTTAAAGAACAATAATATATTATGTTTAAGTGAACCCTTTTCTCTTTGTATTACTCCCCTATATTTTAACTGTCTACCATATTTGACTTGACTAAGCTGTTAATATTTTACAAAGAACATATTTACGTTTGACTATATTATATCTATTTAATATTAAACTTATTAAAAAAAAAAAAAAAAAATTGATGGAGGTCTAGGGAGGAAACTAAACAAATAAATAATAATATATATATGAAATTATCGATCAAATCTCCCCTTAATGAACCACCGAATTACAAATATAAGGCAAATAATTAATAAGGAGATTCAATTCGACCCGAGACAGCTTCGAATATGTTCGTATCAGAATCAATGACCGCGACTCTATGTGAAGACTATTCCTAAACTTTATAATATTATAATTCATAAGGTCTGCAATCGGTAATGTTGGTTTAGGTCACACACACACACACACACACACACACACACACACCTTAGGCGGCACCAGATGGACGTATTTTATCGGCAATTTTTGATCAGTAACTCAATTCAACCAATTCCGTTTTCTTTTACACGAGTATCGGTAACTACATTAGTTATTATTATTTTTTTTTAGGAGGGGTGGGGGAGATAGATTAGTTAGCATATGCGAACCGTCGCATAGTCAGTAGAACGTTGGCTGCTGATCAAAGGGTCGGCGGATCGACCCCTCACTGTCAAAATGTTATTGGTAGATGTCAAGCCCAGGCATCTTGACCTAGCGATTCGTGACAAACGCCCTATGTTCATGGCCACCCATTCTCGGGAATTACTGCGTCTGGAGAAAACAAAACAAAAAGACCTTTCGCCCCATTTCTTCGTCAATAGACCTTTCATGCAATTTAGGTGTCGATTTTTTTTCCTGGCGAACGATAGTGAGCCTGTAATTTTGGAAGAACGGCCGGGACATTGTTCTACCAAAAAATGTACAAATTAATCTAGAAGGGGTATATAATGGATGTATTTTTAAGCTTGATAGAAGTCTAGGGAGGAAACTAATTAAATAATATAAAAGATACATTAATGATCAAATAAATACGCCCATCTCCCCTTAACCCCTTCAACACGATGATGCCTTCTTGCCTTAGATTCTGACTAAACTTAGAAGATTGTATGCAGCTTAAGAAGGACTTGTGTCTTAGAGAGGGTTCATTGAGATCGTATTTACCCCTTTTGAATCCCAGAGGTAGGTTATAAGCTAAGGAAAATCGTCTAGTGGTCCCCAGAACATGGCGAAAAATTACGTGTTCGTGCTGGAAGGGTTAAAAACCTGACAGACAAAAACCGATAAATATAAATAAGAACAATAACAAAGTAAAAATAACTAAATAGAAGATATTAAGTGAGTGACTCATATTTTATTATTATTATTATTATTATTATTATTATTGTTATTTTTATTATTATTATTATTATTATTTTGTTGCTTTATTATTATTTGTTATTATTATTTGTATTATTATTTGTATTTTTTTTGTATTATTATTATTTATTATTATTATTATTATTATTATTCCATTCATAACTTTGCCTTCATTTCCTATCTTTAATTATCTCGCCATTCTTATCCCTTTCTTCAATTTCCTCTACCATTGTGTTCTCTCTCTCTCTCTCTCTCTCTCTCTTTTTATTTCACCCCTTCCCCCTCTTTCTCTCTCATTATTTTACTCTCTCTCTCTCTCTCTCTCTCTCTCTCTCTCTCTCTCTCTCTCTCCCCTCCACCGCTACCGTAAGATGTGGCACCACTGCATCGCCGCCAGGGCTGCCAACCTCACCCTCACCCCCGAAAATTACCTAAAATCCCAAATTACAGACGAATTACAAAGCTCTCAATTACCTCTTAGTACCTCAGAGCAGGGGGGGGGGAGGTAGGGGGAGAGGTAGAGAGAGTGGGGGAGTGAGAGAGAGGCAGTGAGAGAGAGAGGGAGGGGGAGGGGCAAGGTTGGCACTACTGCGGGCAAGTCGGGGCACCACCACTATCTCTATTTTTGGGCATGTAACTCTAACTCTATACTCTCACTCTCTCTCTCGCTCTCGCTCTCGCTCTCGCTCTCTCTCACTCTCTCTCTCTCTTTACTGAATGCAATGTATTATAGCTTTTATATAATGTAGACTAAATGAAAACAGTGTTTTGCTATATTTGAAATAATTACGTATATTATTATGCATCCTCAATCTTTCACTTTTACTCTCTCTCTCTCTCTCTCTCTCTCTCTCTCTCCTTACTTCTGTTTTATACTTTGTTTTCGATATTTTTGTATGTTCATTTATCACAAATTATCTCTGTCTTCCTTCTCAGTTTCTCACTAGTATACACTCCCACCCTCTCTCTCTCCAGCACGCGCCGTCACACAGTAGTGCGCAGGCGCGTGCCACTTACGCACATGGCTGACTAATGTGGTTCCTTACACTGCCACAATAAACACACAGTGCCTCGCGCACATGGAAACGCACACACACACAGTAGGGCAGACATATGCCTACATACACACACACACACATACACTCACACACACAGGCTTTACAATAGAACACATACACACGCATATGCTAGTGCACACACACATATATACACACATTCAGATAAGCACACAAATACACACATACTGTACATACACAGACACACACATAACCGTACATAAACACAGCCCCCCCCCCCCCCCTTCCCACACACGGTAACAAAAAAAAATCCACCCACAGATGCCCCCACACCTGTCACCCCCCCTCCCCCCTTCCCCCGACTACTCCTACTTACACTTTGCTTTATGTCACATCAACGTCGCTAAGAGAGAGATATATATATATATATATATATATATATATATATATATATTTAGTTTCCTCCCAAGACCTCCATCAAGCCTAAAAAGTACCCTCAAGATAACTTTGTAAATTTTTCGGCGGTAAATGTTCCGGTCAAAGGCCGATTCCTCCTAAATTTCAGGCTCGATATCGCTTACCAGGAAACATATCGAGACCAAAATCACATGGCGCAAAAGGTCATAAAATCGCCAAACTGATGGAGCAAACGTCTTAAAATCTCAAAACTTACGGGACTAAACCTGAGGGCGAAGGGGGTCAAGAAGAAACAAACGTCCTCTTAACTATAATGTGTAGATTTTATAGTTGGCAGAGTTTTATCATAACCGGCACCAAGTTATAAGGTGATCACAATTATCGGCATTATTCTTCTTGGTGTAACTTGCTGCATCATAATAATTAGCGATGTAATTATCATCATCATCATCATCAACACTTAATATCATCATTACCCTCTTTATTAATTAGTATCACATATACTACATTTATGATTTCATTATCGTTCACTTGTCCAGTCAGGGAGAATATTACACGATAGTAAAAGACATTAAGGGAGCCCACCTCGCTATTTTTCTCTTTCTCTCCCTCTCTCTTTGGCTTGTATCCCTTTGGCCCCATTCAGCCTACTGTTTTAAGACGTTTACCCCCATCCATGTGTCAATATTTTCCTGGCGAGCAGTAGCAAGCCAGCATAAATATATTTTTGTTTTGACAGCAAGGAAAATTTGTACATTTTTCGATAGAAAAATGTCTCCGACGAAGCCGGATTTCTCCATACAATGCTGGCTGGCTATCGTTCGCCAGGAATACATCGACACCTGGATGGGGATAAACGTCTTAAAACAGTTGACTGAATGGGGCCGAATGGATACAAGCCTGGGAAAGAGAGAAAAGGAGAGATAGATAAAAAAAGCCGGTGACCCCCCTTAACAAGTATTCCAGCTATGCCACAGACACCACGTACAAACACCTACATAAATACCTGGTACAATTAGTAGGCTAATTGTGAGAAACTGAACACTGATGGAGGGAAAACACTGACTTTGGCATATATTTATAGGGAATATTTGAGAAATTTCAGTAAAATTTCTTACCAGATTCAACAATTGCTGTAAGAACCTTACTCTTCAAGTACCACCTGAGTTCTGCAGGGTCTTACAAGAAACAGAAAACAAACAAATCACCTGCAACAAATGTTTAGAATAATTGCATTCTCTCCTGTCAAGTGAGTTATATTCCCAGACACATTTGCTTCAAAAATATTACAAGCAGACCTTCCCTAATAATTATCTTAAGGGGAGATTTCCACTATAGGGATTTTTTTCTTGACCCCTTTCTCCCTCATGGTTAGCCCCATTGCTTTTGATATTACAAGACGTTCGCCCCATTAGTTTGGCGATTTTAAGAACTTTCGCCCCATTTCTGTCAATTTTAAGACTTTTCGTGCCATTTAGGTGTCGGTTTTTTCCTGGCGAGCGATAGCGAGCCTGTAATTTAAGAGGAATCGGCCTTCGGCCGGGACATTTTTCTACCGAAAAATGTACAAATTTATCTTGAAAGGGGGTCTAGGGGCTGTAATGTTAAGCTTGATGGAGGTCTAGTGAACTAACTAAAAACCTCCCCTTAACAAGACAACCTCGCTGACATATTGTAAACCTCGCTGACATATTATCATCAGATTCCCTCGTGGCCGCATACCAGCTTTGCATATCCAATATACTGGATAACTTAAGGGGGTTGACCTGTTTTGGTTCTGTCCTTTTCTATCTTTTTCTGGCTTGTATCCATTTGGCCCCATTCAGCCGACTGTTTTAAGACGTTTATCCCCATCCAGGTGTCAATTTTTTACTGGTGAGCGGTAGCGAGCCAGCATATTTTTATTTTTTGTTTGACAGCAGGCTAAATTTGTAAATTTTTCGATAGAAAAATATCTCCGGCGAAGCCGGATTTCTTCATATAATGCTGGCTCGCTATCGCTCGCCATGAAGAAATCGACACCTAGATGGGGATAAACGTCTTAAAACAGTAGGCTGAATGGGGCCAAATGGATACAAGCCAGAGAAAGAGAGAAAAGGACAGAAATAACAAAAAGCAGGTCACCCCCCTTAATAGACAATTTCATTCAAGTACCGCTCAACAAATTCATTCAGCTAAGGAAGGAATTTTGGAAGCCAGCCGGGTAATTGCCGACTTGCGAGTTTCGTTCTATAAGGAAGTTGGAGCTGTAGTCATCGATATTTAACAGAATTACAAGCTAAAATACGGTCGTAGTACATTCATCAATACATAAAACCCAATTCAACATACCCTTTAGCCATCAGAAACCTACATTATTATTGTACTTCTGTTTAATATCGATGTTTACGGCTCCAACTTCCTTATAGCCTGAAACTCGCAAGTGGTCAATTGCGATAGACTTTACCCCTTTGGCACCTCAAATAAATTCCGAAGCGAAATAAAATCGTCTAGTGTTATCCAAAATACTCAAAACTGCATCATACACTGTCAACATATCCGTATAATTAAGGGGAGGTATTTACTTTGTTCCCTAGACCTCCATCAAGCTAAAAATTATACCCCCTTGAGTCCCTTTCAAGATAAATTTGTACATTTTTCGGGAGAAAAATTTCCCGGCCGAAGGCCGGTTCCTCTTAAATTACAGGCTCGCTATCGCTCGCCAGAATAAAATCGACACCTGAATAGCACGAAAGGTCTTATTATGGGGTGAAAGTTCTTAAAATCGCTAAACTAATGGGGCAAACGTTTTATAATATCAAAAGCAATGGGGCTAAACATGAGGGAGAAAGGGGTCAAGAAAAAAATCCCTCAAGTGGAGATCTCCCCTTAATAGTAGCTTATGACGTTCGAAACCCGTATTAAATATGATATTTATGATTCAATGGTTCAGTAATTAACAATAAATAATAACTACAATGGTTCAGTAATTAACAATAAATAATAACTACAATGGTTCAGTAATTAACAATAAATAATAACTACAATGGTTCAGTAATTAACAATAAATAATAACTACAATGGTTCAGTAATAAATAATAACTACAATAGTTCAGTAATTAAGAATAAATAATAGCTCCAATATACACTCGTACAGTCAGCCTACGGTATATATAAACGATACCTCACAATAACACCAACTAAACACAACACTGTCCTTTTCCAATATATGTCAATAATGTTAAGGGGGGGGGGGGGACCTGCTTTTTGTTATTTCTGTCCTTTTCTCTCTTTCTCTGGCTTGTATCCATTCGGCCCCATTCAGCCAACTATTTTAAGACGTTTATCCCCATCAAGGTGTTGATTTCTTCCTGGCGAGTGATAGCGAGCCAGCATTATATGAAGAAATCCGGCTTCGCCGGACATTTTTCTATCGAAAAATGTACAAATTTAGCCTGCTGTCAAACAAAAATAAAAAATATGCTGGCTCGCTACCGCTCACCAGTAAAAAATTGACACCTGGATGGGGATAAACGTCTTAAAACAGTAGGCTGCATGGGGCCAAAGGGATACAAGCCAGAGAAAGATAGAAAAGGACAGAACCAAAGCAGGTCACCCCCCTTACGTGTCGCGATGCTTTATTGTGTTTATGTTATAGCTATTTTGGGTGTGTATAAAAACATAGAGTCGGTCCCATTCATTAATTTCTTTTGCCAGGTTTAACTCTGTCATCTCTATCATGGCTGTGTGTAATTGGTCAGAGAGAAAGAGAGAAAGAGTGTGTGTCTGGAGGAGTGAAAAGTTACATGGAGTTACCAGGCATAGTAAGCATCTCGAAGACCATGTGGTTCAATCCGAGGAGATACTCTAACTGGAAAGAGAAGGAGATTGTGTATGGCACTACACTCATTGTAGAGTATGTAAAATACTATCAAACCTCTTCTTGAACTGCTATACTGATAAGTTTGTTCCAGGTAGAATAGATTTTCTATGTGAAAAACGTTTTCTCACATATTAGTGCTGAATATCTTCAATTCTAACATCCAGTCATGGTTGCGTGTTGAATTCCTATTGAGGGTAAACATTATGTTAAAATGCACGGTGTCAACCCCATACAATATTTTAAAGACTTCAATGAGTCTACGTGCTTCTAACGCAAAAAGAACGAAATATCTCAACCAGAGAGAGAGAGAGAGAGAGGCCGTGGCTTAGTGCACTACACTCTTTACAGGGTGTGCAAAATACTATCTACTCTCTTCTTGAACTACCCTACTGAAGAACTGTTTACAACTTCGGAGTGAAGTTTGTTCCAGGTAAAACAGATCTTATAAGTATGTGAAAAAGTTTCCACAAATACTAGTGCTGAACCTTTTCAATTCTAATTTCCAGCCAAGGTTGCGTGTTGTATTCATATTGAGGCTAAACATTTTGTTATAAAAGAGAGAGAGAGAAGGGGAGGAGGGGTGTCATGAATGAATCACTAGTGCCACTCTCAGTGCCAACCCTTAGACACCTCTCTACACACACTCATCCTCTTACCCCCCCCCCCATCCCTTCTCTCTCTCTCGCTCTCTCGCTCTTTCTCTCTTTCACACACACTCATTATTCATGTCTAGGGGAAATTAAAAAAATGGTAAATGACACTTTTATCTCACACACAGACACACACACACACACTATCCAATACTATAAGAAAACACACACACACAAATTGTTCCATCAACCAAGTTACTTTGTCGTTCATTATTTTGATATTGCAACAGTGAGACGATTGTATAAAGCCTGAGAAGGAACCTCTAGGAATCTATCGAACATAACCCTCCCCTAGACGTGAAGAGTGGGTTAGTTAGGTAGGGGGGGGGGGGTAGTGCCAATAGGTTAGGTGGGTGTTTGTTGTTGTTGTTGTTGTTGTTGTTGTTGTTGGTGGTGGTTGTGGCGATGGCGCTGATGATGCTGATTTGGTTGTAGTATTATTGGTAGAGGTTGTATTGGGAGGGGGGGGGGGGGGGGTTGTGGTATTGGTGGTGATTGTCGTTGTTGTTGTGGCTATGGACGTTGTTGTTGTTAGTGGTGATATTGTTGTTGCTGTTGGTGGTGATAGTGATGGTGGCAGTGGTGGTGACGGTGAGTATTGTTCTTGTTGTTGCTGTGCTGTTGTTGTGGTTATGGTGGTGGTGATTGTTGTTGTTGGTGTTAGTGGTGGTGATTGTTGTTGCTGTAGTTATGGATGTTGTTGTTGTTGTTGTTAGTGGTGATATTGTTGTTGTTGGTGGTAGTGGTAGTAGTGGTGGTAGTTTGGTGGCGGTGGTATATAGTAATGGTGGTAGAGAGCTGGTATGTGGATATTTACAAACAGTAGATTAGCTAGGTAGGTTGCGGTGGTAGGTGGGTTTAGCGGATAGTGGGTAGAGTGGGTGGGTAGGTGGGTATGCCATGGGTATATCCTACATGGGTTAGGTGGGTAGTGCACTGTCATTAAGGGAGCCCACCTCGCTTTTATTCTCTTTCTCTCCCTCTCTCTTTGGCTTGTATCCATTCGGCCCCATTCAGCCTACTGTTTTAAGACGTTTACCCCCATCTAGGTATCAATATATTCCTGGCGAGCGGTAGCGAGCCAGCATATATATATTTTTTTGTTTTGACAGCATGCTAAATTTGTAGATTTTTCGATAGAAAAATTTCTCCGGCGAAGCCGGATTTATCCATACAATGCTGGCTCGCTATCGCTCGCCACGAAGAAATCGACACTAAATGGGGATAAACGTCTTAAAACAGTTGGCTGAATGGGGCCGAATGGAAACAAGCCAGGGAAAGAGAGAAAAGGAGAGAGAAAGAAAACAAAAAAACGGTGACCCCCCCCCCCTTAGCAGAGCGATTTACTGTCTCTCAGAAATTAACCCGTTCACTACCGGGGGTGTATGTTGCTTTATTGCAGCTACACTTAAACGATTATATGCAGCTTAGGAAGGATCTGGGGTTAATTAAAAGGGTTAACGATTATGTTCAGTTTAAAGAAAGGCCTCCAGCAATTAACAAGCTTCGAACTATCTCCCTTAAACCTTCTTCACTACCACAGATTCTTCTTAAGGGAGGTGATCTGCTTTTTCTTCTCTCCTTTTCTCTCTTTCTCTGACTTATATCCATTCGGCCCCATTCAGCCTACTGTTTTAAGACGTTTATCCCCATCCAAGTGTCAATTTTTTACTGGTGAGCGGTAGCGAGCCAGCATATTTTTAAAATGTTCTTGACAGCAGGCTAAATTTGTAAATTTTTCGGTAGAAAAATGTCTCCGGCGAAGCCGGATTTCTTCATATAATGCTGGCTGGCTATCGCTCGCCAGGAAGAAATCGACACCTAGATGGGGATAAACGTCTTAAAATAGTTGGCTGAATGGGGCCGAATGGATACAAGCCAGAGAAAGAGAGAAAAGGAGAAAAATTAAAAAAGCAGGTCACCCCCCTTAAACTGCAAACACATCGTCTAAAAGTAGCTAGCATGAAGTTATAAAGCCGTGGCCGGTACGGAAGGGGTTAATGGGAGGTATTTAGTTTGTTTCCTAGACTTCCATCAAGCTTGAAATTACCCCCCTTTGACCCCCTTTCAAGATAAATGTGTACGTTTTTCGGTAGAAAATTTTCCCGGCCGAAGGCTGGTTCCTCTTAAATTACAGGCTTGCTATCGGTCGCTAGGAAAAAATCGACACCTAAATGGCACGAAAGGTCTTAAAAGTGACATAAAGGGGGTGAAAGTTCATAAAATCGCCAAACTAATGGGGTGAACGTCTTACAATCTCAAAAACAATGGGGCTAAACATGAGGGAGAAAGGGGTAAAGAAAAAAATCCCTCAAGTGGAAATCTCCCCTTAACTGAGATAGTCTGTAGCCTCTTAAGTGCTACATGTCCGTCCTAATCTGAACACAATCATCTAATAATTGCCGGAATATAATGAGAGAAGGACGGCACCGGTACTGAAAGGGTTAATAAGAACTTTAGCCTTTGAACTGACAGCATTTGGTTCAAGCAAAACGAGTGGAGAGAGGGGGCTTGAGATTTATGGACGAGGGGGATAGCGTGCACTCTTTGAAGAAATCATATTATTTAAGGGGGGATGGTTCACTTTCTGGCCGATTTTGGCATGTATTAAAAAAAATAAAAATAAAACATTAGATCCCCCTTCTAGATTAATGTGTACATTTTTCAGTAGAAAAAATTCCCGACCGAAGGCAGGTTCTTCCAACATTACGGGCTCACTAACGTCCGCCAGGGAAAAAATCGACACCTAAATAGCACGAAAGGTCTAAATATTGACGAAGAAATGGGGTGAAAGGTCTTAAAATCGACTAACTAATGGGGCAAACATCTTAGCATATGAAAACTAATGGGGCTAAACATGCGGGAGAAAGTGGTCCAGAAAACCGGCCCATGTCCCCTTAACCCAAAACACAGTGTTATCATGAACATGGACTCAGGAGAGGTTATGAGAAACAGTGAAGTGAGAATTAGCAAGCGTGTGAACAGAGAACATTGAACAGAGATCACGTAAGAGAGAACATTGAACAGAGATCACGTAAGAGAGAACATTGAACAGAGATCACGTAAGAGAGAACATTGAACAGAGAACATTGAACAGAGATCACGTAAGAGAGAACATTGAACAGATCACGTAACAGAGAACATTGAACAGAGATCACGTAACAGAGAACATTGAACAGAGATGACGTAACAGAGAACATTGAACAGAGATCACTTAAGAGAGAACATTGAACAGAGATCACGTAAGAGAGAACATTGAACAGAGATCACTTAAGAGAGAACATTGAACAGAGATCACGTAAGAGAGAACATTGAACAGAGATCACGTAAGAGAGAACATTGAACAGAGATCACGTAACAGAGAACATTGAACAGAGATCACGTAAGAGAGAACATTGAACAGAGATCACGTAACAGAGAACATTGAACAGAGATCATTGAACAGAGATTACGTAAGCTTCATCCCACTGGTGTTCACATCATCTTATTCCGTTCAGTACCGAAGGACGCTCTTTAATATCATATTCTGGCAACTATTAGACGTTTTAATTCAGCTTAGGAAGGACCTCTAGTAATATTGAGGCTTCAACTATCCCAACCGACCCTTTTAAGTACCACAGATCCTTCCTAAGCCGCATAATATCGTCTAAATGAAGCTAGAACAGGATATAACACACGTCGCTGGTACTCGAAGGGTTAAGGGGAGGTTTTTAGTTAGTTCGCTAGACCTCCATCAAGCTTAGCATTACAGCCCCTAGAGCCCCTTTCAAGATAAATTTGTACATTTTTCGGTAGAAAAATGTCCCGGCCAAAGGCCGGTTCCTCTTAAATTACAGGCTCGCTATTGCTCGCCAGGAAAAAATCGACACCTAAATAGCACGAAAGGTCTTAAAATTGACAGAAATGGGGCGAAAGTTATTAAAATCGCCAAACTAATGGGGCAAACATCTTAAAAACTCAAAAGCAATGGGGCTAAACATGAGGGAGAAGGAAGTTCGAAAAAAACTCCCTCAAGTGGATATCTCCTCTCCCCCACGTCTGCACTCCTGTGTCTGAAAGCCCGTCCATACTATTGCTTCATGTCCAAAAAAATCTGGATGGACTCTTTCTAAAAAAAACAGTGTCAGTCTTCCCTCTTTGTTCCCCGCTACAGAGGACAAGAGTGAGAGACTTGGACTTTGAAATGGTCGTGGCGGAGGGCCGAATTAGGGAACAACTAGGTTGATTGTAGGGAAGGTACTGGTACAATAAGATAAACTACAATGTAACTAGAATAAGATAGATTGTACACCACTTTGTAACTGTCACCTTAATAACAAAGAAAAGTCTTTCCTCTTTGTGTCATGATGTGTTTACGCCGACTCCAGTTGCGCAGTGTTAACCCCTTATGTACCGGCGACGTCTTTTGTATTTTATTTAGACAATTTTGTGCGGTTTAAGAAGGATCTGTGGTAGTAAAAAGGGTTAAGTGAGATAGTTCGAGGCCTATTAATGGCTTGAGGCCCTTTTGAAACTGACTAAAATCTTCTAATAGTAGCCAGATTAATGCTAAAAGACGTTGCCGGTAAGGAAGGGGTTAAGGTAATATTCGGTGTCATAGGGCGTAACAGAAACTGCGTTCTTGGGGATAATTGCTGCATACTTGGTCAAGGGGGATCACCTGCTTTTTTATCTTTCTCTTTTTCTCTTTTTCTCTGGCTTGTATCCATTCGGGCACATTCAGCCAACTGTTTTAAGACGTTTATCCCCATCCAGGTGTCGATTTCTTACTGGCGAGCGATAGCGAGCCAGCATTGTAAGGAGAAATCCGGCTTCGCCGGAGACATTTTTCTATCGAAAAATGTACAAATTTAGCTTGCTGTCAAAACAAAAATATAAATATATGCTGGCTCGCTGCCGCTCGCCAGGAAAATATTGACACCTGGATGGGGGTAAACGTCTTAAAACAGTAGGCTGAATGGGGCACCAATGGATACAAGCCAAAGAAATAGGGAGAGAAAGAGAAAAAGAGCGAGGTGGGTTCCCTCAAGAACAACACAAAAGTAAAGGGTATGTAGGGTACACCAGTTTTGGGCCACTGGCAGCCAGTGGGAATGGAAAATTAGGTGCACGATTCATCATTAGTTTGGCGATTTTAAGACCTTTCACCCCATTTCTTTGTCAACAGTGGACACAGACACGAACTTTGCATTGAGTGGTGTTGGTAAATCAGTTCGGAAGGTCCTGAATACAAAAAACTATTTAGTGTGAACGAGCCTTGAGCTATACAATATATACTGTATATATATATGGTCCACTATATAGAAGAGGGACCCAGCCTTGAGTTATACAATATATACTGTATATATATATGGTCCACTATATAGAAGAGGGACCCAGATTTGAGCTATACTGTATATACTGTATATATATATGGTCCACTATATTGAAGAGGGACCCAGACTTGAGTTATACTATATATACTGTATATATATATGGTCCACTATATAGAAGAGGAACCCAGACTTGAGTTATACTATATATACTGTATATATATATGGTCCACTATATAGAAGAGGGACCCAGACTTGAGTTATACTATATATACTGTATATATATATGGTCCACTATATAGAAGAGGGACCCAGCCTTGAGTTATACAATATATACTGTATATATATATGGTCCACTATATAGAAGAGGGACCCAGACTTGAGTTTATAAATATATACTGTATATATATATGGTCCACTATATAGAAGAGGGACCCAGACTTGAGTTATACTATATATACTGTATATATATATAGAAGAGGGACCCAGCCTTGAGTTATACAATATATACTGTATATATATGGTCCACTATATAGAAGAGGGACCCAGACTTGAGTTATACTATATATACTGTATATATATATAGAAGAGGGACCCAGCCTTGAGTTATACAATATATACTGTATATATATATGGTCCACTATATAGAAGAGGGACCCAGACTTGAGTTATACTATATATACTGTATATATATATGGTCCACTATATAGAAGAGGGACCCAGCCTTGAGTTATACAATATATACTGTATATATATATGGTCCACTATATAGAAGAGGGACCCAGACTTGAGTTATACTATATATACTGTATATATATATGGTCCACTATATAGAAGAGGGACCCAGCCTTGAGTTATACAATATATACTGTATATATATATGGTCCACTATATAGAAGAGGGACCCAGACTTGAGTTATACTATATATACTGTATATATATATGGTCCACTATATAGAAGAGGGACCCAGCCTTGAGTTATACAATATATACTGTATATATATATGGTCCACTATATAGAAGAGGGACCCAGACTTGAGTTATACTATATATACTGTATATATATATGGTCCACTATATAGAAGAGGGACCCAGACTTGAGCTATACTGTATATACTGTATATATATATGGTCCACTTTATTGAAGAGGGACCCAGACTTAATAAGGTGGTCGTGTTTTAACGGGGGTGACCTGCTTTTTGTTATTTCTCTCATTTTATCTCTTTCTCTGGCTTGTATCCATTCGGCCCCATTCAGCCAACTATTTTAAGACGTTTATCCCCATCTAGGTGTCGATTTCTTCCTGGCGAGCGATAGCGAGCCAGCATTATATGAAGAAATCCGGCTTCGCCGGAGACATTTTTCTATCGAAAAATGTATAAATTTAGCCTGCTGTCAAACAAAAATAAAAAATAGGCTAGCTCGCTACCGCTCACCAGTAAACAATTGACACCTGGATGGGGATAAACGTCTTAAAACAGTAGGCTGAATGGGGCCAAATGGATACAAGCCAGAGAAAGATAGAAAAGGACAGAACCAAAACAGGTCAGCCCCCTTAAGGTCATATACATGAGTGGCTTCACTGAGCATAGTGATATAGAAGACATGAGAAAGCGCTAATCTACAGAAGTCAGTTTATGGTCATTATATATTGCAAATTAACATATATTTGTTTTGTTTGGGTTTTTGGTTTAAGTTGTTTTCTTCTGTGTTTAATTTTAAGAATGAGACAAAAGGCAAAGGTGCATGTAACAGGTGTCCTCCCCCCCCCTCCCCCTACCAAGTTAAAAGAGAGACAGAGATAAACATTTAAGGTAGGTTAAAATCAAAATGTCTGGACACACGAAGCTTGAAGCAATTTTAATCATAGGATGAGGGAAAGATAGATTCAGGGAGAGAGTTCCAGAGCTTACTTGTTGAATAGATGAAAGACTTGGGAAAATCAGTTCACTCCTGGGTTACAGAGTTGAACAGAATAGGGGTGGGAATGTGTTTAAAGGCGGGTGCTCCCAACTCTCCATAAAGGAGGAGGTATACACACTGGGAAAGTCAAGGTAGTAATAGTGGCAGTGTTAGGTGTGCAGTGACAGTATAGTATATTGTGCTAGGTGCCTCTTAAGTCAAGGTAGTAATAGTGGCAGTGTTAGGTGTGCAGTGACAGTATGGTATATTGTGCTAGGTGCCTCTTAAGTCAAGGTAGTAATAGTGGCAGTGTTAGGTGTGCAGTGACAGTATGGTATATTGTGCTAGGTGCCTCTTAAGTCAAGGTAGTAATAGTGGCAGTGTTAGGTGTGCAGTGACAGTATGGTATATTGTGCTAGGTGCCTCTTAAGTCAAGGTAGTATAGTGGCAGTGTTAGGTGTGCAGTGACAGTATGGTATATTGTGCTAGGTGCCTCTTAAGTCAAGGTAGTAATAGTGGCAGTGTTAGGTGTGCAGTGACAGTATGGTATATTGTGCTAGGTGCCTCTTAAGTCAAGGTAGTAGTAATAGTGGCAGTGTTAGGTGTGCAGTGACAGTATGGTATATTGTGCTAGGTGCCTCTTAAGTCAAGGTAGTAATAGTGGCAGTGTTAGGTGTGCAGTGACAGTATGGTATATTGTGCTAGGTGCCTCTTAAGTCAAGGTAGTAATAGTGGCAGTGTTAGGTGTGCAGTGACAGTATGGTATATTGTGCTAGGTGCCTCTTAAGTCAAGGTAGTAATAGTGGCAGTGTTAGGTGTGCAGTGACAGTATGGTATATTGTGCTAGGTGCCTCTTAAGGGGAGATTTCCACTTGAGGGAGTTTTTTCTTGACTCCTTTCTCCCTCATGTTTAGCCCCATTGCTTTTCTAATTTTAAGACGTTCGCCCCATTATTTTGACGATTTTAAGAACGTTCAACCCATTTATGTCAATTTTAAGACTTTTCGTGCCATTTAGGTGTCGATTTTATCCTGGCGAGCGATAGCGAGCCTGTAATTCAAGAAGAACCGGTTTTCAGCCGGGACATTTTTCTACCGAAAAATGTACAAATTTATCTTGAAAGGGGCTCAAGGGGGTGTTAACCTTAAGCTTGATGGATATCTAGAGACCAAACTAAAAACCTCCCCTTAAGTGGATATAAGTGTGGTGGTGGTGGTGATGGTAGGTTTGGTATGACTGCTTAGATACCTCTTAAGTGGGACTCGTTAGCCTTGGTTGGCAACCTATCTAGGGGAGACAACCTTATAAAAATCCGGGCGGATGGGACTCGTCAGCCTTGGTCGGCAACCTGTCTAGGGGAGTAAACCTGATACAAAATCCGTACTGCTTATCTAAGTGTTAGGCAGGTTAGTGGATGGACTAGCCGAACACCACTGTAGAAAAAGTGGTCGGTGCGGTATGACAGCTTACAATGTGTCTGGTGCTTCGAAGTGGATATAAGCATGCTGGTGATGGGTGCTGTTAGTGATAATAATAGTGATGATAACAGGTAGGTATTGGCTGCATAACATATAATTATTATGTTCCTTCCAACAACCAACTATACTCCTAAAATCGATTTATGAAATTTACAAACACATGTGGCAGTCCGTGGATTCGAACCCAGGATGCTCACACCGAATATCAACATTATTAGGTGCCCCCAGGAAGATGAACGTGGATGGTTGTAGTGTAAGTGTTGGTGGTGATGGTGAAATAGTGGTGATGGTGGTGATGGTGGTGGTGGGTGACATAGTGCCAAACAGTGCCAAGAAGACCACACACACACACACACACACACACACACACACACACACACACACACACAATGCCTTCGTTCTACACACTCTCCCTCGTGTCAGTGGGCTTCCCTCATACTAACTCTCCCCTTGCCTCATACTTCCTCTTAAACATTCTTGCCTTGATACTAGGGCCTGAATCATGCTAATATCTTACTCATACTTCCCCATAAACATTCTTGCCTTCACACTAGCGCCTGAATCATGCTTTTATCAGCGTAGGGGTGCAGATACCAATTAACTTAAAAATAAACCTAATTAATTAAATCAATTAAACTTACGGTATGAAGATATGTGGTTATGCCAATATATGTGGTTATGCCAATATATGTGGTTATGCCAATATATGTGGTTATGCCAATATATGTGGTTATGCCAATATATGTATATTTTTATGAAAGACTAAATCATAATAATATGTATCACATATTATTAAGGGGGGTCACCGGCTTTTGTTTTTATCTTTCTCTCCTTTTCTCTCTTTCCCTGGCTTGTATCCATTCGGCCCCATTAAGCCAACTGTTTTAAGACGTTTATCCCTATCCTGGTGTCGATTTCATCCTGGCGAGCGATAGCGAGCCAGCTTTGTCTGGAGAAATCCGGCTTCGCCGGACACATTTTTCTATCGAAAAATGTACAAATTTAGCTTGCTGTCAAAACTAAAATATATATATGCTGGCTCGCTACCGCTCACCAGGAAAATATTGACACCTGGATGGGGGTAAACGTCTTAAAACAGTAGACTGAATGGGGCCGAATGGATACAAGCGAAAGTGAGAAGGGAGAGAAAGAGAAAGAAAGCGAGGTGGGCTCCCTTAAGACATTGTTCCGTCTAACAGAATAATTGTATTCTAAACCCATAACAGCGGATTTAGAAGGATTACTAGCTGCCACTGAAATATTAACCCGTTCAGTACCGAAGACGTCCTGTTCATCAGATTCTGGCAACTATTAGACGATTGTGTTCAGCTTAGGAAGGACCTCAAGCCATAATAAGGCTTCAGAATACCTCAACCAACCCTTTTAACTACCACAGATCCTTCCCAAGCTGTCTAATATCGTCTAAATATAACTACATTAAAATATAACACACGTCGCTGGTACTCAAAGGGTTAATGGTACTGGATATAGATAAGAATTCTCTCTCTCTCTCTCTCTCTCTCTCTCTCTCTCTCTCTCTCAGACTAGACGCTGAATATTGAAAGTTACACACAATTCTCTCTCTCTCTCTCTCTCTCTCTCTGTCAGACTAGACGCTGAATATTGAAAGCTACACGCAACTGTCTCTCTCTCTCTCTCTCTCTCTGACTAGACGCTGAATATTGAAAGCTACACACAACTCTCTCTCTCTCTCTCTCTCACACACTAATTACCCCCAGACACACGTAATAGCCCTCCTGCCAATTAAAATCAGTAATGGACCCACACACACCTACTAATTTCACCTCTAATGACTTTGTTGGGATAAATAGAGAAGGGAGGAGTGGGCAATTATGAGAGAGAGAGAGAGAGAGAGAGAGAGAGAGAGAGAGAGAGAGAGAGAGAGAGAGAGAGAGAGAGAGAGAGAGAGAGAGTTTACCATTAATAACATGGGCCTAAATTTGGCTTCTGGCTCTTGATTTCTTGGTGGTGTAATGGTTAAGGGGAGGTTTTTAGTTTGTTTCCTACTCCTCCAGCAATCTTAAAATGTCACCCCCTTGACCCCCTTTCAAGATAAATTTGTAAATTTTTCGGTAGAAAAATTTCCCGGCCAAAGGCCGGTTACTCTTATATTACAGGCTCGCTATCGCTCGCCAGGATAAAATCGACACCTAAATTGCACAAAAGGTCTTAAAATTGACAGAATGGCGCGGAAATTCTTAAAATCACCAAACTAATGGGGGCAAATGTCTTAAAATCTCAAAAGCAATGGGGCTAACCATGAGGGAGAAAGGGGTCAAGAAAAAAATCCCTCAAGTGGAAATCTTCCCTTAAGGTGTCTAACAATCTGTGTGTGATGACCCGGGTTCGAATCCTGGTGGATCACATACTGTATAATGTGCTTTCATTAATTTCAGTGGAGGTGTTTGGTGTTGTGGTGAAATTAATAAAAAAAAGATGATCCGGTTCGTCTCGTAAAGTTAATCACTTCTCCCTTGGCACATCTGCCCGCCAAATTTCGTAAACATTACCGGATCGCCTCCTAAATATATTCCCTTCTTCCTTAGTGCATATCGTATCTGCCCACTAAATTTAATGCAAATCGGTTCATAAATTTGTTCGGTTCATAATCTTGCTTACAGACAATCACACAGACAAACAGGCGAAAATGTAACCTCCATCCAAGTTCGTTATATCATACACATGCACTCAATACAATACGTAACATACACATCGACTCATATATATACCGGTATATATATATATATATATATATATATATATATATATATAGATAGATAGAGCTAGACAGAGATACAGGTGACCTTCAATCAGCTGTTTAAATTAATGGCCCCAGATTAAGGGAGACTGACCGTTTGTTTGATCTATTAATTTATTAATTCATATATTTTGTTAGTGTCCTCCCTAGACCTCCATCAAGCTTAGAAAAACGCCCCTTAGACCCCCCTTCAAGATAAATTTGTACATTTTTCGGTAGAAAAATATCCCGGCCGAAGGCCGGACCTTCCTCTTAAAATTGCAGGCTCGCTATCGCTTGCCAGGAAATAATCGACACCTAAATGGCGCGAAAGGTCTTAAAATTGACAAAGAAATGGGGCGAAAGGTGTTAAAATCCCCAAACTAATGGGCCGAACGTCTTATAATCTCAAACCTAGTGGGGCTAAACATTAGGGAGAAGGGGGCCCAGAAAAACGGTCTGCCTCCCCTTAACGCCATGTTGAAATACACCACTATGATCTCTCTATTTATTTATCTTTCTGTATATCTATTAATTTATCTCTCAATCATTATACGTAATAACAAAAAATCCTCCATCCTTCCATCTATCTATTTGCTTATCTCTTTATATCTATCTATCTATTTATCTCCACATCAATAAATCTATCTGTCTGCCTGTCTAAAATTATATGGATTTAACCTTCTTTATATATTTATGTCTAGCTATCTATCTTTCTATATATAATTATATATATATATATATATATATATATATATATATATATATATATATATATATATATATATATATATCCGTAGAATTGATAGTAATGTTTTGTGAGTCTTCTATTTACAAGTACTGTGTCTATCTATCTATCTATCTATCTATCTATCTATCTGTGTATCTATCTATCTATTCCATTCACTGCATTTGAGTGATGATTCGCCTCCATGACATTTACAAGATAGGTTATGATCGCTTCTCATTCTCTCTCTCTCTCTCTCTCTTTAAGTCTTGAATATACAGATTATAACAAAATATATATCCTCAATATATATACAACACGCAACCATGGCTGAAAGTTGTAATAAACTAAGGCTCAGCACTAGTGGTCATTTTTTCACATACAAGATCTGGAACAAACTTTTTTCAAAAATCGTAAATAGTTTTTCAGTAAAGCAGTAGAAGAGAGTAGACAACATTTTGCACACTACACAATCTCTCCTTTAC
>CM064528.1:48654404-48698117 GCA_032716605.1 Paralithodes platypus
CTTAACCATTAATCATCCATTACAAACCCCAATGTACTTGAATAAACTAATGAAAGCATATGGTCCTCCCGGGATTTGAACTCGGGACACCACACCCAGAACATAAGCATCTAAGCCATTACATCACCACCAGGGCTTTCAACTACGTGTCTATAACCCTTCCAGTACCCCTTGCCTTCCTTTTAAATTTACGCTGGCTACTATTACATGATTTTATTCAGTTTAAAATAGGTCTCGAGCAATTATGAGGCTTCGAACTATCTCACCTAAAGGGGGGTGGGCCGGTTTTCTGGCTCCCCTTCTCCCTAGTGTTTAGCCCCATTAGTTTTCAGATTTTAAGACGCTCGACCATGTAGTTTGGCGATTTTAAGACCTTTCGCACCATTTCTTTGACAATATTAAGACTTTTCGTGTCATTTAGGTGTCGATTTTTCCTGGCGAGCGATAGCGAGCCTGTGTTTTCAGAGGATCCGGCCTTCGGCCGGAAATTTTTTCTATCGTAAAATGTACAAATTTATCTTGAAGGAGGGTCTTGGGCGGATGTTTATTTAAGCTTGATGGAGGTCTAAGGAGGAAACTAAAAAAATAATAAAGAATATATACAAATGACCAAATAAATACGCCCACACCCTCCTATTTTGTTTTACTATTCTATCTATCTATCTATCTATCTATTTACTAAGGCCCAATCCCCAGTTTTCATTTTTTTTTTTTTTTTTTTTTTTTTTTTTTTTTTTTTTTACCACAGATCCTTCTTAAACTGCACATAATCGTCTAAATATATCAAGAGTCAACTTTAAAATACGTCGCCGGTACAGAAGGGGTTTAATATTGTTCGGTAACTGTACGTCTACGTCATGTGTACACGTTCATCATCATGTACACCTTTTTATCATGTACACCTGGCGTCTATACACAAGTCCATGCAGTATCCTAGCAACCTATCTCTCTCTCTCTCTCTCTCTCTCTCTCTCTCTCTCTCTCTCTCTCTCTCTCTCTCTCTCTCTCTCACACACACACACAAAAAGATGCACACACACACACACATACATACACATATTAAACTTTCAAACAATTACATAGATTGCCCGAAAACTCTCTCTCTCTCTCTCTCTCACACACACACAAACAAACACAATAAACATCCAAAAATTACATAGATCACCTGAAAATAATTGATTGTTTGTATTTGACGTAGCTAAGGTGTTCGATATAGGTACAATTAATACCTTGACCCTTTAAACATAATGACGCCTTTTGACTGATATTCTGGCTATCATTAGACGACTTTATACAGCTTAGGACGGATCTGTGGGCGTTAAAAGGGGTACAGACTATCTCAATCAACCCTCTGACTTCCATAGACCCTTCCTAATCTGAATAAAATCGTCTAATAATTGCCAGAAAAAAAGAAAAGAAATGCGTAATCGGATGTTGAAAGGGTTAATATATACAGAGACAGAAGGACAGATAGATTGGACCCCTTTCTCCCTCATGTTTGGCCCCATTTAGTTTCGAGATTTTAAGACGTTCGCCCCTTTAGTTAGCTAGACCTTTCGTCCCATTTGTTTGTCTATTTATGACCTTGCTTCTCATTTAGGTGTCGATTTATTCCTGGCGAGCGATAGACAAAACAAAATAAGGAGTAGGACAGTAGGAAGTATGTTTAAATGATAGATAGATACAGATAGATAGATATATTGTAGATACATAGATAGATAGATAGAGGCGGAGGGCAGTAGGAAGTATGTTTTAATGATAGATAGATAGATAGATAGATAGATAGATAGACAGACAGACATATAGATAGATAGATAGATAGATAGAGGCGGAGGGCAGTAGGAAGTATGTTTTAATGATAGATAGATAGATAGATAGATAGATAGACAGACAGACATATAGATAGATAGATAGATAGATAGAGGCGGAGGGCAGTAGGAAGTATGTTTTAATAATGATAGATAGATAAATATAGATATAGATAAATAGATAGATAAATAGATAGATATAAGCGTAGGCGAACAGGAAATATATTTAAATAATCCCTAAATAACTCGCTAAAGGTTGTAGCACTGATTCTCTCTCTCTCTCTCTCTCTCTCTCTAAAACCATTGAGAGAGAGAGAGAGAGAGAGAGAGAGAGAGAGAGAGAGAGAGGGAATTAGAGAGAGAGAGAGAGAGAGAGAGAGAGAGAGAGAGAGAGTGAGTGAGAGTGAGAGAAAAATTATAGAGGGTTTATAATATTCTCTCTCTAAAACCATTGAGAGAGAGAGAGAGAGAGAGAGAGAGAGAGAGAGAGAGAGAGAGAGAGAGAGAGAGAGAGAGAGAGAGAGAGAGAGAGATAGTATTATAAACGCCTGACCTTGAGAATGAGAGAAAGTTCAAGGTTACCGGAGGATCAAACCAGGCATCCTATGTGTGTGTGTGTGTGTGTGTGTGTGTGTGTGTGTGTGTGTGTGTGTGTGTGTGTGTTACTCAGTTACTTGTTCGTCAAGGGGAATCCACGCAATGCGATCTAAGCTCATTATTATCGCGCCTCCTTAACTGGGAATGTATTGCGTGAAATGCATGTTAAGTGTGTATGTATCGTTGGAATGGCTGTGGATGTGTGTGTAGTCTGTATTTTAGCCAATTGGCGACATCTGGAAACGAAGGCTTAGGGTGGATCTGTATGGTACCATTCTCACTATAGACGGTACCGTCTCGCCCGAAGGCTTAGGTAGCCATCAGCTTAGGCCTATTTACAGCTAGGTGAACTGAGGCTAACACATGAAAGGAGACAAGCCCAATTTGTCTCCGCCCGGCAGGGGATTGAACCCCCGACCCCTCGTGTGTGAGACGAGAGCTCTACCTACTAGGCTACGGGCTGTGTGTGTGTGTGTGTGTGTGTGTGTGTGTGTGTGTGTGTGTGTGTGTGTGTGTGTGTGTGTGTGTGTGTTATTGTTCTTCTTCCCACCTTCCTTCCTTCTTTGTGTTATTCTGTTTGAAGTTCAATATATGACAGAAAGGCAATGCGATAAAGAATATTCGATAAGGAAAAATACCTCTGGAGCAGTGGACCACTGGTTCCTATCTTCAGAACATTCCTGTGCTTGGTATGCTTCCAGCCAGGGCCCCACTGGGGTAAATAAAATAGCAAAACAGTGGTGAAACTGCCATCCGGGTGAGGGACTGCTCTGGGTCTGCTCCTTCAGTGTTCATGGTCATAATCCACTTAGTGGAAATGGCACTGTGGAGTGGGTCAGTCGGGGCATGTCTGAGAGTCTGGAGGCAGTTTCTGCCATGGCCATCCCTTTTGGGGTGCTTCCTCTGGAAGCGGGGCGTCAGATTTGATGATGATTGATGAAAAATACTACCTTAACATAACAACACTTGAAAAGGAAGGAAGGAAGGATGGATGGAAGGAAGGAAGGAAGGAAGGAGCAAGGACGAAAGGAAACATTGAAGGAGGAAGGAAGGAGGGAAGGAAAGAGGGAGGAAAGAAATCCGGAAGGAAGGAAGTAATGAAAACATAGAAGGAAGCAAGTAATGAAAGAAAGAAGAAAGGAAAGAAGGAAGGAAGGAAGGAAGGAAGGAAGGAAGGAGCAAGGACGAAAGGAAACATTGAAGGAGGAAGGAAGGAGGGAAGGAAAGAGGGAGGAAAGAAATCCGGAAGGAAGGAAGTAATGAAAACATAGAAGGAAGCAAGTAATGAAAGAAAGAAGAAAGGAAGGAAGCAAGCAATGAAAGAAAGACTGAGAGAAAGAAGGAAACATACAATAGAAGCGAATGAATAAAAATATAGGAGATAAAATAGGAGAACAATTAATAAAAGGGATAACAATAAAGAAGGGACGGAATACAACGAAAATAAACAAAATACAATAATGGAAGCAGAATAAGAAAAATAAGAAAATAAAACACACATAAAATAGAATGAAAGACGATATATTTGGAAACAGAATAAGAACGAGAAAAGAAAACGGAGAAATACAAATAAAATACAACACGATACATTTGTAATAATACGAGTAATGGAAAGAAACGGGCAAAATACAATTCAAATATATATATATATAACTCTTACAAAGGATAATTGGAGTAAGTAATTTAGATACAAGCAGAGAGAGAGAGAGAGAGAGAGAGAGAGAGAGAGAGAGAGAGAGAGAGAGAGAGAGAGAGAGAGAGAGAGAGAGAGAGAGAGAGAGAGAGAGAGAGAGAGAGAGAGAGAGAGAGAGAGAGAGAGAGAGAGAGAGAGAGAGAGAGAGAGAGAGAGAGAGAGAGAGAATGGCGGAAGAGGAAGCTGAGAGGTAAAGCAAAAAAATGGACCAAGAAAAAATAGGTGGGAGAGAAAATAGAAAAAAAAGGGACTAACACAGAAAGAGAAAGAGAGAGTTGTCATGGCAGCCGATGACGTCACAGGACATAAGCTCATCTTCACCCATCTCTCTCTCGCTCTCTCTCTCTCTCTTTCTGTATCTTCCTGTCTGTCTGTCTCAATATATATTCTTTCATATCTATATTCCCCTCAATAATTTCTCTCCTCTCTCCCTTCCCCCCTCTCTCTCTCTCTCTCTCTCTGTCTCTCTCTCTCTCTCTCTCTCTCTCTCTCTCTCTCTCTCTCTCTCTCTCTCTCGTTCTTCTTTTCCTTCTCTGTGCAAGTTCATCGAAAATCATGCTTAAAATATTTCCTGTGTTTCTTGGTTATTTATCCATCTGTTTTATATTAAATTTCACACTCTTTATTTTTGTTATAAAATTTCTCGCTGTTATTCATGTGATCTATCCTCTTCTTCTTGTGTTCCTGTCTTCGTTATTTCCTTGTGTTCTCCCTTCCTTCCTTCCTCCCTCCCTCCTTTCATTCATTCCTAATTTTGTCCCAGCATTCTTTCATTTCTTCCTTAATATCCTTCCTTCATCCCTGCATTATTCCGTGTCTTCCTTCTTTCCTTCCTCCCTTCCTTTTTTTTTTAGTTAATTCTATCCTTCCAGTATCCCTGCCTTCTTTCCTATCTATTTCTACCCTTCCTCCCTTTCTTCCCTTTTCCTTCCATCCCTCCCTTCCTTCTTTCATGCCTGCTACCTACCTTCCTTCCATTTATTAAACTGGTACAAATCCTCCTCTCCTTCCTGCTTTGCTTCCTATTTATGCGTACCTACCGACCTACCTACTGACCTATTTACGTGTATATTAGCCTACCTACGTACTAACCTACTTTACCTACTAACCTAGCTTCTGACATATTTATATGACTACTAACCTACCAACCTTCCTACTAACAACATATAAGTCCATTAACCTACCTACCTACCTACTGACCAATTTATCGGATTACCTACCCACCTATCTACTGACTAATTTATATATACATACTTACTTACTTACTTACCTACCTACCTACCAACCTAACTAACCTTTAACTGTCTTGATAGCGTAATGCTTAGTGTGCGGAATTTCGGTGTGAGTATCCTAGGTTCAAATCCTTGGAGTACCACATGTATTCATTACTGTCATTGAGTTCACTAGTTAGGTTTATTTGTAAATTAATTGGCGAGTTTGTGGAAACAAATATAAACCTACCTACCTACCTACCTACCTACCTATCGACCTACCTACCTACCTACCTATCGACCTACCTACCTACCTACCTACCTATCGACCTACCTACCTACCTACCTACCTATCGACCTACTTATCAGTCTACCAACCTACCTACCTACTGTCCTTGGCTAGCCATATCTCTACTAACCAAATCAAGGCTCCACAAAGACCCCCTGCGGCCTAGATACAGGTAATATAAGAACAAAACGGTGACCGGTCAACTCAACCAGTAGACCATTTCAACTAGTAGCTTTCAACCAGTACCAAATCAACCAATACAATCAATGTTAGGTTATATTTTGGCACGGGTTTGGTTGGTCTGGGTTAATTTGGCACTGGTTGAGAGCTACTGGTTGAAATGGTCTACTGGTTGAGATGACATGGAACCGAACAAAACTACCGTACCCAACAAAATAGAACACAACTTTTAGTCCGTGCAGGCGGTAAATTGACATGTGTGTGTGTGTGTGTGTGTGTGTGTGTGTGTGTGTGTGTGTGTGTGTGTGTGTGTGTGTGTGTGTGTGTGTGTGTGTGTGTGTGTGTGTGTGTGTGTGTGTGTGTGTGTGTGTGCGCGTGTTTGTTTCAGCAGACGGTATATTGCTATGTGTGTGTGGTATGGGGGTGGGGGGGGGGCTATTAACAATTATTAGTCTTTTTTATTTTATTTTTTATCAGAGGGTAAATTGTCATGTCCTCATCTTTATTACTCTCAGTTATTACGAAGATGCTGTAGCCAAATCATAGTCCATTCATCACAAGTAGTCCAGCTTTCATGAACCATAACTTCTGTAATTCAAAAAGGGCTGGAGCAAATGACCTATACATTTCCACACGTATTCCCTGGCTGACTCTTCCCAAATGATAGGAATAATAGGTCGCTTACTCTAGTCTTTTTTGGAGTTTTAGAGGTTCGTGGTCAAAATTGTTGGCCTAATTATAATGAATAAACTATAGGTTATTAATCATCAAAATTGTGCATAAATATGACACACTTCATATTATTCCATTATGTACCAAATAATGGGGCGAACGTCATAAAACCTCAAAGCTAATGGGGCTAAACATCAGGGAGCATCCAAAAAATAGCTATTACCTCTCCCTTGAAAAAGTATTGATTCGTTTTATATAGGCTTATACAGTTCAACATTCCTGATAATTACACAAAACGTTAGAAAACCTGAATTGTCACCTGTTTGAGTAGGTATATATAGTGAAGATAATTTGATTATATATACACTTCATACAGCATAATTATATATATATAAAATAATGTACTAAAAATAAGCAAAGCAACAAATTTTCAGTTGTAAAAAATAAAGAGACACAATGTGGATAAAGCGCCTAATAATGTGTAGTTTGTGTTTGTGTGTTCATTGTGTTCTATTGTGTTTTGTGTTGTCCCTATTCTTGCTTGTCATGAATCGGCCCCCCCCCCAAAAAAAAAAAAGAAAAGAAAGAAAAGAAAAGAAAACAAAAATAGGAACAGTGGGGATTGGGCCTGGGTATAAAGATAGATAGATAGATAGATAGACTAAAAATAGGCAAAGCAAAATCTCCTAAGTTGTAAAATATAAACAGACACATAAATGGAATAGAGCGCCTAATAATCGCCAAACTAACGGGTGGTCGAAACATTTTAACTGCTTGGGGCTATGACGTGTTTTATCCATTTATTTTGGCTATCATTAGACGACTTTATACAGTTTAGGGAAGATATGTGGGAATCAAAAGGGTAAAGACTATCTCAATCAACCCTCTGACTTCCACATACTTTTCCTTGTTTGAATAAAATCGTCTTATAATAGCCAGAAAACATAAAGGAAATGTGTCATCGATCCACAGAGGGTTAAAATCGTCTCAAAATAACGTGTCAAATCACCAAACAAGATCACCCACCAAAGAAGATCTCCTCTGCTACACTTGATCCATCCATTGTGGCAGTGCTGTCATTCTGCGGTTCAGCAGTCGAATCCTTCGGGAAATTAACGATGTGACCTGCAGCATAGCTTTGGCCAGTCCACAACGGCGACACATAAATACAAACAAGGGACATAGCCAGCGGGCAAATACAAATACTGAGCACACGAAAATAAAACTCAAGCAAAAGCGAGCAAATTCCATCAGCACATCCACCCCGAAAGGTTGGCCCCCACCTTGCAAATACAGACGCAGTTTCCTATTCCCGTCCTTAATTCTGTTGGAGATCAGCCAGGCGATTGTCAGCAGGTCTTTGGTCAGCCCACAGAATCGAAATACGCCCACGATCTCAGGGAACTGACGGCGAATTAGGAAGAAAAGACAAACCAGTGTCAAAAGAATCGTAAAAAAACAGGCCAACTCCCGCCTTAGGTTCTTGCCGATGTCACACCCATATGAATCAATGTCGAAAAACTTACACAATTTTGGCTTGACATACGCTACAGCGCTACTCAGATATCGCTTGTAGAAATATAATAGAGCCAAAAACAGCATACTTAGGCTTAGCACGGAAATGATGGCAAAGAACACCATACTGTCACTGTCAAGACGCAACGGATTCACTTTGTACACGTACATCTTGATCAATGTGACAACACAGTCAATATAACACTATAATTAGATTTACAGTAAGTATAACCAACTTACAGTGTATAAAAAAACTACGATAGTAAATAAACTAAGCCAATTTAACAGCCAATGCACTTAACGATGTATTTTCACGTCCGCCTCCAACAAAGAGTGTTTTGAAAATACTCAACGTTCTCACACCGTGGAACTGGTAAGAGGAATGACAGAACAAAACTTGATTTATATTCACCTTTCACTACAAGCCCCAACACGCTAGAAAACGCTGTAGATAAATATATAAATGTAAATATGTGTTTATTTGTATGTGTTTAATTATATGTGTGCGTGATATAAATATAATAAAAAATAAAACATATGCATAAACAAAATAGTTAGTGGTCAAATATGAAGTTCTCTCTTGATACTTGGTTAGAGAAAACGAATATTTTTAATGGTACACAAAAATATATATTTCACAAAATACTGGCAACACTAACAATGCGCGCGCGTACAATTATATACTCGCACATACACATATTTACACTCGCAGATACACACTCCTTCAGCTACATGGCTACCCGGAGTGCTGGGGCTTGTACAGAATGGTGACTTGGTGACTAAAGTATATAGAATATAGTACATTTTTCGGTTGTACAGTATTTAACTAATTCAGAGGGGGTCACCGTTTTGTTTTATCTTTCTCTCTTTCCCTGGCTTGTATCCATTCGGCCCCATTCCGCCAACTGTTTTAAGACGTTTATTCCCATCCAGGTGTCGATTTCTTCCAGAGCATTGTATGGAGAAATCCAGCTTCGCCGGAGACATTTTGCTATCGAAAAATGTACAAATTTAGCTTGCTGTCAAAACAAATATATATATAGGCTGGCTCACTAACGCTCGCCAGGAAAATATTGACACCTGGATGGGGGTAAACGTCTTAAAACAGTAGGCTGAATGGGGCCGAATGGATAAAAGCCAAAAGAGAGAGGGAGAGAAAGAGAAATAAAGCGAGGTGGGCTCCCTTAAACAATGCATAACTCTTAACCTCTCCTAACTTAATAATAGAAAAATACTAATGACGAAAAGGACGTACTTGAGAGCCAAGCAAAGGAAGACCAGCTATGCGCACAATATCACCAAACTACAAGAAGAGCTCGATGAAGTTGAACGTAAACTCATCCAGTCACACCAAGAGCAAAGAACACGTGAAGAACTCCAAGCAGTTGCAAACATACGAGTAAATAGCAAATTCTTCTATGCATACGCAAAAAGGAGACTCAGGAACACCTCAACAATAGACCACTTGCAAAACCTACGGGCGAACTTGAGAGTGACCAAACCGAAATGGCCAAGATACTCAAACAGCAGTACGAAAGTGTCTTCAGCCCGCCAAATGAAGACAAGAAAATCGATAATGCAACGACCTTCTTTGACAACGCTCCAGGGACACCACATCAACTCTCCTCGGTAACAGTATCAACAGAGGACATAATAGCAGCCATCGACAAGATTGGACCAAACTCTGCGGCAGGACCAGACGGCTTTCATGCCCAACTGCTAAAAAACTGCAAACATCAGCTAGCCTTGCCTCTAAAACTGCTGTGGAGCAAGTCCCTCCAAACTGGATATGTACCACAATCCCTAAAAGAAGGTACTGTCACACCAATACACAAAGGGGGCAGTAAAGGCATAGCCAAAAATTACAGACTAGTGGTGCTGACGTCACATCTTATTAAAATCATAGAAAGAACAATACGAGCTAAGATGGTCAGCTACCTGGAAGATAACGAGGCATTCAACGAGGGTCAACATGGCTTTAGACAAGGCCGCTCCTGCCTTTCACAACTACTATCACACTACGACAAAATCCTACAGGATATTCAAGATGGAGAAAATGTACACGTCATATATCTAGATTTCGCCAAAGCTTTTGACAAGGTGGACCATGGGATCCTTCTACATAAACTCAAATCACTGGGAATAGGGGGAGACCTTGGAAGATGGCTCCACAGCTTCATCACCAACAGAAAACAAAGAGTCACGGTTCAAGGAAGCCTATCAGAAGCAGGTGGGGTCATCAGCGGAGTACCACAAGGATCAGTACTGGGACCTCTCCTATTCCTCATCATGATAGGAGACATCGACAGGGACCTGGAACACTCAACAGCCTCATCGTTTGCAGACGACACCAGACTCATGAAGAAAATCACCTCACAACATGATGCACAGCTACTACAACAAGACTTGGACAAAATCCTGAAGTGGGCAGAAGAAAACAACATGGCCCTAAACGGAGACAAGTTCGAGCTTCTAAGGTACGGGAACAAGAGAGCACTACAAAACGACACCAACTACAAAAGTGGACAGCAAGAAATTACCGCCAAGGACACAGTGAAGGACTTGGGAAGTTGGGAGTAAATATGAGAAGTGACGCCACTTTTTCCCAGCATATTACCAAAGCCACAACAACAGCAAAACAAATAGCAGGCTGGATCCTGAGAACCTTCCACACAAGAAATGAGAGGTGTATGTTAACACTGTGGAAGTCACTGGTCCTACCACGACTGGAGTACTGCTCTCAGCTCTGGTCTCCCCAAAAAGTAGGAGAAATAACAGAAATTGAAGCCACCCAGAGGACATTCACCAGTAAAATCCATGGGTTTCAACACTTTAACTACTGGGAGAGACTCAAGGAGCTGCAGCTGTACTCACTTCAAAGACGTAGGGAGAGATACATCATCATCTACGTCTGGAAGATTTTGGAAAAAAAGGTACCAAATCCAAACATCCAAGAGACTCAACACCAAAGGCGAGGGAGGCTGTGCTATGTGAGGACTACGCCGGGATCAACACAAAAAGTCAAATCCCTGATCCACCACAGCTTTACATACAATGGAACCAGACTGTTCAACTGTATACCAGCCCCTCTCAGGAACATGACCGGGGTGTCTCCAGACACCTTCAAGAAACACTTGGACATGTGGCTGGCCAAAATACTGGACCGGCCACCAACACCAGGATACCCCAGCACCAACTCCAACCGACTTCTGGAATGGAGAGTGGAAGAAAGGGAGCTGCCTGGTCGCAGTGGAGCCCCAGCTCAACTGTGTCACTAATGGACGGAATACAACAAAGTGTAACAAAGTGTAAGTGTAATACATAACTCATAACCTCTCATAACTTAAAAAATACATACCGGTAACTCTTAACCTCTCATAACTTTAAAAAATGCATAATTCGTAACCTCTCATAACTTAAATAATGCATAATTCTTAACCTCTCTTAACTTGAATAATGCATAACTCATAACCTCTCATAACTTAATAATGTATAACTCTTACCCTCTCATAACTTAAATAATGCATAACTCATAACCTCTCATAACTTAATAATGCATAACTCTTAGCCTCTCATCACTAAATAATGCATAACTCATAACCTCTCATAACTCAAATAATGCACAACTCATAACCTCTCATAACTTAAAAAATGCATAACTCATAACCTCACATAACTTGAATAATGCACAACTCATAACCTCTCATAACTTAAAAAATGCATAACTCATAACCTCTCATAACTTAAAAAATGCATAACTCATAACCTCTCATAACTTAACAAATGCATAACTCATAACCTCACATAACTTGAATAATGCACAACTCTTAACCTCTCATAACTTTAAAAAAATGCATAACTCATAACCTCTCATAACTTAAAAATTACACAACTCATAACCTCTCATTACTTAAAAATGCACAACTCATAACCTCTCATTACTTAAAAATGCATAACTCTAACCTCTCATAACTTTAAAAAGATTAGAACCGTTGACATGACATTTTTACCATTTGAGAAGAGTCACCCAGTAAACAAAGTGTAGGAATTTACAGCCCATCTGCTCCAGCCCTCATGAGAGAGTATGTATCATAATGTCTAGACTCGCCTTAAGGGGGTAGTACTCGCTTTTTATGGACCTCCTTCTCCCTCATGTTTAGCATATTAGTTTTGAGGTTTTAAGATGTTCCTTCCGTTAGTTTGGCGATTTTCAGAGGGGGGGGGGGGGGGCTATCAACAATTACAGTCTGTTTGTTTTCATCAGAGGGTAAATTGTCATGTCCTCATCTTTATTACTCAGTTATTACGAATATTTGTTTGCCAACTATAGTCCAATCATAACAAGTAGGCCAGATTTCGTGAACCAGACTTCTGTAATTAAAAACGGGATGGAGCAAATGACCTATACATTTCCTTACGTATTCCCTGGCTGACTTTTCCCAAATGATAGGAATAATAGCTCGCTTACTCTAGTCTTTTGGGGAGTTTTAGAGGTTCGTGGTCAAGATTGTTGGCCTAGTTATAATGAATAAACTATAGGTTATTAATCATCAACATTTGGCATAAATATGACACACTTCATATTACATTATGTACCAAATAATGGGGCGAACGTCATAAAATCTCAAAGCTAATGGGGTTAAACATGAGGGAGCAGGGGGTCCAGAAAAAAAGCAACTACCTACCCCTTGATAAAGTATTGATTCGTTTAAGGGGAGTGACCTGCTTTTTTTTCTTTCTTGGTTGTATCCATTCAGTCCCATTTAGTCTACTGTTTTACGACGCCCTTTTTTTTTCTTCTATGTGATTGAGGGAGACAAAAGGCATAACTGCCTGCAGCGAGTGCCTCCCCCAGATTTCAAAGGGTGACAGGGCCGAAATCAAGGGACGTTCGAGCTAAAATGCCTGGACACACGGAGTTTGAAGCAATTTAAGCCATAGCATGAGGGAAAGACTGATTCTCGGAGAGAGTTCCAGAGCTCAGCAGTTGAATAGAAGAAAGTCTGAGAATAGCGTTTCACTCTTGGGTGGGAAAGTTGTACAGAGTAGGGGTGGGATTGTGTTGCAAGGCAGGTACTACGTACCCTACGTAGAGGAGGTGGTATACACTGGGAAAGCTCCGAGGAACACTGATTATTGTAGTAGCGATAGAATAGTGAGAGAGATGCAACATTGCGGCGAAGAGAGAGAGAGATTGCAGAGAATTGGTGAGTGGACGGGAGTTAATGATACGAAAGGCTTTCCTTTCTACTTTATCTAAGAGTGCGGTGTGAGAGGATCCTCCCCACACATGTAAACAATACTCAATACAAGGATGCACTGTGCCCCTGTACAGAGCAAGTAGCTGCGCAGGGGTAAAGAACCCCTTGAGGCGGTTGAGCACACCCAGCCTCTGGGAGGCTGCCTTAGCGAGACCTTTTTTTTTTTTTTTTTTTCTATGTGATTGAGGGAGGCAAAAGGCAGAACTGCCTATAGCGAGTGCCTCCCCAATAGTTGAAAGAGTGACAGGGCCAAAATCAAGGGACGTTCGAGCCAAAATGCCTGGACACACGGAGTTTGAAGCAATTTAAGTCATAGGAAGAGGGAAAGACTAATTCTGGGAGAGAGTTCCAGAGCTCAGCTGTTGAGTAGAAGAAAGTTTGAGAGTAACGTTTCACTCTCGGGTTGGAGAGTTGCACAGAGTAGGGGTGGGATTGAGTTGCAAGACGGGTACCACGTGCCCTACGTAAAGGAGGTGGTATACACTGGGAAAGCTCTGAGGAACACTGATTATTATAGTAGCGATAGAATAGCGAGAGAGATGTAACACTGAGGCGGAGAGAGAGAGATTGCAGAGAGTTGGTAAGTGGACGGGAGTTAATGATACGAAAGGCCTTCCTTTCAACTTTGTCTAGGAGAGCGGTGTGAGAGGAACCTCCCCACACATGTGAACAATACTCAATACAAGGATGCACTATGCCCCTGTACAGAGCAAGAAGCTGTGCAGGGGAAAAGAACCCCCTAAGGCGGTTGAGCACACCCAGCTTCTGGGAGGCTGCCTTAGCAAGACTGGTAATATGGTCCTTCCAACTGAGAGCAGAAGAAAAAGAGACACCAAGAATATTGAGAGAATATGAAGGATTGATTTTTGTATTGTTGAAGAATAAGGGATAGTCCGCTGGGAGTTCCTTACGGGTAGATAGATGGAGAAATTGGGTTTTGGAAGCATTAAAGGTAACAAGGTTTTTTCTGCCCCAATTGGAGATAGTATTTAGATCAGAATTTAAGAGTTCTATGGCTTCATTACTTTTGTCATTGAGGGATTGCTGGCTGGGGCGTTCTGAAAAACTAATGGAGTAGTGTAAGGTTGAGTCACCTGCGTATGAATGGATGGGAATTGAGGTACAGTTGAGGAGATCATTTATAAAAATTAGAAAGAGAATAGGAGATAGGACAGAGCCCTGAGGAACACCAGAGTAGGGTGAGGAAGTGAACGATGGCCGTCCACAACCGCGGCTATGGAACGGCCGGAAAGGAAATTAGAGACAAAGGCACAGATGGAGAGATAGAAACCGAAGGAGGGTAGTTTAGAAATTAAAGATTTGTGCCAGACTCTATCGAAGGCTTTCGATATGTCTAGTGCAATAGAAAAAGTCTCACCGAAGTCCCGAAAGGAGGATGACCAAGAGTTAGTATGATATGAAAGAAGATCACCAGTACAGCGACCCTTAAGGAAGCCATACTGGCGATCTGAGAGCAGATTATGAGAAGAGAAATGCTTAAGAAAATTGGAAGCAAGAATAGTTTCAAAAACTTTAGAAAGACAAGAGATGAGAGCAATTGGACGATAGTTGGAGGGTTGAGAGCGGTCACCCTTCTTTGGGACAGGTTGAATGTGAGCAAACTTCCAGCATTTTGGTTTTCTTTCTATGTGATTGAGGGAGGCAAAAGGCAGAACTGCCTATAGCGAGTGCCTCCCCCATAGTTGAAAGAGTGACAGGGTCAAAATCAAGGGACATTCGAGCCAAAATGCCTGGACACAGAGAGTTTGAAGCAATTTAAGTCATAGGAAGAGGGAAAGACTAATTCTGGGAGAGCGTTCCAGAGCTCAGCTGTTGAGTAGAAGAAAGACTGAGAGTAACGTTTCACTCTCGGGTTGGAGAGCTGCACAGAGCAGGGGTGGGACTGAGTTGCAGGACGGGTACCACGTGCCCTACGTAAAGGAGGTGGTATACACTGGGAAAGCTCTGAGGAACACTGATTATTATAATAGCGATAGAATAGCGAGAGATGCAACATTGTGGCGGAGAGAGAGAGATTGCAGAGAGTAGGTGAGTGGACGGGAGTTAATGATACGAAAGGCCTTCCTTTCAACTTTGTCTAAGAGAGCGGTGTGAGAGGAACCTCCCCACAGCATGAAGGGAAGACGTTAGAGGATAGACACAGACGAAAGAGTTTGCCTAGGCAGGGAGTCAGCACGGAAGCACAGTTTTTGAGAACAACAGGAGAAACACCGTCCGGACCGTACGCCTTATTAGTATTAAGCCCAGCGAGGGTAGAAAGTACATCTTTAGAAGATATTAGGATATTAGGCATAAGTAAGAGAGAGGAGGGTGGAGAGGGAGGAATAGCACCGGAATCATCCAAGGTGGAGTTTCTAGCAAAAGTTTGAGCGAAGAGTTTAGCTTTGTCAGAGGAAGAAGTGATGGTTGTGCCATCAGAGTGGGAAAGGGGAGGGAAAGACGAGGAAGAGAAATTGTTGGAGAGGTTTTTGGCTAGATGCCAGAAAGCTTGGGAAGAGCTAGAGTTGGATAGTTCAGTGCATTTATTATTGATGAAAGAGTGTTTGGCAAGTCGAAGAACAGATTTGGCTTGATTCCGGGCAGAAATATAGGAAGAATGAGAGTCTTTAGTTTTAAGGCGTCGGTACCGTTTGAATGCTTCCTCCTTATTGCAGACAGCAGTAGAACAGGCGTGAGTAAACCAAGATTTTTTAGCATTAGTCTGAGAGAAAGAGAATGGAATGTATGCTTCAATGCCCGATAGGATTACCTCGGTAATGCGTTCAGCACTCTCCGAGGGTTCCCGGCCACGGAAGCAGAAATCATTCCATGGGAATTCAAAGAAGTACTGCTGGAGAGCCTCCCAGTCGGCAGCGCCAAAGTGCCACAAGCGCCGCCGGCTAGGAGGATCGGGTGGCCGTACTGGAGAGATAGGACAGTTGACAGAGATAAGTTTATGGTTGGAGGAGCCCAAAGGAGAGAAAAGATCGACAGTATAAGAAGAAGGGTTAGAAGTTAGAAACAGGTCAAGACTGTTGGGCCGATCTCCGATGCGATCCGGGATACGGGTGAGTTGCTGAACTAACTGCTCTAGGTCATTTATGATAGAAAAGACGTAGGCTAGTTCACCAGGTGGGTCAGTAGTGTGAGAGGAGAGCCATTGGCGGTGGTGAACGTTGAAATCTCCTAAGATAGAGATTTCTGAGAAAGGAGAAATAGATAGAATGCGTTCCACTGTAGAGTTTAGATAGTCAAAGAATTTGGAAAAGTTGGTAGAGTTAGGGGAAAGATAGACAACACAGAAATATTTAGTAAGAGAATGACAGGAAAGTTTGAGCCATAAAGTTGAGAATTTAGGAGTCGAACTCGGGAACACGAGAGCAAGTGAGTTTGTTGTGCACATATGCACAACATCCGCCTTTGGCTTTGAAACTAGGATAGAGAAAGTAGGAGGATACAGAGAAGGGGCTGCTGGATGTTGCTACAGACACCTGAGTTTCGGTAAGACTGGTAATATGGTCTTACCAAGTGAGAGCAGAAGAAAAGGAGACACCGAGAACATTGAGGGAAGATGAAGGGTTGATTTTTGTATTGTTGAAAAATATGGGATAGTCCTCTGGAGGTTCCTGACGGGTAGTAAGATGGATAAATTGAGTTTTGGAAGCATTAAATGTAACAAAGTTTTCTCTACCCCAATTGGAAATAGTAGCTAGATCAGAAGATAAGCATTTTATGGCTTCATTACGTTTACTTTTGAGGGAGTGCTGGCTGGGGCGTTCTGGAAAACTAATTGAGTGGTGTAAAGTAGAGTCGTCTGCATATGAATGGATGGGACTAGGTGTACAGTTGAGAAGATCATTTATGAAAATTAGAAAGAGAATAGGGGATAGGACAGAACCCTGAGGAACACCAGAGTTGATAGGATGAGGAATTGAGTGATGGCCGTCCACAACCGCAGCTATGGAACGGCCGGAAAGGAAATTAGAGACAAAGGCACAGATGGAGGGACAGAAACCAAAGGAGGGCAGTTTGGAAATTAAAGATTTGTGCCAGACTCTATCGAAGGCCTTCGATATGTCTAGTGCAACAGATCCAGGTGTCGATTTTTTTCCTGGCGAGCAATAAGGAGCCAGCATTTTATGGAGAAATCCAGCTTCGCCGGAGACATTTTTCTATCGAAAAATTTACAAATTTAGCCAGCTGTCTAAAACTCATTATTCAAAATATGGTGGCTCGCTATAGCTCGCCAGGTATAAATCGACACCTGGATGGGGACAAACGTCTTAAAACAGAAGGCTGAATGGGGCCGAATTGAGACAACCCAGAGAGAGAGATTAAAGCAGGTCACCCCCCTTAATATAGGCTTATAAAGTTCAAAATTCCTGATAATTACACCAAACGTTAGACGCGCTCAAAGAAAGCTGAGTTGTCACCTGTTTGAGTAGGTATAATATTATATAGTCAAGATAATTTGATTATATATATATATATATATATATATATATATATATATATATATATATATATATATATATATATACCAATATATATATAATCTTACTGTATATATTATCATCTCTTCACGGTATACGCTTATTCATAATGACTAATGACCTTTTTTATAGCACAGGCATAGCTGGTCATCCATACTACTATTTTAATAATACCATTTTTAAACTTGATTATCATATATGTAAATAACGTACTAAAAATAGGCAAAGCAAAATCTCCTAAGTTGTAAAATATAAACAGACACATAAATGGAATAGAGCGCCTAATAATCGTCAAACTAACGGGTGGTCGAAACATTTTAACTGCTTGGGGCTATGACGTGTTTTATCCATTTATTTTGGCTATCATTAGACGACTTTATACAGTTTAGGGAAGATATGTGGGAATCAAAAGGGTAAAGACTATCTCAATCAACCCTCTGACTTCCACATACTTTTCCTTGTTTGAATAAAATCGTCTTATAATAGCCAGAAAACATAAAGGAAATGTGTCATCGATCCACAGAGGGTTAAAATCGTCTCAAAATAACGTGTCGAATCACCAAACAAGATCACCCACCAAAGAAGATCTCCTCTGCTACACTTGATCCATCCATTGTGGCAGTGCTGTCATTCTGCGGTTCAGCTGTCGAATCCTTCGGGAAATTAACGATGTGACCTGCAGCATAGCTTTGGCCAGTCCACAACGGCGACACATAAATACAAACAAGGGACATAGCCAGCGGGCAAATACAAATACTGAGCACACGAAAATAAAACTCAAGCAAAAGCGAGCAAATTCCATCAGCACATCCACCCCGAAAGGTTGGCCCCCACCTTGCAAATACAGACGCAGTTTCCTATTCCCATCCTTAATTCTGTTGGAGATCAGCCAGGCGATTGTCAGCAGGTCTTTGGTCAGCCCACAGAACCGAAATACGCCCACGATCTCAGGGAACTGACGGCGAATTAGGAAGAAAAGACAAACCAGTGTCAAAAGAATCGTAAAAAAACAGGCCAACTCCCGCCTTAGGTTCTTGCCGATGTCACACCCATATGAATCAATGTCGAAAAACTTACACAATTTTGGCTTGACGTACGCTACAGCGCTACTCAGATATCGCTTGTAGAAATATAATAGAGCCAAAAACAGCATACTTAGGCTTAGCACGGAAATTATGGCAAAGAACACCATACTGTCACTGTCAAGACGCAACGGATTCACTTTGTACACGTACATCTTGATCAATGTGACAACACAGTCAATATAACACTATAATTAGATTTACAGTAAGTATAACCAACTTACAGTGTATAAAAAAACTACGATAGTAAATAAACTAAGCCAATTTAACAGCCAATGCACTTAACGATGTATTTTCACGTCCGCCTCCAACAAAGAGTGTTTTGAAAATACTCAACGTCCTCACACCGTGGAACTGGTAAGAGGAATGACATAACAAAACTTGATTTATATTCACCTTTCACTACAAGCCCCAACACGCTAGAAAACGCTGTAGATAAATATATAAATGTAAATATGTGTTTATTTGTATGTGTTTAATTATATGTGTGCGTGATATCAATATAATAAAAATAAAATATATACATAAACAAAATAGTTAGTGGTCAAATATGAAGTTCTCTCTTGATACTTGGTTAGAGAAAACGAATATTTTTTATGGTACACAAAAATAAATATTTCACAAAATACTGGTAACACTTACAATGCGTGCGCGTACAATTATATACTCGCACATACACATACTTACACTCACAGATACACACTCCTTCAGCTACATGGCTAACCGGAGTGCTGGGGCTTGTACAGAATGGTGACTCGGTGACTAAAGTATATAGAATATAGTACATATTTCGGTTGTACTTAAGGATGGTCACCGGTTTTTTGTTTGTATCTTTTATCTCCTTTTCTCTCTTTCCCTGGTTTATATCCATTCGACCCCATTCAGCCAACTGTTTTAAGACGTTTTTCCCCATCCAGGTGTCGATTTCTTCCTGGCGAGCGATAGCAAGCCAGCATTGTATGGAGAAATCCGGCTTCGCCGGAGACATTATTCTATCGAAAAATTTACAAATTTAGCTTGCTGTCAAAACAAATATATATATATGCTGGCTCACTACCGCTCGCCAGGAAAATATTGACACCTGGATGGGGGTAAAAGTCTTAAAACAGTGGGCTGAATGGGGCCGAATGGATACAAGCCAAAGAGAGAGGAAGAGAAAGAGAAAAAAAGCGAGGTGGGCTCCCTTAAATTATTAGGGACAGTTTGCTATTGAGAAGAAAGATGGGTGGGGGTTTTGGGGAGAGTATTTACCCTTTGAGAACCAGCGACGTGCGTTATATTGTATTCTAGCTAGAATTAGGCGATATTATTCAGCTTAGGAAAGGATCTGTGGTAGTTAAAAAGGTCGGTTGAGATAGTTTTGAAGCCTTATTATTACTAGAGGCCCTTCCTAAGCTGAATACAATCGTCTAATGGTTGCCAGAATATGATAAAAAGAACGTCCCTGGTACTGAATGGGTTAACCCCTTCAGTACCGGAGACGTCGTTTTAATTATATTCTGAATAGTACTAGACGATTATATTCAGTTTAAAATAGGTCTGCAGCAATTAACAGGCTTCCAAATATCTCACTTGACCATATTTATCACCGCAGATCCTTCTTAAGGGGAGATCTCCACTTGAGGGATTTTTTTCTTGACCCCTTTCTCCCTCATGTTTAGCCCCATTGCTTTAGATATTATAAAACGTTTCCCCAATTAGTTTAGCGATTTTAAGAACTTTCACCCCATATTAAGACCTTTCGTGCCATTCAGGTGTCAATTTTATCCTGGCGAGCGATAGCGAGCCTGTAATTTAAGAGGAACCGGCCTTCGGCCGGGACATTTTTCTACCGAAAAATGTACAAATATATCTTGAAAGGGACTCAAGGGGGTGTAATTTTAAGCTTGATGGAGGTCTAGGGAACAAACTAAATACCTTCCCTTAAATTACACAAAAATTACACAAACATCATCTAAATACAGCTACAATACTATTACAAAGACGTTCCCTGCACAGAAGGGGTTACTAAACAATAATACACTATAGTCGATTCACTAGGATGAGGCTGGAAATGCACAACTCTTAACCTCTCATAAATATAAACAACAAAACTAGAGCCGTCGACCAGTCATTTCTACCATTTGAGAAGAAGTCACCCAGTAAATAAGTGTAGGAATTTAGAGCCCATCTGCTCCAGCCCTCATGAGTTACAAGAGAGTATGGGCCACAATGTTTAGACTCGCCTTAATGAATACTATAATAAAAAGGACACCCCCGGAACAGAGTGGGTTAAAATGAGTTCATTGTATTGGGGGGGGGGGTAAGGGGGGGGTAATTCTTAACTGCTGACATCACACGGACATCCACCAATCAGAGGCACCGAACACAGAGCTGGCTGTTGCCAAGTGAAATTGAACAGACTATAGTTAAATATTTAGTCTGAAACTCAATACTAGCCCACGTTAGTCAGCCAAGTGAATCATTATTGATGATACTCTGCTTGTTCTCTCTCTCTCTCTCTCGCTCTCACTCTCTCTGTCAACCTATTGAAGATGATGACGCATTTTGCCAGTTTATTTGGGCTATTATTAGACTATTTTTATTCAGATTAGGAAGGGTATTTGGAAATCAAGAGGGTTGGGGATAGTCTTGACCCTTTTCATTCTCACCGATCCTTCCTAAATCGTATAGAATAATTGTCTAATGATAAACCAGAATAAACTGTCAAAATGCGTCGTCATAATCTTCAAAGGGTTAATCAATCAAGCAAAACCTACACCGTCAATTAGTCTGTGAACGATAATAAATGGTCCTTTTCTGGAGGGGTTAAGGGGAGATTTCCACTTGAGGGATTATTTTCTGGACCCCTTTCTCCCTCATGTTTATCCCCATTGCTTTTGAAATTTTAAGAACTTTCACCCCATTTATGTCACTTTTAAGACCTTTCGTGCCATTTAGGTGTCGATTTTTTCCTGGCGAGCGATAGCGAGCCTGTAATTTAAGAGGAATCGGCCTTCGGCCGGGACATTTTTCTACCGAAAAATGTACAAATTTATTTTGGAAGGGGGTCAAGGGGGTGTAATTTCAAACTTGATGGAAGTCTAAGAAACACACTAAAAACGTCCCCTTAACCCCTTCACCACCATTACGTCATTGTCATCGTATTCTGGTTACCATTAAACGATTTTCTTTAGTAGTATATATATAACCGACCTCTATACGACTCCAAAGGGGTAAATACGATCTGGATAAACCCTCTTAGTAACATAGGTCCTTCTTAACCTGCATACAATCATGTAATTTAAGGGGAGTGACCTGCTTTGTTTCGCTCTCTGGGTTGTATCCATTCGGCCCCATTCAGCCTACCGGTACTGATTTAAGACGTTTATCCCCATCTAGGTGACGACTTATACCTGGCGAGCGATAGCAAGCCACCATATTTTGGATAATTTGTTAGACAGCAGGCTAAATTTGTACATTTTTCGATAGAAAAATTTCTCCGGCATAATTCTGGCTCGCTATCGCTCGCCATGAAAAAATCGACACCTGGATAGGATAAATGTCTTAAAACAGTAGGCCGAACGGGGCCGCATGGATACAACCAAGAAAGAGAACAAAGCAGGTCACCCCCCTTAACCCTAAATCATGGGTGCTGAAGGGGTTAACCAATTTGAGGATCATGATGCAATCTTTTCTGGCTATCATTAGACGATTCCATACAGCTTAGGAAAGATCGGTGGGAATGAGATGCGTAAGACTGTCTCAATTAAGGGGAGGTATTTAGTTTGTTCCCTACGTTTTCATCAAGCTTAAAATTACACCCCCTAGACCCCCTTTCAAGATAAATTTGTACATTTTTCGGTAGAAAAATGTTCCGGCCGCAGGCCGGTTGCTCTTAAATTACAGGCTCGCTATCGCTCGCCAGAAAAAAATTGACACCTTAATTGCACGAAAGGTCTTAAAATTGACAGAAATGGGGCAAAATGTCTTAAAATGTCCAAACTAATAGGGCGAACGTCTTAAAATCTCAAAAAGCAATGGGGCTAAACATGAGGGAGAAAGGGGTCCAGAAAAAAATCCCTCAAGTGGAAATCTCCCCTTAACCCTCTGACTTCCTTACACACATCCTAATATGAATATAATCGTCTGATAATAGCCCAAATACAGAAAAGTATATGCGTCCTCGTCTCTTGAAAGGGTTAACATCGCCGGGAACCTGAAGTCAATAGGCGAGCCCACAGACCAAATATTGTGTTGGAGTCACAAATAAAGTGCCTTAAGGGGGCGTGACCTGCTTTTTGTTATTTCTGTCCTTTTCTCTCTTTCTCTGGCTTGTATCCATTTGGCCCCATTCAGCCTACTGTTTTAAGACGTTTATCCCCATCCAGGTGTCAATTTTTTAGTTTTGTTTGACAGCCTACCTATGTGGAGTTCGCCACTCTTGCTAGTGGCACCGAAGAGCGCACCGCCCTTCGTTGTTGTTTGAGAATTGGTGCAGCAGACTATTCGAAGAGGTGGAGCGCACCCTTGTGAAGATGGGCTCGTCTGGCACTTTTTGTAGTTCGACATCGAGAGTTCTCTTGAAGCTGTCTAACGAGACACCTCTAATGTCTCTCACTCGCCGCGGGAGTTTGTTGAAGAGACGTGCTCCTCTATGTGATAACCAGCCCTCTCGCAGAGAGCCCATAGCACCCCGATTTATCATCTTGGGGATATCGCATTCCCAGCCTCTCCTATCATTGAATTTCATTGTTATTGGTGTATGTAGATTTGGTACAAAACCCTCTGCGATTTTCCACGTATATATTATTCAGTATCGTTCCCTTCTACGTTCCAACGAATACAGTTTGAGTGATTGTAAGCGATCCCAATAGTGTAACTGTTTTACTGAGTTTATATGTGAGGTGAAGTTCCTTTGTACACTTTCTAAGTCATTAATTTCACCTAATTTGTATGGGGATGTTAATACGTTACAGTATTCTAGCCGCGGTAACACCAGGGATTTGAAGAGTGTTATCATAGGCAATTCACCGCGAGTTCTAAATGTTCTTTGAATCCAACCTGTTAGCCGTTTCGCAGCTGCAACTTTGACCTGGTTATGTTCTTTGAATCCCATATTTTCAGACATTATCACCCCAAGGTCTTTCACATTGTCTTTACGTTCTATTATGTGATTGGATTCTGTTATGTAACTTGTGCTCTCTTTAGCGAAATCCTTATCTCCGTATCGTATTAATTGAAATTTGTCTTCATTAAATTGCATGTTATTTTCCCTGGTCCACTGGAACACCTTATTTATGTCCTCTTGCAGCCGGCCCGTGTCTTCCTGTGTCTTTACTATCATACTCAGTTTCGTGTCATCCGCAAAGGAGGATACTGTACGGTGTCTTGTGTTGGCATCTATGTCTTTTTCGATAGAAAAATTTCTCTGGCGAAGCCGGATTTCTTCATAAAATGCTGGCTCGCTATCGCTCACCAGGAAGAAATCGACACCTAGATAGGGATAAACGTCTTAAAATAGTTGGCTGAATGGGGCCGAATGGATACAAGCCAGAGAAAGAGAGAAAAGGACAGAAATAACAAAAAACAGGTCCCCCCCCCCCCCCTTAAAGGGGTAAGGTACATTTTTTGGTCGATTCAATTATATATCTTAATAAATAAAGGTCAATATTTGTCTGTCAGTTACCTGAGTTACCCGACCTTTGTTACTAAACTCCTCCCACAGTTTTAGTGCCAGGTGGGAGTGTGGGGCACCGTTGGAAAGCCCAGGCTTTGGAGATGGTTTTAGGCGAGTTTAGTGGAAATCAGAGAAACTTTTGTTTAATAAAATTTTCGGCAGAACTTATGTAGTATACGGGAGCGAAAAAAAATGGCCGTTTGGGGCAGAAGGAGGCCTCCGATCGAAAAGGTGTATGGAACGAAAGTTGTTCGCAGCCCCCCAAAATGGAGGTACGGATGAGGTTAGATCCAAAATCGGAGGTAATTTAGCGGCCGAAATCGAGGTCGCCGTTTAATGAGGCACAGGGAGGTCGAGGCCGGTGATTATGGTAGTAGTAGTATTGTGATGATTGTGGTAGTAGTGATTGATGATGGTGATTATGGTAGTAGAATTTAAACCCGGGCAATGCCGGGTACCTCTCCTAGTTTATTATATGTTCTAGTTATCTCTCCATTAAGCTTAAAAATATACCCGGAAGACCCCCTTTCGAGATAAATGTGTACATTTTCCGGTAGAAAAACGTCCCGGCTGAAAACTGGTTCCTCCTAAATTACAGGCTCTCTATCCCTCGCCAGGGAAAAGTCGACACTTAAATGGCACGAAACCTCTTAAAATTGATTGAAATAGGGCGAAGCGTCATAAAATCGTCAAACTAATGGGGCGAACGTCTTAAAATCTTAAAACTAACGGTGCTAAACATGAGGGAGAAAGGAGTCCAGATGATAAAACCTTAAGTGAAAATCTCCCTTTAACATGAGACACAGATGCTTGCTGAGGCCATTCAAGCGATTATATTTGCTCAACGATACCACCCAAAAGTCAACAGGTGAAAACAATAATGATTGTAAATGATATTGATGGGCCCAGGCAAGAATTTGGTTTGTCCACAAATGAATCAGAACACATAAGTCGGGCAAGGGCCTTCTGTAAACGCGCTTATTAGCAGTTTTTTTCACATGTCTCCAATTTATTCGCAAACCCAAAGAAAGCTATACATACAGTATATAAACTAATAAATTAATACTATAACATCAAGTCTATTTTGAAACAATTCCTTCGATACCTTTAGCAACTACACAGCACAGGGCCCTGGGTGGGGCTTTGGTTTCCCGGGCGTTTCCGCACCCTCCTCAGCTCCCCGCCATGGAGTGGCTTCGGTCACCCAGGCTTTATTGTGGTCGGTAGGGAGGGTTCTGTGGGGGCGCTCGGTTATGGCCTTGGCCTTGCTCGGGGGCTTGGGTCTGTTCGGCCAGGCAGCTTGGGGAACAACAACAACACAGCTTCAGTATTTATCTTATATTAGTTCCCCTTGAGTCACGGGATAGGGATACCACGGGACTGGAGTTCTCGAAAAGTGGCTCCAATCCTGATGGTATTCTTGACTTAGTGTGTGCGAGTTAAATAATCCAGAAGGGTTGATAGCCTATGAAGTTCTATTTTAATTAACTAACATGGATACCACTAACATATCCTCTCTAACACTACACTTCTCAAACGAATGCAGACACAGCCTTGTAATTTTTTGTTCACTTGACATGATATACTATTATGCAACACCTCAGTCGTCCCTCTTTGGACTGCGAGCAGAGTCCAACATGCACATGGACAAAACAAAAACTGTTGTACTCACACGGCAAACACATTAATATCCAATATTTGTAAACGGAAACGTATATATGAATGTTCTTACCTTAGTACAGGGAAAGTGGTGTGTTCGGTGTGAGAGTGAGGGGGTGAGTGAGGGAGAGAGTGTGGATGAGTGGGTGTGGTAGTGGTGGTGGTGGTGATGGTTGTATTGATACTATTGTACTAAGGTGTGTGTGTGTGTGTGTGTGTGTGTGTGTGTGTGTGTGTGTGTGTGTGTGTGTGTGTGTGTGTTTGTGTGTGTGTGTGTATCCCTATGCTAGATTTCCCTCTTAATAATAATAACACAAACAATACTAATATGTGTATGTGCTTCTGAATAATAAAGGGTAGTATAAGGTAGGCATGTAATGGTGATGCTTGCAAAATGGAAGCAATATGATTACCTTCGAGGTTAAGTTTTTGCCTCCGTGTCTTTGTTTGTAAACAAGATATCTCAAAAAGTTATAACGACCGTCAGTATATATATATATATACACACAATATATATATATACACTTAGGTAACCCGATAGCTGGGGGTGGTCGACTCGAGACAGAGCCCAAACAGAAACAACATTTAAAGTTTCAATTCCTAGGGTCCGGGACCACTTTCGCATTCCCTCGCCTAGTAGGTGCATTTTATAAGGGGAGGCATCACCACACTATTACATTCAACTTAACAAAGACATCTCATACGAGAGAGAGAGAGAGAGAGAGAGAGAGAGAGAGAGAGAGAGAGAGAGAGAGAGAGAGAGAGAGAGAGAGAGAGAGAGAGAGAGAGAGAGAGAGAGAGAGAGAGAGCGAGAGCGAGCCATATTATCACTTCTATCAGTCATGACCACCCACCCACCCACCTACAACATAATAGATTTTTAGTTTGTCTTGTTACGCCCTTTTCAGCATTATGTTTTAGACAAGGGGGGTCCAATGTACACACACACACACACACACACACACACACACACACACACACACACACACACACACACACCAAACACACACACATAATAAAACCTACATACAGTATACACACATACAAGCAACCTAAATACACACACACACACGCTCATATAACTTAACTGTTCATACTTATGCAAAACGCAGTGCAAGTTTAATCTTTCAACATCAACCAATTAAGATAAATAGCACAGAAATTACAATCTAGGGCTAAGATACTTATAAAACCAGTGATACCAACATAATTTGAGACATTTGACATTTTAATCTCTTTGGCTGGTAAATCATAGAATGCGAGGTCAGTTCACTACACTATTAGATGAATTTGTGTTAACAGTAAATTAACGCTTGTATTCTTAATTGGGGATTTTTCTGGTCCCCATTCTCCCTCATCTTTAGCCCCATTAGTTTTCAGATTTTAAGACGTTCGGCCTATTATTGTGTAGATTCTAAGACTGTTCGCCCCATTTATTTGTCCATATTTAGACCTTCCGAGCCATTTAGGTGTCGATTTGTTCTTGGCCAGCGACAGTGAGCCTGTAATTTCGGAGGAATAGGCCTTCGGCCGGACCATTTGTCTACCGATAAATGTACAAATGTATCTTGGGGATGTTTTTTTTTAAAGTTTGACGGAGGTCTATGGAGGAAACTAGAAACATAATATATCTATCTATCTATCTGAAAAAAAAAAAAAAAAAAAAAAAAAAAAAAAAAAAAAAAATGGACCGAAAAGTAAACCATCCCCTTTTATACAATTCTTCCCATTCCCAGTAACATACCGAACGAATACTGTGGGAATGAGTGTTGTTTACAGATAATAAACGGATTACTGTTCACCTTTCTAAGAACGTAATTGTTCAAGTTAGTTCGTCCTGTAACGGCGCTGGGAAGGAAAACAATAATTTAAGAACACAAACGTTACAGGTTTTCAACATTATATATTTTTTGTCTTTCAAAACAAGTCCTTAGAATAAGTACGCAGTATTTAAAGTACCATACTTAGCTATAATGCATTTTGAATATTACTGATATGAATATTACAATGTAAACTACCAAGAAGCGACGGTTATAGATAGATGTGACGTCATAGTTTTAGTGTGTACCCTGGCCCTAAAGTGTAGAAGAATATTTAACCCTTTCAGAACGATGACACGGTAAGAGAACGTACGGCGTTTGACGATGGACATTTATATTCAATACAAGCCCCAACAGCCTGTCATTTAAAATAAAAACAACTACGTTCCCCCTACAATCGCAATTTTCTGTAAACCAGCTTATTTTCGTTTACGTTTTCTGTACTTGCTTTTTCAGGGTAAACCAAATGAGTGAAAAGGGAAGTTGTATCATTTCCCATTTGGGAAAATAAATAGTTTCAGAAAGAAAAAATTAATAATTTGTTACTGGGCAGGATGACGTGCAGGGGTCTAGTGCAAGTATTTAATTGTGTTTATTATTTCATTATATTAATATTACTAAATCTTCAATGCGTGATTTTGATATGTTTTAGTGTTGTTATATTGTGCGGTTCCTGTTTGGGTGTGTTATATTGTGCGGTTCCTGTTTGGGTGTGTTATATTGTGCGGTTCCTGTTTGGGTGTGTTATATTGTGCGGTTCCTGTTTGGGTGTGTTATATTGTGCGGTTCCTGTTTGGGTGTGTTATATTGTGCGGTTCCTGTTTGGGTGTGTTATATTGTGCGGTTCCTGTTTGGGTGTGTTATATTGTGCGGTTCCTGTTTGGGTGTGTTATATTGTGCGGTTCCTGTTTGGGTGTGTTATATTGTGCGGTTCCTGTTTGGGTGTGTTATATTGTGCGGTTCCTGTTTGGGTGTGTTATATTGTGCGGTTCCTGTTTGGGTGTGTTATATTGTGCGGTTCCTGTTTGGGTGTGTTATATTGTGCGGTTCCTGTTTGGGTGTGTTATATTGTGCGGTTCCTGTTTGGGTGTGTTTGTTTGGCAACTTTTAAATTTTAACAACCCTCTTCATTATTTCCAAATACGTCACTTGGAAATAAGCTCTAACACACACACACACACACACACACACACACACACACACACACACGGTCTTGGTGTTACAAAGGATTACAAAGGAAATCAAGCAACAACAGGTCTAGTGACCCTTCTAGGCTGCTTGTCCTCCAAAACACTGAGGATCAAGTGTCCAAACATTGGTTTAGAGTGGGTAAGGGAACAATGGAAAGGGAACTACTGCCCTGGAACTAATGTCCGTGGTACAATGGTGTTGACAATGATGGGGTTTGTGAGAGGTTTGCTAAATGAATAAACCTCCTTGGGGTTTGCCTGTAGCCCATTTATTTTAACCCCTTCTGTACCGACGACGTCTTTAATATTTTATTCTAGCTATATTAAGACTCTTTATTGCAGCTTAGGAAGGCTCTGTGGTAGCTAAAAGGGTTAAATAAGGTAGTTGGAGACCTTATTATTGCTAGAGACCCTTCCTAAGCTTATAAAACTCGCTCAATAGCACCAGAATGTAATTAAATGCACGTCACCGGTAAAGCAAGGGTTAAGCTGGCGAGAAACGGACTTATCCCCCCTTAATTAGTTACCTATTAATATTTGTATAGCTAATTCTGGTGTTAAATGTGGATATCTGTCTACAATACATAGCAGTTTCATATGTTACCATTAAGTATCGAGAAATCAACTGCTAGGGTACTACACTTTTCGCCAGGTGACATAAAATCGAGTATAGGCATGAAAGCCAAGGGGAGATTTCCACTTGAGGGATTTTTTTTCTTGAACCCTTTCTCCCTCATGGTTAGCCCCATTGCTTTTGATATTATAAGACGTTCGCCCCATTAGTTTGTCGATTTTAAGAACTTTCGCCTCATTTCTGTCAATTTTAAGACTTTCCGTGCCATTTAGGTGTCGATTTTTCCCTGGCGAGCGATAGCGAGCCTGTAATTTAAGAGGAATCGCCCTTCGGCCGGGACATTTTTCTATTGAAAAATGTACAAATTTATCTTGAAAGGGGGTCTAGGGGCTGTAATGTTAAGCTTGATGGAAGTCTAGAGAACGAACTAAAAACCTCCCCTTAATATTATGATGTAGTTAAGAGCATCAATCACGACACACCCATTTGAATCAGTATCGAACGCAAACGAGACAATATAATGTTATATTATAGGCCACATGCTTCACAACTTGGCTTTAAAGGTTCACATATTCGAAGTGATGTAATATTATATGATGAGAATTGTACAGTACATACCAAAACCACCCAGCACCTGCCAATGACACATACCTGGGGGACAGAAAATACTCGGGTTAGAGATCACATAGAAGGAAATACTGACAACCATATTGTAGGTGTGAACACAAACAATACTCGGGTTAGAGATCACATAGAAGGAAATACTAAACCATATTGTAGGTGTGAACACAAACAATACTCGGGTTAGAGATCACATAGAAGGAAATACTGACAACCATATTGTAGGTGTGAACACAAACAATACTTGGGTTAGAGATCACATAGAAGGAAATACTGACAACCATATTGTAGGTGTGAACACAAACAATACTTGGGTTAGAGATCACATAGAAGGAAATACTAAACCATATTGTCGGTGTGAACACAAACACGATCACAAATACCTAGGACTACAACGGGAAAAAAAAGGTATATAGATTGCAAAGAACAGTTCAAGAAGATCAATACATTATAATAGAAAACATACATAACATAATTATAATAATAATAACAATAATTTTGTTTCGAACAGTACAGTAAAAAGTTAACCAAACCAAACCTGGGCGAGTGAGAGAAAAGCAAAAGCAAAAAGTAAAATAGATTATTAACTCACGTTTTCCAATTTACAAGGTGGGCAATAGTGTGTTTCAGAGTGTATTGGTTATCTGTAATTATGGTCGTGGGGCCCACCTCGGTGTTTCTCTCTCTCTCCCTCCCTCTCTCTCTGGGTTGTATCCATTCAGCCTACTGTTTTAAGACGTGTATCCCCATCCAGGTGTCGGTTTTATCCCAGCATATGTTTTAATATGTTTTTGACAGCAGGCTAAATTTGTATTTGTACATTTTTCGATAGAAAACTGTCTCCGGCCAAGCCGGATTTCTCCATACAATGCTGGCTCGCTATCGCTCGCCAGGAATAAATTGACACCTTGATGGGGATAAGCATCTTAAAACAGTAGGCTGAATCGGGCCGAATGGATACAAGCCAGAGAAAGAGAGAAAAGGAGATAAACAAGCAGGTGACCCCCCCCCTTAACTGAGAGAGAGAGAGAGAGAGAGAGAGAGAGAGAGAGAGAGAGAGAGAGAGAGAGAGAGAGAGAGGTCATCAATAGGTGTAAACAAATTTCCTGTTTACGTTTCCATTTTCTGTTCATCCAGCTGTTTTCGCTTCCATTTTCTGTTCATCCAGCTGTTTTCGCTTCCATTTTCTGTTCATCCAGCTGTTTTCGCTTCCATTTTCTGTTCATCCAGCTGTTTTCGCTTCCATTTTCTGTTCATCCAGCTGTTTTCGTTTCGATTTTCTGTTCATCCAGTTGTTTTCGCTTCCATTTTCTGTTCATCCAGCTGTTTTCGTTTCGATTTTCTGTTCATCCAGTTGTTTTCGCTTCCATTTTCTGTTCATCCAGCTGTTTTCGTTTCGATTTTCTGTTCATCTAGCTGTTTTCGTTTCCATTTTTCATTTTCTGTTCATCCGACTATTTTCGGCTAGTTCCTCCTAAAATTAAAGGCTCGCTATCGTTCGCCAGGTAAAAATCGACACCTAAATGGCACGAAAGGTCAGAATATTGACAAAGAAATGGGATGAAAGGTGTTACCAAGGTCTATATACATAGATCTTGGGTGTTACAATCGCCAAACTAATGGAACGAACGTCTTAAAAACTCAAAACTAATGGGGAAAAGGGAGTCCAGAAAAAGAAACTATCTCCCACTTTAAGCCCCCAACATATAAACTTGAAAACTACGGCAGCTGTAAGTATTGAGTGGACAACCGGAAGAATTGGGTTTGAAAGGGATCTGCCTTGCGTGGGTCAATCGGCTTTCTGCAGATTCCCGTTGTCTTATGTTCTTATGTAAGGCTGGAGAACTCGCCCCGAAACCTAACCAAAAAACCGCACAAATGGATCGTACAAATGCGGGGCGAGTTGTTTCCGGGGCGACATCTCCAGTAACCAAGAGGAAGCATGTCGGGGGAGAGGGGGGGGGGGGGGGGGGTTATAAGCTGGGGGAAATAAACACAGGGGAGGGAAAGGGGGGGGGGGGGGGGGGGGGGTAAATCCAAGGGGGGGGGGGGAGGGGGGGGAAGGGGGTTGTGTATCCGGGCAGGAAATAAATCCAGTGGAGGATTTAACCGGAGAGAGAGAGAGAGAGAGAGAGAGAGAGAGAGAGAGAGAGAGAGAGAGAGAGAGAGAGAGAGAGAGAGAGAGTCTATAATAGGATAATATGTAAGTATGGTCAGAAGAATAACATAGGTATATAGTCAACGTGTATATTCCGCAGAGTCTGAGAAAATAGTTAAGGCTTATGCAAATCTTAAAAGGATCACATTATATACTTTAATCGATTTCATTGGGGGTGTTTGGTGTTGTGGTGACGTTAATACAATATAGATAAGTTAAGGTGATGTATACAATAAATGTGCAATGTGTTAAATGGAAAATAGATTAATTAAGAAATGTATAAGTAATACAGTTTCCTACACCAATCTGAATTCTGTGTGTTTTAAGGGGAGGTATTTAGTTTGTTTCCTACTCCTCCAGCAATCTTAACATTTCACTCCCTTGACCCCCTTTCAAGATAAATTTGTAAATTTTTCGGTAGAAAAATATTCCGGCCGAAGGCCGATTTCTCTTAAATTACAGGCTCGCTATCGCTCGCCAGGATAAAATCGACACCTAAAGGGCACGAAAAGTCTTAAAATTGACAGAATGGGGCGGAAATTCTTAAAATCACCAAACTAATGGGTCAAACGTCTTAAAATCTCAAAATCAATGGGGCTAGACATGAGGGAGAAAGGGGTCAAGAAAAAAGTCCCTCAAGTGGAAATCTCCCCTTAAATTCCGTGGTGTCCCCTGTAGGCCTAGTCCACTGTCCCAAGATAGTTTTGGCTTATCAGGGGATATTGTATTATAACAGCATAAACTATCTTATTAAAATGTACTCGTCAAAAATAGAATCGCATAGGTAGGATACATAAGAACATAAGAAAATGGGAGTCTGCAGAAAACTGATTGGCCCATACAAGGCCGATCCCTATCACACCCAACCCCAATTATAAGCCCAGCTCACAAAAACCATTAGGACTGACCTCACCAAAACGGCCAGAGGTCAGAAAACGGGGTCTGCAAAGCGCCGATTGGCCCACACCTGACAGATCCCCCTCACACCCAAACATATATATAATAATCTCAAAAACACTCATCACAGTTGTACCCTTCTACGGTGTCTGTGCCTATCAAATGCATAAGGGGGGTGACCTGTTTTTGTTCTGTCCTTTTGTCTCTTTCTCTGGCTTGTATCCATTTGGCCCCATTCAGCCTACTGTTTTAAAACGTTTATCCCCATCCAGGTGTCAATTTTTTACTGGTGAGCGGTAGCGAGCCAGCATATTTTTTATTTTTGTTTTACAGCAGGCTAAATTTGTACATTTTTCGATAGAAAAATTTCTCCAGCGAAGCCGGATATCTTCATATAATGCTGGCTCGCTATCGCTCGCCAGGAAGAAATCTACACCTAGATGGGGATAAACGTCTTAAAACAGTTGGCTGAATGGGGCCGAATGGATACAAGCCAGAGAAAAAGAGAAAAGGACAGAAATAACAAAAAGCAGGTCACCCCGCCTTAATGCAAATCTAATTAAACCCTTTCCCACACTTTTGGTCGCAGTTAATCCATTGGATGGGCTGAGGAGATAGCTAGGTGTGTTGGTGTTAGTGACTGAGATGTGTGTGTGTTTGGTGCAGGTGACGGACATGTTTGTATTCCTCGTTAGAGGTGGTGTTGGTGCGCTGATCTTAGTGAAGGAAGGGAGGTCACCGTTTTTTTTTTTTTATCTTTCTCTCCTTTTCTCTCTTTCCCTGGCTTGTACCCATTCGGCCCCATTCAGCCAACTGTTTTAAGACGTTTATCCCCATCCAGGTGTCGATTTCTTCCTGGCGAGCTAGCATTGTATGAAGAAATCCGGCTTCGCCGGAGACATTTTTCAATCGAAAATACGTACAAATTTAGCCTGCTGTCAAAACAAAAATATATATATGCCAGGAAAATATTGACACCTGAATGGGGGTAAACGTCTAAAACAGTAGGCTGAATGGGGCCGAATGGATAAAAGCCAAAGAGAGAGAGGGAGAGAAAGAGAAAACAAGCAAGGTGGGCTCTCTTAACTGGGAGTGATGTGGGAGTGGGATAATTTATGAAAAGAAGATATGCCGCTCACTGCTTCACATATTGTATTCTATATTAGTCAGTTGCACTAGTTATAATGTACGTTTTGCTATAGTTACGTCTGTATCGACATATAAATACCGCCCACAACATTCGGGCGGGAAGGACCTAGCTAAGCGGGCGGGATCTTCTAGTCGGAATGGTCTGAGGGCGGGAAAGACCAAATACCGACTCTGTAATAATAATCATGGTATGTGTCGCCAAGTATGATGAAATGTAATAATATATAGAAAACGTGTGGTAATTTCTTTTAAGGGGGGATGGGCCGGTTTTCTGGACCACTTTCTCCCTCATGTTTAGCCTCATTAGTTTTTTCCGGTGTTAAGATGTTTGCCCCATTAGTTAGTCGATTTTAAGACCTTTCGCTCCATTTCTTCGTCAATATGTAGACCTTTCGTGTTATTTAGGTGTCGATTTTTTCCCTGGCGAACGATAGTGAGCCTGTAATGTTGGAAGAACCGGCCTTTGGCCGGAAAATTTTTCTACCGAAAAATGTACAAATTAATCTAGAAGGGGGATCTAATGGGTGTTTCTTTAAATTTGATGGAGGTCTAAGGAGGAAACTAGAAAAATAATGAATACATGCCAAAATAGCTCAAAATACGTATCACAAAATCGAATGCTAGGGAATAAAATGTATAGTTTGCTATAAGGTGGACCCCTGCAGTGTTCAGTCAGGGTGTTAAACGGGAGGAATTTTGTTTTTTGAAGACTTGACAGAACATGAGAAGGAATACAAGAAAATTATCATGAACTAGCAATATCTAGGCCACTGTATCACTTCTAAGAGCATTATATGAACTGTGAAGCATAAAATTAACTGTGTGTATTCAGTAATGATGAGTAAAAGGAAGCGAACGGGTCGCTAGTTTGACAAGGGACTGGAGTTTTCGCAGAGAGGCTCCAGTCCTGACGTTATTCTCGACTTACAGTGTGTTGGCTTAGTAATCCAATAGGGTTGATAGCCTCTTAAGTCCTATTTAAGTAAGCTAGTTTGACACCTTAGTTTTAGTATTTACAGTAAATGGAGACGAACCCACGATGGCGGATGGAATATTTAGTCTACCAGTGTGACGATTTTTGTTGTTCCTTTACACTCCCTATAAAATAACCTTACCTTATAATGGAGGGAGGGAGGGAGAGGCAGACCGACAACATGATGGACGGATGGACATGAGAGACAATTGGATAACCCACAATCACGCCTATAACCTCCAGAATTCACCCAAGAGGCGGCTGTATCACTCACTGTAGCTAACACCAAGGGATTTTCTTCAGTTCATACACCACAGTTTATACTCAGGTATCAACAGGGGTAATATCACACCTTCGTCCTTTGTGTATCAGCCAATTATTACAAACTCTTCACACTCCCTCACTAATTTCACACCTAGACCTCTTTCCCTTTCACAGAGAGGTTTATCACGATCACAAATTAGAGTTTTCTCACTTTTATAGGTACTACTTTTTCACTTTCCCAAATAGGAACATAAGAATACAGCTGTTTCGTGTTTTTATATCAGCTCCTTTTCACTTTCACACATGTAGCACAGCTCTTTCACTTTCGTAGAGCCCCCTCACTTTCACAGAGCTCTCTCACTCTCTCTTTTGCGAACAAACCTATCTCACTTTCACAACCACCCCAGAGCTCCTTCACTCTATTCCACAGCTCACCGAGGAGATATGAACGGATGAAGCAGTTTGTCCAGGTAGAATGAATGCTCGCTGCCTCGCTCTGGCTCTCATTCTCTCCTTTTTTTTCTCTCTCACTCTCTTTCTCTCCCCGGGGATTTGACCTGACCTCTCCTGCCTAGTGGTTAAAAACAAGGCCTATACAAATTCCAACACCCTTAAAATAGCCACCCATAAGGGCTATTATAGTATCACCATTTGTTCCCAAGGGCATTTTCGTACCATCGCGAAGACAATCACCCGGCGGTTTAAAATCCAAGTGCGATATTGACCTCTATGGCAAGAGGTCGTAAAGGTCAAAATAAGGGTCATAGGTCAGAAGGTCATACGCCTCTTTGACCTCCCTCTATCGCAGCTGGCCTACGAAAAAAACAAAGGCGGATCGGAACCCCTTCAAATGACCATATAGGGTATTTCGAGGGTCACGGGGATTATGAGCCTTAGTGTAGGGGTTCACAAGGGTCAAGGTCGCTAGGTCAGAGGTCAATGGGGTTAGGTCAGTATAGTCTGGGGATGGGTCAACAATGCTTTTCCTGTTACCTCCCCTTATACCCCCCCCCCCCCCCCCCACACCATCATCACCCCCACAGCCTTACTCACCTTTACCTTCCTTCCTCGCGCTCTCTCTCTCTCTCTCTCTCTCTCTCTATATATATATATATATATATATATATATATATATATATATATATATAATATACAGTATATATATATATATATATTATCTTCTGTGCTATCCTTATCTTCCAGTTAATTATATTGGATGGGTGTGAAAGGGATCTGCCGCGTGTGTGCAAATTTCAGTGTTCTTCCGTTCTTATGCTCCACTTTCTATTATTTAAGGTTTTGCTAACTCCACTAGAATTAAAATCTGAATTGCAAAGGTTCAGCACTAGTATAAGATCTGTTCTACCTGGAACAAATGTCAGTTTTTCACACTCTGTAATGAGTGTAGTGCATTAAACCAAGACAAATAATACCATATTATTGGTCTTGCATTAAACAGTGGTCTCTCCTTCCACTTCGAGTATCTCCCCGGAATGGACGTTTTCCTACCGAAAAACTTACAAATTTATCTTGAAAAGGGGTCTAGGGGGTGTTTTTTATAGTTTGATAGAGGGTGAATTTTGTTGTCATTGGCGCGTTTTTCACTCATCTGGAAGTCAGCTTGGGTAGCAGTTCTTTATTGATCGCTCACTCCTTTTGTTAGCCAGATTGTTATCGTCTGTTGCCTCCTGGTCACCACGGGGAGGGGGAAGTAGGATTTTGAAGTAGCCTAGGATATAATTATTTATTTTGAAGTAGGATATAATTATTTATTTTGAAGTAGGATATAATTATTTATTTTGAAGTAGGATATAATTATTTATTTTGAAGTAGGATATAATTATTTATTTTAAAGTAGGATATCATTATTTATTTTGAAGTAGGATATAATTATTTATTTTAAAGTAGGATATCATTATTTATTTTGAAGTAGGATATAATTATTTATTTTGAAGTAGGATATAATTATTTATTTTAAAGTAGGATATCATTATTTATTTTGAAGTAGGATATAATTATTTATTTTAAAGTAGGATATCATTATTTATTTTGAAGTAGGATATAATTATTTATTTTGAAGTAGGATATAATTATTTATTCGTTCTTTATTGATCACGTTCTTCACTCATCTCTTCCGTAAAAATAGTTAAAATATTCCTTTATTGATATTCATATTAAGGGGAGGTATTTAGTTTGTTCCCTAGACCTCCATCAAGCTTAAAATTACACCCCCTTGAGTCCCTTACAAGATAAATTTGTACATTTTTCGGTAGAAAAATTTCCCGGCCGAGGGCCGGTTCCTCTTAAATTACAGGCTCGCTATCTCTCGCCAGGATAAAATTGACACCTAAATGGCACGAAAGGTCTTAATATGGGGTGAAAGTTCTTAAAATAGATGAAGTAATGGGCAGAAGTAATGCTGAGAAGAATTTATTAAGTTAAATTTTTCTAAGTGGCTTCTAATTTTCCTAGCAATAATAGACTCTAGCAACTTTCCTATGATTGATGTGAGACTAATGGGACGGTAATTGGATGCTATCGATTTATCACCTTTTTTGAAGATCGGAACTACATTTGCAAGCTTCCAAGCTTTCTGTTGGAGTGGCTTTGTTGTGTATGTCATTAGTCTGTATACGTATCGAATCTCTCTCTCTCTCTCATTCACTCACACACACACATTCTCTCTCACACACACACACACACACACACACACACACACACACACACACACACACACACACACACATTGACATACGGTACTGTGTTCCTTTGTAACTGAACTATATTGTGTCAGTAACCAGTGTTGTATTAAAATGTATAATTGTTTGTTCACATTCATAGAGTGGGGCAGCAAATAAAGGTTAGTAAGTCAAGTCACGTCTCTCGCCAACCCACCAAAGAAAACGGAAGTAATAAATGACTAACTAATAAAAATGTCACGTAGCGCACAATGACTACACTCAAAACACGTAGGCTACACGGCCAATTTTACGCTCATAAATATACACAAACACTTACATTTAGACTAAAGAATACACCCCCCTTCAGCAACATAGCTTTGGGGCTTGTACTAAGGGGCGAAAACAAATAATAATACATGATAGCATCATGAAAATATTCTCAAAACGGACACGTATATATAATTATATATATATATATATATATACTGTATATTAGCTTCACACGTACACTCACATTTATACATGCGGAACATGTACTGTACGCAACCGCATTATGAGACGCTAAATACAGGAGGAAAAGTCCACCCTTCCCCACCACCAACACCAACACACACACACACACACACTAGCCATTAAATTCACTCTAATGTACTTGGCAGCAAATCCTCAACCCACACTAAAACGGCGTCACACTTACATTACAAATGGTTCACGCAAGGCAGAACTCTTTCACGCCCAGCCTGTCTCGTCCACATACCTATCCAATTATACGAAACTCCCTATCGTTCTTGATCAACTATACATAAGAGCATAAATAACGGATTCTGCAATTGACCACTTGCGAGTTTCAAGCTATAAGAAAGTTGGAGCCGTGAACATCGATATGAAAGAGACCTGCAATAATAGTGTGGGTTTCTGATGGATAAAAAGAATGGTCAATTTGGTTTTATGAATTGATAAATGTGTCATGACCGAATTTGGTTTTATGAATTGATAAATGTGTCATGACCGAATTTTAGCTGATATTGATGGCCACAGCTCCAACTTCCTTATGGAACAAAACTCGCAAGTGGTCAATTGGATAACGTAAACAGATCCCTTTCACACCCAGCCGGTCTAGTCCATGTGTCATTTTTTTGGGTCGATTTTTGCATGTATTCATTTGTTTTCTAGTTTCCTCCTTAGACCTCCATCAAATTAAAAAATAACATTCATTAGATCCACCTTCTAGATTAATTTGTAAATTTTTCGGTAGAAAAATTTCCCGGCCGAAGGCCGGTTCTTCGAACATTACAGGCTCACTATCGTTCGCCAGGGAAAAATTCGACACCTAAATAGCATGAAAGGTCTATATATTGACGAAGAAATGGGGCGAAAGGTCTTAAAATCGACTAACTAATGAGGCAAACATCTTAACATCCGAAAACTAATGTGGCTAAACATGAGGGAGAAAGTGGTCCAGAAAACGGGCCCATCCCCCCTTAAAGGGAGATTTTCACTTACGAGGGTATTTTATTCTGGCCCCCATCTCCCTCATGTTTAGCCCCATTAGTTTGAAATAGTAAGTCGTTTGCCCCATTAGTTAGGCGATTTTAAGACGTCACCCTATTTCTGTCAATTGTAAGACCTGGCGAGCAATAGCGAGCCTGAAATTTAGGAGGAACCGGCCGAGAAAAAAAAAATCAAATTGATCTCAATGGGGAGTCTACAGGATATTATTCAAAGACTGATGGAGGTCTAGGGAGCAAACTAAAAACCTCCCTTTAATTAGAATCATACATTGCAGACACAATCAGAGAACACATAGGACATCACCAATTAATTAAAGACTCTCAGTATGGATTCACGAAGGGTCGTTCCTGTCTCACTGATTCATAAGAACATAAGAAAATGGGAGTCTGCAGAAAGTCGATCGGCCCACACCCGGCAGATCCCTGTCACACCCGACTCCAATTACAAGGCCTAATTATAGACCCAACTCACCAATACCCTGAGGACTGACCCCACCAAAACGGTCAGAGATCATCACAAAATTATGGGAGTCTGTTGAGCGCCGATTGGCCCACACCCGGCAGATCCCCCCTCATACCCAACTCATGAACTTCTTTTCCCAAATATACGAAGCAGTAGACATTGACAAAGAATATGATCTAATTGATTTTGATTTCAGTCAGGGATTCGATAAAGTCCCCCGAGAAAGATTGCCGAGACAAGTAGAAGCTGATGGAACTCTTATTAAGGGGGGTGACCTGCTTTTTGTTATTTATGTCCTTTTCTCTCTTTCTCTGGCTTGTATCCATTCGGCCCCATTCAGCCAACTATTTTAAGACGTTTATCCCCATCTCGGTGTCGATTTCTTCCTGGCGAGCGATAGCGAGCCAGCATTATATGAAGAAATCCGGCTTCGCCGGAGAAATTTTTCTATCGAAAAATGTACAAATTTAGCCTGCTGTCAAACAAAAATAAAAAATATGCTGGCTCGCTACCGCTCACCAGTAAAAAAATTACATCTGGATGGGGATAAACGTCTTAAAACAGTAAGCTGAATGGGGCCAAATGGATACAAGCCAGAGAATGATAGAAAAGGACAGAACAAAAACAGGTCACCCCCCTTAAAGAGATCTACAGTTGAAACAAGAACAAAAGAAAATGGGAGTCTGCAGAAAGCCGATTGGCCCACACAAGGCAGATCCCTCTCACACCTAACCCTAATTATAAGGCCTAATTATAAGCCCAGCTCACTAAAACTAACTCACGAATGGGCAGTTAATTGACAGACGAAGTTCAATGAAGATACATGCAGTGTAGTGAAATTTTGGAAATCGATAGAAAATGCAGGCTAACAGTTAGGATAACATAGATATAAGTAACTCAGATAGTGAAATATATTTGGAACTCATGTTCAGCAGTGATCTGAAACCAAGAAACCAATGCGTTAGTGTTCGAAATATGACAAATCGATTTTTTTTTTTTTTTTTTATTTATAGAAACGTGAATTAAGCCGGTATCACACGAGAGATTTTTTAGTCAACATTCGATAATCAACATGTTTCTGGCAACATTTCTGGACTATTTTGCACTGGTATCGGAAACTAGACTGTTGCTAGATGAATTTACGCGATCGAAATATTTAAAATGTTGACCTCATAAGCTGCCAGACCAGTGTTGAGGATAAATGTTAAGTGAAAAAGCGCTCGTGTGATACCGCCTTAAGGGTAGGTTTTTAGTTAGTTCCCTAGACTTCCATCAATCTTAAAATTACACCCCCTATACCCCTTTCAAGATAAATGTGTACATTTTTCGGTAGAAAATGTCCAGGCCGAAGGCCGATTCCTCTTAAATTACAGGCTCGCTATCGCTCGCCAGGAAAAAATCGACAGCTAAATGGAACGAAAGGTCTTAAAATTGACAGAAATGGGGCGAAAGTTCATAAAATAATCCAACTAATGGGGCGAACGTCTTAAAATATCAAAAGCAATGGGGCTAAACGTGAGGGAGAAAGGGGTCCAGAAAGAAATCCCTCAAGTGGATATCTCCCCTTAACAGAACAGCAGCCGTAATCTTGAAACTTTCCCTAGCTTTCGTGAGACCAGATATGGATTACGATGTTGAATGTTGGTGTTCTTATTGCAGAATGGACATGCAGTGCAACAGAGAATGACAAAAAACGATCCACAATATTAGAAATCTTCCATATTAGCAAATGTTGACAAATGTAGGCAGGTATTCGTTAGAGACGCCAATATATAGTCTCTTCGCTGTAAGTAGGCGAGAAATATATAGTCTCTTCGCTGTAAGTAGGCGAGAAATATATAGTCTCTTCGCAGTAAGTAGGCGAGAAATATATAGTCTCTTCGCTGTAAGTAGGCGAGAAATATATAGTCTCTTCGCTGTAAGTAGGCGAGAAATATATAGTCTCTTCGCTGTAAGTAGGCGAGAAATATATAGTCTCTTCGCTGTAAGTAGGCGAGAAATATATAGTCTCTTCGCAGTAAGTAGGCGAGAAATATATAGTCTCTTCGCTGTAAGTAGGCGAGAAATATATAGTCTCTTCGCTGTAAGTAGGCGAGTAATAGATAATCTCTTCGCTGTAAGTAGGGAAGAAAAATATAGTCTCTTCGAAGTAAGTAGGCGAGAAATATATAGTCTCTTCGCTGTAAGTAGGCGAGAAATATATAGTCTCTTCGCTGTAAGTAGGCGAGAAATATATAGTCTCTTCGCAGTAAGTAGGCGAGAAATATATAGTCTCTTCGCTGTAAGTAGGCGAGAAATATATAGTCTCTTCGCTGTAAGTAGGCGAGAAATATATAGTCTCTTCGCTGTAAGTAGGCGAGAAATATATAGTCTCTTCGCTGTAACTATAAACAAAAGGGGCTGGCCGCTAGAGCAAATGGGCTGTACATTCCCACCCCGATTCCTTGGCTGACTCTTCCCAAATGGTAGGAATATTAAGGGGAGATTTCCACTTGAGGGATTTTTTTTCTTGACTCCTTTCTCCCTCATGTTTAGCCCCATTGTTTTTCTAATTTTAAGATGTTCGCCCCATTATTTTGACGATTTTAAGAACTTTCAACCCATTTCTATCAATTTTAAGACCTTTCGTGCCATGTAGGTGTCGATTTTATCCTGGCGAGCGATAGCGAGCCTGTAATTTAAGAGGAACCGGCTTTCAGCCGGGAAATTTTTCTACCGAAAAATGTACAAATTTATCTGGAAAGGAGCTCAACGGGGTGTAATCTTAAGCTTGAAGGATATCTAGGGACCACACTAAAAACCTCCCCTTAACTCGATAACTCTAGTCGTTTTTGAGTTACAGAGGTTAGAGGTCATGATTTCTCGCCTACTTACAGTGACTAGACTGTAGCTAGAGGGGATTATGATAGAGAGGTTCAAGTGGGTAAATAGGATAAATACAGGGGATGTGAAAAATGTACCGATGTTCAAAAAAGGCGAATGAAGTAGAACAAATGGATTCAAATTCGATAAGTTTCGTTTTTAGAAAAGATATAGGTAAGCACTGGTTTGGTAACGGAGTTGTAGTTATGTGTAATAGGCTACCGAGGGCAACAATAGGATCAACAACGATGGAAAGCTTCAAACCAAAATTAGGCATGCACAGGGACGTGATTGGCTGAGTGTGGGCCAATCGGCTTGCTGCAGACACTCCTTCCCCATTGTTCTTTATTGTTATCTGTATGTCAGATTTTTAATTTGCCTTCCCCCCGTCCCCCACACTCACACACTCTCTCTCTCTCTCTCTCTCCAGC
>CM064528.1:48698217-48705717 GCA_032716605.1 Paralithodes platypus
TGGATTGGTGGTTTTAGATCGTGTTTCTGTTTATAGGGTTGGTAATTGACCACTTACGAGTTTCTAAGGAAGTTGGAGCCGTAAACATCGATATTAAAGATAAATGCACTACTAATGTGGATAAAAAGTATGATCAATTTGGTTTCATGTATTTATATACACGTATGCTGACTTAAGGGAGCTCAGACGGTATTGTGCAGCATAATTTACTGGTTCGGCTCAATGGTTTAAGGAAGAGGTTTAGTTTGCTCTCTAAACCTCCATCAAACTTAAATGAACACCCACAAGACCCTCCTTCGATATAAATGTGTACATTTTTCGGTAGAAAACTTTACCGGCCGAAGGCCAGTTACTTCTATAATTACAGGCTTGCTATCGCTCGCCAGGAAAACATCGACAACTAAATGGCTCGAAAGGTCTTAATATTGGCAAAGAAATGGGGCAGAAGGTCTGAAAATGACCAAACTAATGGGGTGAATGCCTTGAAATCTCATAACTAATAGGATAGGACTAAACTGTCAAAATGCGTCGTAATTTTCAAAGGGTTAAGGGGGGATGGGCGTATATATTTACTCATTAATGTATCTATTTATTATCTTTTATTATCTTTTATTATCTATTTATGTATCTTTTTTATTATCTATTTAGTTTATGTATCTTTTTTATTATCTATTTAGTTTATGTATCTTTTTTATTATCTATTTAGTTTATCTTTTTATTATTTGTTTTATTATCTTTATTATTATCTATTATCTTTTATTATATTTATTATTATCTATTTATTATCTTTTTTATTATATTTGTATTATCTTTATTATCTTTATTATTATCTATTTATTATCTTTTTATTATCTTTATTATTATCTATTTATTATCTTTTTATTGTATATTTATTATCTTTTTTATTATCTATTATCTTTATTATCTTTTTATTATCTTTATTATTATTATCTATATTATTTGTTTTATTATCTTTATTATTATCTATTTATTATCTTTTATTATCTTTATTATTATCTATTTTATTATCTTTATTATATTTTTTATTATCTATTATCTTTTTATTATCTTTATTATTATTTATTTATTATCTTTTTATTATCTTTATTATTATCTTTTTATTATCTTTATTATTATCTATTTAGTATCTTTTTAGTATCTTTATTATTATCTATTTATTATCTTTTTATTATATTTTTTATTATCTTTTATTATATTTTTATTATCTATTTATTATCTTTTTATTATCTTTATTATTATCTATTTATTATCTTTTTTATTATCTATTATCTTTTTTATTATCTATTTATTGTTTTTTATCATCTTTATTATTATCTATTTATTATCTTTTTATTATCTTTTTTTAGTTTGCTCCCTAGACCTCCATCAAGCTAAACAAAACAACACCCCTCAAGACGCTCCTCAAGTTAAATTTGTACCTTTTTCGCTATAAAAATGTCCTGGCCTAAGACCGGTTCCTCTTAAAACTACAGGCTCGCTTTCGCACGCCAGGACAGAAATCGACACCTAAATGACACGAAAAGTCTTAATATTGACAAAGAAATGGGGCGTAAAGTCTTAAAATCGCCAAACTAATGGGCCAAAAGTCTTGAAAATCTAAAAACCAATGGGGGGCTAAACACGAAGGAGAAGGGGGATCAGAAAACCAGCCCATCCCCCCCTTAACCATCCGAGTTAGAATCATATTAACGGTTTCAAAACGCAAGTTACAATGACTGCCAACCACTGTGCCTGAGACTACTAAAGAAGGGGGGGGGGGGGGGGACGAATTGAATTGCTTATTTTATATTTTTATTATTTGTTTAGTTTCCTCGCTAGACCTCCATCAATCTGTTAAAAATACCCCTTAGATACCCCTTCCAGATATATTTGTACATTTTTCGGTAGAAAATTTCCCGGCCAAAGGCCGGTTAATCTTCAAATTACAGGCTCGCTATCGCTCGCCAGGAAAAAATCGACACCTACATGGCACGAAAGGTCTAAATATTGGCAAGGAAATGGGGCGTAAAGTCTTAAAATCGCCAAACGCCTTAAAATCTGAAAACTAATGGGTGCTAAACACGAGGGAGAAGGGGCACCAGAAAAATTACCCATCCCCCCCTATTAAGGTTTTCAAAATGCAAGTTACAATGACTGCCAATAAACACTGTGCCTGAAACTACTAAAGAAGGGGGATGGAGGTAGGAGGGAGGGAGGGAGGGAGGGAGGCAGGCAGGGGAGTACATGACTTGCTTGGTAGTACTGGTAACTTGTAATGTACCCCGTGTGCTGGTTGGTACATTGAAGGGGGGAGGGGGGGGGGGGGAGCATTGCTAGGGGGGTGAGGGGGGTCTGGCCTTGCTGGGGGGCTGGGCTGGCTGGCTTGGTGCTTGTGTGCTGACGAGAGAGAGCTAGATTTGTGTGGTTAAGATGGTGGGTAGATAGATTGCTTGATTGATCGATTGGTAGATATATTTACATAGATACACTGGCCACACAGATCTTACGATCCATGCTAGGTGGCCAGAACAATGTTTAGAGAGAGAGAGAGAGAGAGAGAGAGAGAGAGAGAGAGAGAGAGAGAGAGAGAGAGAGAGAGAGAGAGAGAGAGAGAGAGAGAGAGAGAGAGAGAGAGAGAGAACGACTTGTGTGGTAAGATAGATAGATAGAGAGATCTGTACATATATTTACATAGATACATTGATCACACACACCTAACGATCCAAACGAGGGGATGAAGGTAAAATGGAAGAAAAGGAGAGAGAGAGAGAGAGAGAGTACCTACGTGTGTGTGTGTTTGAGTGTTGTGTATGTGTTAATGCGGGCACGTGTTTATAATCTGAACAATGTGCTGTACGCGGTGTCATCGACTTTAAGGGGAGGTTTTTAGTGTGTTTCCTAGACTTCCATCAAGCTTGAAATTACACCCCCTTGACCCCCTTTCAAGATAAATTTGTACATTTTTCGGTAGAAAAATGTCCCGGCCGAAGGCCGATTCCTCTTAAATTACAGGCTCGCTATCGCTCGCCAGGAAAAAATTGACACCTAAATGGCACTAAAGGTCTTAAAAGTGACATAAATGGGGTGAAAGTTCTTAAAATCGCCAAACTAATGGGGCGAACGCCTTAAAATCTCAAAAACAATGGGGCTAAACATGAGGGAGAAAGGGGTCAAGACAAAAATCCCTCGAGTGGAAATCTCCCCTTAATACCCCCGATTGTACACTCGACCCAAAAAACAAAAATAATTTACACTGGTGAGCTGTAAATAATTTAGTGTGAACGGCATGAATCGGGTGAAGTATATAGGTGTGTGGGGTATTATCATAACATTACGACCCACTTCCACAATGTTTAGAGCGTTTTAGGGTAAAAATTGCATTGTCTTATTGTGTGTGTGTTTTGTTTTTTTGTTGGCCGGTAAACAAGCTATCTCACAAAGTTATTAACGGATTTTCACGTAATTTTTGTACATGGCCATAGTCCCAGCTGATTGACTTGTGTGACCGTGATTATTAAAGGGGCTCACCTCGCTTTGGTTCTCTTTCTCTCCATCTCTCTTTGGCTTGTATCCATTCAGCCCCATTCAGCCTACTGTTTTAAGACGTTTACTCCCATCCAGGTGTCGATTTTTTCCTGGCGAGCGGTAGCGAGCCAGCGTATTTTGTTTAAAGTTTTTGACAGCAGGCTAAATTTGTACATTTTTTGATAGAAAAATTTCTCGGGCGAAGCCGGATTTCTCCATACAATGCTGGCTCGCTATCGCTCGCCAGGAAGAAATCGACATCTGGATGGGAATAAACGTCTTAAAATAGTTGGCTGCTTGAGGCCGAATGGATACAAACCAGGGAAAGAGAGAACATGAGAGAAAGAGAAAAAAAAGCCGGTGACCCCCTTTAAGAATATATAATTACTACAAGACGAGACATTGGCCACGGTTGCAAGAGCTAATTAATCAGCTGGCGTTGTTGACATAGAGGGAGTCATTATTTTATCAGAGTCCCTGAAAACGAGTATAGTGTCTGATTTGTGGTCGTGTGTGTGTGTGTGTGTCAGAGAGAGAGAGAGAGAGTGTACCTGCAGTGCATGCCTGAGTGTGTGTGTGTGTACGTGTCTTGAATAGAATAATGTACTGTCTAATTATGGGTGGTTTGTGTTATGCAACTTGGGTGGTGTGTGTGTGTGTGTGTGTGTGTGTGTGTGCACGTTTGTGCTTGTACGTGTCTTGAATAGAATAATGCCGTACTGTCTAATTAGGGGTCGTTTTTACGTAACGTGTGTGTGTGTGTGTGAATATAAAATAAAATATGTATTATTTGTTCAGAATTTTACAAAAAAAAGAAAGAAAAAAAAAAGTCTGCACCACAGCTCCCCCATGTGTGTGTGTGTGTGTGTGTGTGTGTGTGTGTGTGTGTGTGTGTGTGTACTTCCTGGTAGAGTACTTTTACAATAATATATGTACTAGACTTTCCAGTGTACAGTTTGAAGCGACCCCTCCACTTGTACCCTTGGCCTAGAATGCACAGTATGTATAAACTGCATATATGATTGACTGATAATTTATTTATATATGTATTTGTGTTTTGCATGTAGCCTACATATATGATTGACTGATAATTTATTTATATATGTATTTGTGTTTTGCATGTAGCCTACATATATATATAAAGAAGGTAATAGAAATTATATGTGTAATAATGGGGCCCAAACCCCCAGTTATGAGTTAGAACATAAGAACATAAGAACAGTGCTTTTATGAGTTAGAACATAAGAACATAAGAACAGTGCTTTTATGAGTTAGAACATAAGAACAGTGCTTTTATGAGTTAGAACATAAGAACAGTGCTTTTATGAGTTAGAACATAAGAACATAAGAACAGTGCTTTTATGAGTTAGAACATAAGAACATAAGAACAGTGCTTTTATGAGTTAGAACATAAGAACATAAGAACAGTGCTTTTATGAGTTAGAACATAAGAACATAAGAACAGTGCTTTTTACGTCTTTATTTATAACTAGCAGGGGTACCCGGCGTTGCCCGGGTAATCACCATAATCACCATCACTACTACCACCACTACAACTACCATAATCACCATCATCAATCACTACTACCACACCGGCCTCGACCTCCCTGTGCCTCATTAAACGGCGACCTCGATTTCGGCCACTAAATGACCTCCGATTTTGGATCTGACCTCATCCGTACCCCCATTTGGGGGGGGGGGCTGCGAACAACTTTTGTTCCATACACCTTTTCGATCGGAAGCCTCCTGCCCCAAACGGCCCTTTTTCCGATTTCGCGCCCATTTTCTCCGTCCCTTTCACCCTGGGGAATTCTATTTTTTCACTAAAACCTGCCTAGGGACCCCCTTACTATGCATACCAAGTATGAACGCTCTAGCTTAAAAACTGCGGCCGCCTATAAAGAACAGACAGACAGACAGACAGACAGACAGGCAGACAGACAATCGAAATTATTATATAGATCATCATATATTGTACGTTGCTGTGTCTATGAGGCGTGGGTAGGGTAGGTGGCTGTGTTGAAGTGGGTAGGGTTTATTTTTGGGTATATATATATATGTATTAATAAATTTATATATGTATATATTTAAATTTTCTCGCTAAACCTCCATCGAGCTTTAAACAAAAATAAAACCACCTACACCTCTTCGTGAAAAATGTGTAAATTTTTCGGTAGCAAAAATGTGGCCTCCTAATATTCCAGACTTGCTATCGCTCGCCAGGATAAAATCGACACCTGCATGGCACGAAAGGTCCTAATATTGGCAAAAATGTGAAGTTAAAGGTCTTAAAATCGCCAAACTAATGGAACGAACGTCTTAAGATATCAAAACTAATGGGGTTAAACATGAGGGAGAAGGGGAAATATATTGATCTGTTTTCGTAGTAGCTAAACTCTTGGGGTGATTGGTGTAGGAGAGGTACTGTAGATAAGTAATATATTGGTGTAGGGGAGGTACTGTAGATAAGTAATATATTGGTGTAGGGGAGGTACTGTAGATAAGTAATATATTGGTGTAGGGGAGGTACTGTAGATAAGTAATATATTGGTGTAGGAGAGGTACTGTAGATAAGTAATATATTGGTGTAGGGAAGGTACTGTAGATAAGTAATATATTGGTGTAGGGGAGGTACTGTAGATAAGTAATATATTGGTGTAGGGGAGGTACTGTAGATAAGTAATATATTGGTGTAGGAGGTACTGTAGATAAGTAATATATTGGTGTAAGGGAGGTACTGTAGATAAGTAATATATTGGTGTAGGGAAGGTACTGTAGATAAGTAATATATTGGTGTAGGGGAGGTACTGTAGATAAGTAATATATTGGTGTAGGAGAGGTACTGTAGATAAGTAATATATTGGTGTAGGGAAGGTACTGTAGATAAGTAATATATTGGTGTAGGGGAGGTACTGTAGATAAGTAATATATTGGTGTAGGGGAGATACTGTAGATAAGTAATATATTGGTGTAGGGGAGGTACTGTAGATAAGTCATATATTGCTGTAGGGGAAGTTTTTAGTTTATTACCTTAACCTCCATCAAACTTAAAATTAAACCCCCTTGACCCCCTTTTAAGATAAATGTGTACATTTTTCGGTAGAAAAATTTCCAGGCCGAAGGCCGGTTCCTCTTAAATAACAGGCTCGCTATCGCTCTCCAGGGAAAATTCGACACCTAAGTGGCACGAAAGGTCTTAAAATTGTCAGAAATGGGGTGAAAGTTCTTAAAATCGCCAAACTAATGGGGCGAACGTCTTAAAATCTTAAAAACAACGGGGCTAGACATGAGGGAGAAAGGGGTCAAGAAAAAAGTCCCTCAAGTGGAAATCTCCCCTTAAGGGTTTCAAAATACCGCCAAGTCAATAAGGGGAGATTTCCACTTGAGGGATTTTTTTCTTGACTCCTTTCTCCCTCACGTTTAGTCCCATTGGTTTCCTAATGTTAAGACGTTCGCCCCATTATTTTGACGATTTTAAGAACTTTCATCCCATTTCTGTCAATTTTAAGACCTTTCGTGCCATTTAGGTGTCGATTTTATCCTCTCGAGCAAGAGCGAGCCTGTAATTTAAGAGGAACCGGCTTTCAGCCGGGACATTTTTCATGTACAAATTTATCTTGAAAAGGGCTCAAGGGGGTGTAATCTTAAGCTTGAAGGATATTTAGAGACCAAACTAAAAAACCTGCCCTTAAAGACAAATCCAGTATACAAGGCCAGCTCATTGAAGTCTTTAACATATCGATACTTAATAAATATGACAATGTGGTATATAATCATTTGGGTAACCTCAGTGTGAATACAGCACGTAACCATGACTGGACATTTAAGAGTCAAATATGTTCTGCGCTTGAATACGTGGATTAGTTGTCACATGTGCGATCTGCTGCGTCTTGAACAACTTTCCTCAGTTGTAAATACTGTAGTTCTCAGTTATTAAATTCTCAGCAATTCTCAGCAATTAAATTATTGATTAGA
>CM064528.1:48710717-48728217 GCA_032716605.1 Paralithodes platypus
ATGGGGCAGAAATTCTTAAAAATCACCAAACTAATGGGGCAAACGTCTTAAAATCTCAATAGCAATGGGGCTAGACATGAGGGAGAAAGGGGTCAAGAAAAAAGTCCCTCAAGTGGAAAGCTCCCCTTGAACTGTATACAATCGTTTAATGGTAGCCTGCAAAACTGTCAACACCATGCCTCACAATCTTCAAAGAGTTAATTAATGATGCCAACAGTCAAATGATGTCAACAGTCAAATGATGTCAACAGTCAAATGATGTCAACAGTCAAATGATGTCAACAGTCAAATGATGTCAACAGTCAAATGATGTCAACAGTCAAATGATGTCAACAGTCAAATGATGTCAACCGTCAAATGATGCCAACAGTCAAATGATGCCAACAGTCAAATGATGCCAACAGTCAAATGATGTCAACCGAGGGAAGGTAATTGATTAATATGGACCCGGTCAATATGTGTAATACTAATTTATGTATTGGGTTTCCTCCATGATGTAAATGTAGTACTTATACTTAAGGGGAGGCTTTTAGTTCGTTCCCTAGAATTCCATCAAGCTTAAAATTACACCCCCTAGACCCCCTTTCAAGATAAATGTGTAAATTTTTCGGTAGAAAAATGTCCCGGCCAAAGGCCGGTTCCTCTTAAATTACAGGCTCGCTATCGCTCGCCAGGATAAAATCGACACCTAAATGGCACGAAAGGTCTTAAAATTGACAAAAATGGGGCAAAAGTTCTTAAAATCACCAAACTAATGGGGCGAACATCTTATAATCTCAAAAGCAATGGGGCTAAACATGAGGGAGAAAAGGGTCAAGAAAAAAATCCCTCAAGTGGAAATCTCCCCTTAAGGGGGGGGGGGGGAGTATTTATTTGATAATTTATGTATCTTTTTATTATCTTTTTATAGTTTCCTCCCTAGACCTCCATCAAGCTTTAAAAAACACCCTCCCAAGACATAAGAACAAAAGCACATAAGAACATAAGAAAATGGGAGTCTGCAAAAAGCCGATCGGCCCATACAAGGCAGATGCTTCATGATTAATTTTTGTTATAGAAAATGTCCCTGCCGAAGGCCGGTTCCCCTTAAATTACAGGCTCGCTATCGCTCGCCAGGAAACAAAGGCGACCCTTAAATGACAGGAACAGTTCTATTATTGACAGGGAAATGGGGCGAAAGGTCTTAAAATCGCCAAACTGATGGGGATAAACATGAGGGAGAAGGGGGACCATAAAAACCGACGACCACCCCTTAACCCTCGCACGACCATACGACGCAGAGGTTGCCAGATTAGCAATAAGAAATAGAGTTCTCTCACTCTTATAATTACCTCTCTAAAATTAGTTTTCTGCCCACAACTAACTCAAAGACAACTGCAGAGGTTGAAGTAACTAAACTAAAGGTTTCTAAATACCCCTGATGGTAACAAAGGCTTTACAGTATCCCCAATAGGCTCAACATCGCGTCATATGTCGGAGAGGGTTAATATACTGTAGGACATCTATTGTGTTGTTGTTGTTGTTGTTGCTGTTCCTCAGGCTGTCTGGCCGAGCAGCCCCAAGGTCCCGAGCAAGGCCAAGGCCATAACCGAGCGCCCCCACAGAACCCTCCCAGCTTACCACTAATAGTGCCCAGGTGACGGAAGCCACTCAAAGGCGGGGAGCTGAGGAAGGTGCGGAAACGCCCGGGAAACAAAAGCCCCACCCAAGGCCCTGTGCCCCTCAGCAATTATAAAGGGAAAGTTGAGGGGCAAAGGAAAAATGTGACGCTTTGGCTCCCAATCTGCCAGGGTTGGCAGTAGGGAGGTCAATCCACGGAAAAGACGTCGTCACTTGAGATCTAGAAAATATATAAGTAAAAGGAACAGTCAGAGTAAGCTATGGGTATGGCAGAGAACGCTCAACTCTCATTCTGATAGACCAGCCCATCACCACCATCTATTGTGTTCTTATGAAAGGGTGTCGGAGTATAATGGACAATCATGATTATTAATTGTAGTTTATTGTTCGCTTGCCGTTTGAGTTTGTCTTAATCTAGGTATAGTACAATGCATGTGTATGTGTTTGTGTGTTTGTATGTGAATAAGTTGTGTGTGTTGTGATGATGATGATGATCTTGGATGGCCTCGTTAACCAAATGTATACTTTTGAAGAAGAACCTGGAGAATCACCTGTGCCTCGTTTCAAGCCATATCACAGGACTGGAACTCAGTATTCCCGTCTGTGAACACACCTATTGCTTGTGTGAGACACCTTTGTTATCATACCCAAGGGGCAACATAGAATTAACCCCTTCAACACCATGACGTCATCTTCTAGTTACCATTAGATGATTGTCTTTAGCTTATAATAAAAGGGGTAAATACGATCTCAATATACCCTCTGAAAAATATAGGTCCTTCTTCAACTGCATAAAATCGTCTAATTTTAGCCAGAATCAAAGGGCAAAAGGACGTCATCGTGTTGAAGGGGTTAAGGGGAGGTTTTTAGTTTATTCCCTAGACCTCCATCAAGCTTAAAATTACACCCCATAGACCCCCTTTCAAGATAGATTTGTACATTTTTCGGTAGAAAAATTTCCCGGCCGAAGGCCGGTTCCTCTTAAATTACAGGCTCGCTATCGCTCGTCAGGAAAATAATCGACTTCTAAATGGCACAAAAGGTCTTATAATTAACAGAAATAGGGCGAAAGTTCTTAAAATCGTCAAACTTAATGTTGCGAACATCTTAAAATCTCAAAAGCAATGGGGCTAAACATGAGAGAGAAATGGGTCCAGAAAAAAAAATCAAGTGGAAATCTCCCCTTAACCAATGAGCAGCCAGGCCTCCCAAGTCTTCACCAATCACGGGCCCAGATTGTTCCCGCGAATCTGAACCAATCAACACAACTCCCGCCATTGTTCGGGGTTTATATGAGTTCGTACCCTCGGCTCTGGCTTAGAGTTGAGGTAAACACACTTGTCGTAATCTTGAGTGTATGTTGTGGTTGCCTTGATGGCTTCCTAGGATATTATGTTTGTTCTTTGACTTGTTGGTTTTGTTTATTACCAAGCATGATGCTGAAGGCTAAAGGGGAAAGGTATTGTTTACATCCTTGTTTGTTTAGGTGTGATCTTGATTCTTGATTTAAGGGTTGTGTAGACAAGCCCAATTAACCCTGTCACGGTGTTGGTCAGACCGCAGCCGCCTCCCGGGAAGGAGGCTCAAACGTCAGGGACCCAGGAGGGGCTGCAGAATGGCAACAACACTCCCAGGACACGAGGATGGAAGGGGAAGGTGAAGTGATGAACAATGGCACCCGGCAGGAAGAAGAAGCGTGGTGAAGTGAAGAGACGAGGCTGGAGGAGCCAACACAAACACCAGAGGTTGAAGGCGGCCCTGGCACCGACGGGGAAGGTGGGGCCCACGAAGGAACCCTGAAGCAAGACGAGGATTGTGCCGGTACCAGAGCCAACCTCGAGAACGAGTCAATGGATTTTGATTAGACTTGGTCATTACCTTCATTCGATACCGAATAGATCCGATTAACTTTTGGTTACCATTGAAAGACCCCACCAACCCCCACTTCCCCCTTCTTGGGACCCCCCCCCCCCCCCCCTCCCCAAATATGACCATGACAAAATTGTTGTGCTTGGTTTTCACGATACTCGAGCTTTTAGTTATTGATTAGTCGCTGACTTCTCACAACGATATTAGAGGTGATTGGTTTACCCCACTTGGGGATAAGGACCTTTACCCTCATGTAATAATATGCTATTGCATGGAAAACACAATCTTGGTTCATATACATGTTTCATTAAGTTTTGCAATAGATACTTTCAATTTGTCCGTCTATGTGTGCATCTGTGTGTGTTTCTATTTGTCCGTCTATATGTGCATCTGTGTGTTTCTATGTGTCCGTCTATATGTGCATCTGTGTGTTTTTCAATTTGTCCGTCTATATGTGCATCTGTGTGTTTCTATGTGTCCGTCTATATGTGCATCTGTGTGTTTCTATGTGTCCGTCTATATGTGCATCTGTGTGTTTTTCAATTTGTCCGTCTATATGTGCATCTGTGTGTTTCTATGTGTCCGTCTATATGTGCATCTGTGTGTTTCTATGTGTCCGTCTATATGTGCATCTGTGTGTTTTTCAATTTGTCCGTCTATATGTGCATCTGTGTGTTTTCTATTTGTCCGTCTATATGTGCATATGTGTGTTTTTCTATTTGTCCGTCTATATGTGCATCTGTGTGTTTTCTATTTGTCCGTCTATATGTGCATATGTGTGTTTTTCAATTTGTCCGTCTATATGTGCATCTGTGTGTTTTTCAATTTGTCCGTCTATATGTGCATCTGTGTGTTTTCTATTTGTCCGTCTATATGTGCATATGTGTGTTTTTCAATTTGTCCGTCTATATGTGCATCTGTGTGTTTTTCAATTTGTCCGTCTATATGTGCATCTGTGTGCATAAGTGATGTCTCGGCACCAAGTATGTTTTGATCAATAATTGGTATCAGCAATATCTAAGCTTCATTTCTTCATATCGAGTGAATTATACAAACATATTCCTACACTTACCCACCCTATTCAACATCTGACAGACATTAATACAGCACAGAGCAAGCCAAACGTAATGACAGCTGGGACATGACTTATTAGCGCGACTACCTTTGTTTGTATTGTGTGTACTGGGTATGTTTAAGGGGAGGTATTTAGTTTCTTCCCTAGAACTCCATCAAGCTTAAGATTACACCTCCTAGACCCCCTTTCAAGAGAAATTTGTACATTTTTCGGTAGAAAAATGTCCCGGCTGAAAGCCGGTTCCTCTTAAATTACAGGCTCGCTATCGCTCGCCAGGATAAAATCGATCCCTAAATGGCACGAAAGGTCTTAAAATTGACAGAAATGGGTCGAAAGTTCTTAAAATCGTCAAAATAATGGGGCGAACGTCTTAAAACTAGAAAAGCAATGGGGCTAAACATGAGGGAGAAAGGAGTCAAGACAAAAATTCCTCAAGTGGAAATCTCCCCTAAAAGGTTGTGGGTGTTTGTGCAATGCAGTTGTTTTGTGAGTGTATGTGGTTTGTGTGTTGTTTTGTACGATATGTTGTGTATGTGTGTGTGGTTGTTGTGTACGTGTGTGTGGTTGTTGTGTATGTGTGTGTGGTTGTTGTGTATGTGTGTGTGGTTGTTGTGTATGTGTGTGTGGTTGTTGTGTACGTGTGTGTGGTTGTTGTGTATGTGTGTGTGGTTGTTGTGTATGTGTGTGTGGTTGTTGTGTATGTGTGTGTGGTTGTTGTGTATGTGTGTGGTGGTTGTTGTGTATGTGTGTGTGTTGGTTGTGTTATGTGTGTGTGGGTGTGTTGTGTATGTGTGTGGTTGTTGTGTACGTGTGTGTGGTTGTTGTGTATGTGTGTGTGGTTGTTGTGTATGTGTGTGTGGTTGTTGTGTATGTGTGTGTGGTTGTTGTGTACGTGTGTGTGGTTGTTGTGTATGTGTGTGTGGTTGTTGTGTATGTGTGTGTGGTTGTTGTGTACGTGTGTGCGGTTGTGTATGTGTGTGGTTGTGTGTGTGTGGTTGTGTATGTGTGTGTGTGGTTGTTGTGTATGTGTGTGTGGTTGTTGTGTATGTGTGTGTGGTTGTTGTGTATGTGTGTGTGGTTGTTGTGTGTGTGGTTGTGTGTGTGTGGTTGTTGTGTATGTGTGTGTGGTTGTTGTGTATGTGTGTGTGGTTGTTGTGTATGTGTGTGTGGTTGTTGTGTATGTGTGTGTGGTTGTGTGTGTGGTTGTTGTGTATGTGTGTGTGGTTGTGTGTGTGTGGTTGTTGTGTATGTGTGTGTGGTTGTTGTGTATGTGTGTGTGGTTGTGTATGTGTGTGTGGTTGTTGTGTGGTTGTGTGTGTATGGTTGTTGTGTATGTGTGTGTGTGTGATTGTGTATGTGTGTGTGTGGTTGTTATGTACGTGTGTGTGGTTGTTGTGTATGGGTGTGTGGTTGTTGTGTATGGGTGTGTGTGTGTGTGTGATTGTGTATGTGTGTGTGGTTGTTATGTACGTGTGTGTGGTTGTTGTGTATGGGTGTGTGGTTGTTGTGTATGGGTGTGTGTGTGTGTGATTGTGTATGTGTGTGTGGCTGTTGTAAGTGTGTTGTGGTTGTTGAGTATGTGTGTGTGGTTGTTATGTACGTGTGTGTGGTTGTTGAGTATGTGTGTGTGGTTGTTATGTACGTGTGTGTGGTTGTTGTGTATGTGTGTGTGGTTGTTATGTACGTGCGTGTGGTTATGTATGTGTGTGTGGTTGTTATGTACGTGTGTGTGGTTGTTATGTACGTGTGTGTGGTTGTTATGTACGTGTGTGTGGTTGTGTATGTGTGTGTGGTTGTTGTGTACGTGTGTTGTGGTTGTTGTGTACGTGTGTGTAGTTGTTGTGTACGTGTGTGTGGTTGTTGTGTACGTGTGTGTGGTTGTTATGTACGTGTGTGTGGTTGTTATGTACGTGTGTGTGGTTGTTGTGTATGTGTGTGTGGTTGTTATGTACGTGTGTGTGGTTGTTATGTACGTGTGTGTGGTTGTTATGTACGGGTGTGGTTGTTATGTACGTGTGTGTGGTTGTTATGTACGTGTGTGTGGTTGTTATGTAAGTGTGTTGTGGTTGTTGTAAGCGTGTTGTGGTTGTTGTAAGTGTGTTGTGGTTGTTGTAAGTGTGTTGTGGTTGTTGTAAGTGTGTTGTGGTGGTTGTAAGTGTGTTGTGGTGGTTGTAAGTGTGTTGTGGTTGTTGTAAGTGTGTTGTGGTTGGTGTAAGTGTGTTGTGGTGGTTGTAAGTGTGTTGTGGTTGTTGGTTGTAAGTGTGTTGTGGTTGTTGTAAGTGTGTTGTGGTTGTTGTAAGTGTGTTGCGGTTGTTGTAAGTGTGTTGTGGTTGTTGTAAGTGTGTTGTGGTTGTTGTAAGTGTGTTGTGGTTGTTGTAAGTGTGTTGTGGTTGTTGTAAGTGTTGTGGTTGTTGTAAGTATGTTGTGGTGGTTGTAAGTGTGTTGTGGTGGTTGTAAGTGTGTTGTGGTGGTTGTAAGTGTGTTGTGGTTGCTGTAAGTGTGTTGTGGTTGTTTTGTATTATATGACGTGGTCGTATCCTTCCCAAGTGTTGTTGAAGTTTATGATTTAAAGAATTGCACGTAACAAGTACCCAGTTTGGAGGAATGTGAAGTTGTATATTTACATTATACTGTATATTCAAGTGCATACATACAGAACAATAGGTTGAAGGAAAATAACTCCACAATAGATTGGTTGATGTAGATAGATAGATACATGGAGAGAGAGAGAGAGAGAGAGAGAGAGAGAGAGAGAGAGAGAGAGAGAGAGAGAGAGAGAGAGAGAGAGAGAGAGAGAGAGAGAGAGAGAGAGAGAGGCAATATTTCCACATTTAAGGCAAGTATCAAGTGCCAATGAAACTATAAGTATTTTTCATTGGCCAGAATTGCACTTACTCACCTCTCTCTCTCTCTCTCTCTCTCTCTCTCTCTCTCTCTCTCTCTCTCTCTCTCTCTCTCTCCACTGTTTTGTATTGGGAAGTACTATGTATGCTACAATTAAGGTCTGACCCCCTCGTTTGGATCGTACGGTCTATGTGGTCAGTATATCTATGTGTTCATTCACTCTCTCATTCACTCTCACGAAATAAACTCGAAATAGCCGATTTTTATATTATTATTATACACACACACACATACACACACACTACACTACACTACAATACAAACACACACACTACACTACAAACACACACACACACTACACTACACTACATTACACTACAAACACACACACACACAGTCACCAACCTTTCCACGAACCCATCTGCGCACTCCACACTGCGCAGCTTGAGGTTCCCCACACTTCTTTTTACCCCACCTCGTAAAGATATAAACTCGAACCATTAAAGGAATTAGTCAGTCCGTGTCCTCTGAGGTATCGTAATGCGTGTAGTGGTTCTCCAATCACGGGGTAGCTTGGACAATCAACCCTTTCAGTATTTGAAGACTCCTTTCGCAGTATTGTTTTGGTGAGCATTGTATTATTTGACTCAACTTTCAGAGGGAATGGTTCGTTTGTCTGGTCCCCCTTCTCCCTCATGTTTAGCCCCATTAGTTTTCAGATTATAATCTTATGACGTTCGGCCCATTAGTTTGTCGATTTTAAGACCTTTCGCCCCATTTCTTTGTCAATATTAAGAATGTTCGTGCCATTTAGGTGTTGATTATTTTTCCTGACGAGCGATAGCGAGCTTGTAATTGTGGAGAAACCGGATCAAAAAATGTACAAATTAATCTCAAAGGAGGATCTAATGGATTTTTTTTTTTAGTTTGATGGAGGTCAAGGGAGGAAACTAAAATAATAATAAATATATATATGACGAAATCGACCAAAAAATAAACCCTTCCCCCTTAACCCTTTCAGACTAGGAAGGACCTCTAGGTATGAAAGAGGTAAAAGCTATTAATATTAACCTAGACTCTGTCGTAGGTTATTCATCGCCGCCATTTCCAATGGGCGGCCGTAATAACCTCTTTAACCCTTTCTATACCGACGACGCCTTTTACATTTCATTCTGGTTTTATTTAGACGATTATGTGCAGTTTAAGAAGGATCTGTGGTGGTAGAAAGGGTTAAGTGAGATGGTTCGAAGCCTGTTAATGGCTGGAGGCCCTTTGTAAACTGACCAAAATCGTCTAATAGTAGCCAGGATGTAGTTAGACAGACGGCACCGGTACAGAAGGGGTTAAGGGGAGACAGACAGTTTGTTTGGTCTTTCATTCCTTTATTTCGTAGTTTCCTCCCTAGACCTCCATCAAGCTTAAAACAAAAAACCCTAGACCCCCCTTCAAGATAAATTTGTAAATTTTTCGATAGAAAAATGTGCCGGCCGAAGGCCGGTTTCTCTTAAAATTTCAGGCTCGCTATCGCTCGCCAGGAAACAAAATCGATAACTAAATGGCACGAAAGGTCATAAGATTGACAATAAAATGGGGTGAAAGGTGTTAAAATCTCGCCAAACTAATGGGCCGAACGTCTTACATTCTCAAAACTAATGGGCCGAACGTCTTAAATTCTGAAAACTAATGGGGCTAAACATGAGGGAGAAGGGGGTCCAGAAAAACGGTCTTCCTCCCCTTAAGCACCAGCATCCTCCTCATCTGCCTGGTATATTTCTGACTCCTTATACTTCCTTATACTTCTTTATACTTCCTTATACTTCCTTACACTTCCTTATGCTTCCTTATACTTCCTTATACTCCTTATACTTCCTTATACTCCTTATACTTCCTTATACTTCCTTATACTTCCTTATACTTCCTTATACTCCTTATACTCCCTTATGGCCAGCAAACTTGACTGTGTCCATGTGATTCTGTGTGATTCTATGCTATTCTATGTTATGTTCCAATAGTTACATACGTTAGTTGAGATAGTACTTCTCAAAGGCTATCAACCCTATTGGATTATTAAGCCAGCACACTCTAAGTCAAGAATAACGTCAGGACTGGAGCTTCTCTGCGAGAACTCCAGTCCCTTCTTGTTACATACGATAAGGTCATAGTAGAAGGGAGGGGAGATGGGAAGCACGGTGGGGAGTGGGGAGGCGACTGTGAACGGGGGAGAACCGGCAGCAAGTAGGGGTAGGGGTGATGGGGAGGGATGGGAGATGGGGGAAAATAGAGAGAGGGGGAGGAAACGGGGGAGAGTAAGACACGGCAGCAAGTAGGGGTAGGGGTGATGGGGAGGGATGGGAGTGGGGAGGGGGGGAATTAGGGAGAGAGGGAGGAAACAAGGAGGATAGGACGGGGGAGGGAAACACTGATCACACCCAGCTGCCAGACGTATGACTTATCCTACCATTTAAGGGGAGGTTTTTAGTTAGACTTCCATCAAGCTTAAAATTACTCCCCCTTGACCCCCTTTCAAGATAAATTTGCACATTTTTTGGTAGAAAAATCTCCCGGCCGAAGGCCGGTGCCCCTTAAATTACAGGCTCGCTATCGCTCGCCAGGAAAAAATCGACACCTAAATGGCACGAATGGTCTTAAAATTGACAGAAATGGGAAGAGGGTTCTTAAAATCGCCAAACTAATGGGGCGAACGTCTTAAAATCTCAAAAGCAATGGGGCTAAACAAGAGGGAGAAAGGGGTAAAGAAAAAAATCCCTCAAGTGGAAATCTCCCGTTAAGTGGTTTTTGGTCTATATATTTATGTATTTATATATTTTTTGTGTTTCCTCGCTAGACCTCCACCAAGCTTAAAAACAACACCCCCTTAACTGCCTTTCAAGATATATTTGTACATTTTTCGGCCGAAGGTCGGTTCCTTAAAAAATTACAGGCTCGCTTTTGCTTGCCAGGCCAGGTAAAAATAGACACATAAACGGCACGAAAGATCTTAATATTGACCAATTAAAGGGGCGAAAGGTCTCAAAATCGCCAAACTAGTGAACGAACGTCTTAAAATCGCAAAAATAATGGGTCTAAACATGAGGGAGAAGGAGGTCCAGAAAAAGCGAGTAGTACCCCCTTAAGAACATAAGAAAAGGGGAGTCTGCAGAAAGCCGATTGGCTCAAACAAGGCAGATCCCTCTCACACCCAACCCTAATTATAAGGCCCAAGTCACTAACACCATGAGGACCAACCTCACCAAAACGGTCAGAGGTCAACATAAGAAAACGGGGGACTGTAGAGCGCCGATTGGTCCACACGCGCTAGATCCCCCTCACACCCAACCCATCTCGTCCATATGCCTATCTAATTATATCTTAAAGCTCTTTATCGTTCTTGATCTCACTATAGCACTTGGTAGCCTATTCCACATGTCTACAACTCTGTTACCAAACCAATATTTGCCTTTATCTTTTCTGAAACGAAATTGATCCAATTTGAATCCATTTGTTCGAGTTCTTTCGCTATCACTGAGCTTTAGTACATTTTTCATGTGTCCTTTATTAATCCCACTAACCCACTTGAATACCTCTATCATATCCCCTCTAACTCTGCGTCTTTCTAACGAATGTAAGCCTAATTTCTTCAACCTTTCTTCAAATGGAAGATGTCTAATATTATGGATCATTGTTGTCATTCTACGCTGTACTCTCTCCAATGAATCTATGTCCATTCTGTAATAAGGACACCACAATTGAACAGCATAATCCATATGGGGTCTCACTGATGACAAATAAAGTTCTAAAATAACATCAGCAGTTCTGTTACTCACACTCCTAGAGATGAACTCGAGAATCCTGTTTCTATTGTTACGAACGCTTATTCTATCTATTCTATCTATTCTATCTATTCTATCTATTCTATATGCTCAGGCCCAATCCCCATTTTGGGGGTAGCCGACTCAAGACAGAGCAAGAACAGGGAAAACACAAAAACAACATAAAACAACAAATACATACAGATAAAAAGCACAAACTCACACACATCCAGGTCACCCAGGAGAAGACCCAGAGACCAGGGTCACCAAGGAACGAACGCTTATACACTGTTTTATAGGTTTCAAATAATTGCTAACAAACACACCTAGATCTTTCACACAGTCTGAGTTTTCTAATTCCATATTAGCTAGTTTACATTTTGCAATTTTATTCAGCTTCCCTATCTTTAAGGGGAGGTTCTTAGTTTGGTCCCTAGATATCCATCAAGCTTAAGATTACACCCCCTTGAGCCCCTTTCAAGATAAAGTTGTACATTTTTCGGTAGAAAAATTTCCCGGCTGAAAGCCGGTTCCTCTTAAATTACAGGCTCGCTATCGCTCGCCAGGATAAAATCGACACCTAAATTGCACGAAAGGTCTTAAAATGGACGGAAATGGAGCGAAAGTTCTTAAAATCGCCAAACTAATGGGGCGACTGTCTTAAAATCTCAAAAGCAATGGGGCTAAACATCAGGGAGAAAGGAGTCCAGAAAAAAATCCCTCAAGTCGATATCTCCCCTTAATAACTTGCATTTGTCAATGGTAAAATTAATCTGCCAATTTACTGACCATTCGTGTAAGGTATGTAGGTCCCTTGGAGGCACTCTATCTGAATCTATTTTATTCCCCCATTTTGATATTGTCAGCGAATTTACGTATCCTACTAGTTATACCTTAATCAAGGTCATTTATGTATAATACAAACAACAGACGGCCTAATACAGATCCCTGGGGGACACCACTTTTGACTGACCCCATTCTGACTTAATACTATTTATGCTGACTTTCTGCTTGTTACCAATTAGCCATGACCTAATCCATCCCAACAACGACCCAACTATTCCATGCGCCACTTTATCGTATTTATCGTTCATACATCACTATTAAGAAACCGTTAATTTAACTTACCCATCAATTAAGAAACCGTTAATGTAACTTACCCATCAATTAAGAAACCGTTAATGTAACTTACCCTTCAATTAAGAAACCGTTAATGTAACTTACCCATCAATTAAGAAACCGTTAATTTAACTTACCCATCAATTAAGAAACCGTTAATGTAACTTACCCATTAAAATCCAGTCGTCGAAGCTAAAATATACTTTGTTGAAATAACATGGCATTAATTCCACGTAACTAGTAGTACGTAATTATAACACCAACATTAAACAAATAACCACAATGACATTACCAGTTTAATTCGCCATTCTAAATCCCCATTTCAAAAATCCCCATTTCAAAAATCCCCATTTCAAAATAATATCTATAACCGTTTCAATGAAGCGTAACACGTGGTTGGAGGTGCGAATTATGAAGCGTAAACACGTTGTTGGAGGTGCGAATTATGAAGCGTAACACGTGGTTGGAGGTGCGAATTATGAAGCGTAACACGTGGTTGGAGGTGCGAATTATGAAGCGTAACACGTGGTTGGAGGTGCGAATTATGAAGCGTAACATGTGGCTGGAGGTGCGAATTATGAAGCGTAACACGTGGTTGGAGGTGCGAATTATGAAGCGTAACACGTGGTTGGAGGTGCGAATTATGAAGCGTAACACGTGGTTGGAGGTGCGAATTATGAAGCGTAACACGTGGTTGGAGGTGCGAATTATGAAGCGTAACACGTGGTTGGAGGTGCGAATTATGAAGCGTAACACGTGGTTGGAGGTGCGAATTATGAAGCGTAACACGTGGTTGGAGGTGCGAATTATGAAGCGTAAACACGTGGTTGGAGGTGCGAATTATGAAGCGTAACACGTGGTTGGAGGTGCGAATTATGAAGCGTAACACGTGGTTGGAGGTGCGAATTATGAAGCGTAAACACGTGGTTGGAGGTGTGAATTATGAAGCGTAACACGTGGTTGGAGGTGCGAATTATGAAGCGTAACACGTGGTTGGAGGTGCGAATTATTGTAAATTAAAGAAAATCCTTATTGAATTACCGCACATTATTAAGGGGAGATTTCCACTTGAGGGACTTTTTTCTTGACCCCTTTTTCCCTCATGTCTAGCCCCATTGCTTTTGAGATTTTAAGACGTTTGCCCCATTAGTTTGGTGATTTTTAAGAATTTCCGGCCCATTCTGTCAATTTTAAGACCTTTCGTACCATTTAGGTGTCGATTTTATCCTGGCGAGCGATAGCGAGCCTGTAATTTAAGAGTAATCGGCCTTTGGCCGAAAAATTTACAAATTTATCTTGAAAGGGGGTCAAGGGGGTGAAATTTTAAGATTGCTGGAGGAGTAGGAAACAAACTAGAAACCTCCCCTTAAGCTAATTTAACTCCTTACAAATGAATGAATGAATTTAATTATTAAAATCTAGTAATCGAAGTCCAAACCTAGCAAAAGAGGTTGGTGTGGTGAAAAGAAAACAGCGTGTAACAAAGGACGTACCCAAGGCCCCACATACACACGAATGCTCACGTGTGCACAATACAATGGTCATAACTATCACTAAATCACTAATCCATCTTACTTACTCATCTCCTCTTGCATCGTCGCGACCTCAGCATCGTCCACCCGTCCGAATTTCGCCTGGTGACGGCAGAAGCACTCGCGCAACGCAAGAAAATTGACACCTCAAAAACACATCCGTATTTCACCGCAACGGGAGGGAGAGGGAGAAAGGAGAAGGAGAGAGGGAGATAGGAGAAGGAGAGAGGGAGAAAGGAGAAGGAGAGAGGGAGAAAGGAGAAGGAGAGAGGGAGACAGGAGAAGGAGAGAGGGAGACAGGAGAAGGAGAGAGGGAGAAAGGAGAAGGAGAGAGGGAGATAGGAGAAGGAGAGAGGGAGAAAGGAGAAGGAGACAGGAGAAGGAGAGAGGGAGAAAGGAGGAGAGAGGAAGATAGGAGAAGGAGAGAGGGAGAAAGGAGAAGGAGAGAGGAAGAAAGAAAGCAAGCAACGAGATGAGCTGCTACCAAGGCTGGAGGTCAACACTACGCCGAGATTAGCACACATGCCTCAATCTTTATAATTACCTCGTATCAGCCTTTAAAAACAGTGGTTGCAAGTGCATTTTCCCCGCATCAGTTGCTTTAAGGGAAGGTTTTTAGTTGATTCCCTAGACTTCCATCAAGCTTAAAATTACTCCCCCTAGACCTCCTTTCAAGATAAATTTGTACATTTTTCGGTAGAAAAATTTCCCGGCCGATGGCCGGTTCCCCTTAAATTACAGGTTCGCTATTGTTCGCCAGGAAAAAATTGACACCTAAATGGCACGAATGGTCTTAACATTGACAGAAATGGGGCGAGGGTTCTTAAAATCGCCAAACTAATGGGGCAAGCGTCTTTAAATCTCACAAGCAATGGGGCTAAACATGAGGGAGAAAGGAGTCCAGAAAAAAAAATCCCTCAAGTGGAAATCTCTCCTTAAGCCGTACTGTATAAATCGGAAATACATACATGAAATACATACATGAAATACATACATGAAATACATACATGAAATACATACATGAAATAATATCAAGGGTGTATAAGGTTAATTGGTATTATTTAGCTATTAGACTCCATTTTGTTTCCAGTTGATACTAAATTGCCATCTCCATTCTGATTACTACTTTATTATCATGCTTTTGTGGCGAAATAGGTTGCTAATTATGAAATAGGTTGCTAATTATGAAATCTTGGCAATAATATGACGCACAGACATAGCAGTATCAGATTTGTCCAGTAAGAATCATGAAATCTGATGTTAAAGGCTTCAATTTACCATCAACTGGACAGAAATAGACTATAGTGGGTTCAATGCTGCAAAGAGTATACGGTGTTAAGGGGAGGTATTTAGTTTGTTCCCTACACCTTCATCAAGCTTAAGGGGAGGTATTTAGTTTGTTCCCTACGTTTTCATCAAGCTTAAAATTACACCCCCTAGACCCCCTTTCAAGATAAATTTGTACATTTTTCGGTAGAAAAATTTCCCGGCCGGAGGCCGGTTGCTCTTAAATTACAGGCTCGCTATCGCTCGCCAGGAAAAAATCGACACCTTAATGGCACGAAAGGTCTTAAAATTGACAGAAATGGGGCAAAATGTCTTAAAATGTCCAAACTACTAGGGCTAACGTCTTAAAATCTCAAAAGCAATGGGGCTACACATGAGGGAGAAAAGGGTCCAGAAAAAAATCCCTCAAGTGGAAATCTCCCCTTAATATTGTTTGGGTTAGCAGTTTATTATTATTTGACTCGGCTTTAAAATTTCCTCTAGCGACATCATTCCTGGCGATATTTTAGAGGTTTCAAACATTGTACAGCCATATTTTAGAGTTTTGGCGTTACTATAGCGATGTTTTGTTACATATATTGCTATGTATCGACTTTTGAGAACAGATTTAGCGGTATTTGGTGTTTTCATTTGGTAACCCTACTTGTGAGATTGGGAAGTTGAGGTGCAGCCATCGATATTTAGCAAGAGCTATAATGTCGATGTAGTGTAGGGGATATAAGTTGTAGTGTAAGGCATATACTGTATATTGTAGTGAGAGATGTAGTGTAGGGGATATAGGTTGTAGTGTAAGGCATATATATTGTAGTGAGAGATGTAGTGTAGGGGATATAGGTTGTAGTGTAAGGCATATATATTGTAGTGAGAGATGTAGTGTAGGGGATATAGGTTGTAGTGTAAGGCATATACTGTATATTGTAGTGAGATATGTAGTGTAGGGGATATAGGTTGTAGTGTAAGGCATATACTGTATATTGTAGTGAGAGATGTAGTGTAGGGGATATAGGTTGTAGTGTAAGGCATATACTGTATATTGTAGTGAGAGATGTAGTGTAGGGGATATAGGTTGTAGTGTAAGGCATATATATTGTAGTGAGAGATGTAGTGTAGGGGATATAGGTTGTAGTGTAAGGCATATACTGTATATTGTAGTGAGTTGTAGTGTAGGGGATATAGGTTGTAGTGTAAGGCATATATATTGTAGTGAGAGATGTAGTGTAGGGGATATAGGTTGTAGTGTAAGGCAATATATTGTAGTGAGAGATGTAGTGTAGGGGATATAGGTTGTAGTGTAAGGCATATACTGTATATTGTAGTGAGAGATGTAGTGTAGGGGATATAGGTTGTAGTGTAAGGCATATATATTGTAGTGAGAGATGTAGTGTAGGGGATATAGGTTGTAGTGTAAGGCATATATATTGTAGTGAGAGATGTAGTGTAGGGGATATAGGTTGTAGTGAGAGATGTAGTGTAGGGGATATAGGTTGTAGTGTAAGGCATATATATTGTAGTGAGAGATGTAGTGTAGGGGATATAGGTTGTAGTGTAGGGGATATAGGTTGTAGTGAGAGATGTAGTGTAGGGGATATAGGTTGTAGTGTAAGGCATATATATTGTAGTGAGAGATGTAGTGTAGGGGATATAGGTTGTAGTGTAAGGCATATATATTGTAGTGAGAGATGTAGTGTAGGGGATATAGGTTGTAGTGTAAGGCATATATATTGTAGTGAGAGATGTAGTGTAGGGGATATAGGTTGTAGTGTAAGGCATATATATTGTAGTGAGAGATGTAGTGTAGGGGATATAGGTTGTAGTGTAAGGCATATACTGTATATTGTAGTGAGATATGTAGTGTAGGGGATATAGGTTGTAGTGTAAGGCATATATATTGTAGTGAGAGATGTAGTGTAGGGGATATAGGTTGTAGTGTAAGGCATATATATTGTAGTGAGAGATGTAGTGTAGGGGATATAGGTTGTAGTGTAAGGCATATACTGTATATTGTAGTGAGAGATGTAGTGTAGGGGATATAAGTTGTAGTGTAAGGCATATACTGTATATTGTAGTGAGAGATGTAGTGTAGGGGATATAGGTTGTAGTGTAAGGCATATATATTGTAGTGAGAGATGTAGTGTAGGGGATACACGTTTTATTGTAAGCCATATACTGTATATTGTAGTGAGAGATGTAGTGTAGGGGATATAGGTTGTAGTGTAAGGCATATATATTGTAGTGAGAGATGTAGTGTAGGGGATATAGGTTGTAGTGTAAGGCATATACTGTATATTGTAGTGAGAGATGTAGTGTAGGGGATATAGGTTGTAGTGTAAGGCATATATATTGTA
>CM064528.1:48730717-48745685 GCA_032716605.1 Paralithodes platypus
AGCAGTGGTGTGTGCTCGGCCCCTGTGACGTCATGCATACATAGATACAGTCATATAATTATACATACAGTCATACATTATATCCGTACACTAGTTTCATGCATACTTGTCTTCATATACACACAAATTCACATCACTTCACAACATACACACTCACAAAAATAATCTAAACACATTATTCTCTCTCTCTCTCTCACTCACACACACACACACACACACACACACACACACACACACACACACACACACACCACACACACACACACACACACACACACACTTAGTCTTAATTACCAACGACTATAGAAGTCTTTATCACACTTTCTCGGTACACACACACACACACACACACACACACACACACACACACACACACACACACACACACACACACACACACACACACACACACACACACACACACACACACACACACACACACACACACACACACACACACACACACACACACACACAGTTGGCCAAATCAGACCCACACTATTATAAAACCAGAAAGAAGTCCCATAACACCAAATTATCTCACCGAAAATGGGTAAACAAGAAATATACACTCGGTTTTCCAAGTTTTCACCCTCAGATTTTCGTAATATCCTAGAAATCTTACCTAACCTTAAAGGGAGGTTTTTAGTTAGCTCCCTAGACTTCCATCAAGCTTAAAATTACACCCTCTAGGCCCCCTTTCAAGATAAATGTGTACATTTTTCGGTAGAAAAATGTCCCGGCCAAAGGCCGCTTCCTCTTAAATTACAGGCTCGCTATCGCTCGCTAGGAAAAAATTGACACCTAAATTGCATGAAAGGTCTTAAAATTGACAGAAATGGGGCTAAAGTTCTTAATTATGGGGCGAACCTCTTAAAATATCAAAAGCAATGGGGCTAAACATGAGGGAGAAAGGGGTCCAGAAAAAAATCCCTCGAGTAGAAATCTCCCCTTAACCCTTTCAAGATATGCGGACACTTTTCCTTAGGTAAACAGTGTTATTCAGTTTTGGGAGGAAATCCGGACGAATAGACTTTGAATGCCAGAGGGCCTTCCAAACTTGAGTGAAATCATCTAATGGTTGCCAGAATATAATGCAAAGGCGTCCTCCATTGACGAAAGGGTTAAGGGGGGGGGGATATTTATTTGTTTATTTATATATATTTTTTTTTCATTTTTTATTTTTTTTAGTTTCCTCCCAAGACCTCCATCAAGCTTCAAATAACACCCCCAATCCCCAATATCATTCCAGATAAATGTGTACATTTTTCGATAGAAAAATGTCCCGGCCAAGGGCCGTTTCCTCTTAAATTATAGGCTCGCTATCGCTCGCCAGGAAAAATTCGACAACTAAATGACACGAAAAGTCTAAATATTGACAAAGAAATGGGGCGAAAGGTCTTAAAATTGCCAAACTAATGGGTCGAAGGTCTTAAAATCTGAAAACTAATGGGGCTAAGCAGGAGGAAGAAAAACGACCCATCTCCCCCTTAATAAAATCGCCTAATGTTAGCCAGATCACCTTACTGTATATAAAAGACGGCGTCGTACGGAGGGAATTAATTCGTTTTTAGAGCATTTATTTTCGCAATTTGTGGTACTGATCTTTCTGAATTGATGAATGGTATCAAGTTTTTTTATAACTTTGATTAACTCCACGTGTGAACAATACTACACGTGTGAACAATACTCCACGTGTGAACAATACTCCACGTGTGAACAATACTCCAATACTACACGTGTGAACAATACTCCACGTGTGAACAATACTCCACGTGTGAACAATACTACACGTGTGAACAATACTCCACGTGTGAACAATACTCCACGTGTGAACAATACTACACGTGTGAACAATACTCCACGTGTGAACAATACTACACGTGTGAACAATACTCCACGTGTGAACAATACTCCACGTGTGAACAATACTCCACGTGTGAACAATACTCCACGTGTGAACAATACTCCACGTGTGAACAATACTACACGTGTGAACAATACTACACGTGTGAACAATACTCCACGTGTGAACAATACTCCACGTGTGAACAATACTACACGTGTGAACAATACTCCACGTGTGAACAATACTCCACGTGTGAACAATACTCCACGTGTGAACAATACTCCACGTGTGAACAATACTACACGTGTGAACAATACTCCACGTGTGAACAATACTCCACGTGTGAACAATACTACACGTGTGAACAATACTACACGTGTGAACAATACTCCACGTGTGAACAATACTCCACGTGTGAACAATACTCCACGTGTGAACAATACTCCACGTGTGAACAATACTCCACGTGTGAACAATACTCCACGTGTGAACAATACTACACGTGTGAACAATACTCCACGTGTGAACAATACTCCACGTGTGAACAATACTACACGTGTGAACAATACTACACGTGTGAACAATACTACACGTGTGAACAATACTACACGTGTGAACAATACTACACGTGTGAACAATACTACACGTGTGAACAATACTACACGTGTGAACAATACTACACGTGTGAACAATACTCCACGTGTGAACAATACTACACGTGTGAACAATACTCCACGTGTGAACAATACTCCACGTGTGAACAATACTACACGTGTGAACAATACTACACGTGTGAACGATACTTCATGGTTATTGGAGTTTGTTTGTGTGTGTGTGTGTTTATTTAGGTGTATGTGTGTGTGTTTATTTGCTGAGGTGTGTGTGTGTTTATTTACTTGCTTAGGTGTGTGTCTGTGTTCGTTTTCCACACACACACACACACACACACACACACACACACACACACACACACACACACACACACACACACACACTCCCTTTGTGAGTATGTATGTATGTGCGTGTGTATATGACAATGCCTGTGTGTGCATGTGGTTTGCCTTTCACATAGTCTGCTGTCATGTGACCCGGTGACTTCCGCTTAACACACACGCACACACACACACACACACACACACACACACACACACACACACACACTCACACAACACACACACACACACACACACACACACACACACACACACACACACACACACACACACACACACACACACACTATTACACTCACACATACACACGATTGAACAAATCCACCTGCGGGTGCAAGTAGGCCCAGATAAAAGTTGACTAATGTTTTTGTCATAAATTTTTTATATTGTTTATTGTATGGCAAAAGAAGTGGAGAACAGCTACCGGTACTCAAAGAAGATGTTCTAAATGTATGATGAGTAGCAGCCTTTTATGTTGCAGGTTATCAATCGTACGGTTGATCATGTCTACGGTGACGTGTCTTATCTTAAGCCTGATGGCAGCCATGAGCTCCTGAACAGTCCTTGGTTTCTCAACATAGGCCCGGTCCTCCAGGTGGCCCCACAGCATGAAATCTAGTTGCGCAAGATCGGGGGAGCCCATGGCTCAGTGATGTGCTTGCGAAGGAGATGCGTCTCTAGCCAGTCCAGCGATACTTGTGATGTACTGTATAGGTGATCGCCCTATCATGTTGGTACCACTTCTGGTCTGGCTGAATCCCATGGCAACGTACCAGAGCCACCCAGAAGGGTCTCAGGGCATTAGCTATGTACCACATGGCTACCCACACAGTGACCTTCCCTTAGTGCAGAGGCCTGTGGAGTACTTCATCTGGCTTCTCCCGCCACAAATGCATGGCATTGCGGCTGTTGATGTAAGCTTAAAACCAGAAGTGAACCTCATTTGAGAAGCAGACTTTGTCAAGGAACCTTGGGTGTTGCTGGAACCATTGGGCCATCACCAAGCGCTTCTGCATGTCCACATCTGTAAAGTTTCTGATGGATAGTCAATCTTAAAGGCTTGAATTCTATGGTTCTTCAAATACATTGGAGTGAAGTTCTCTTGAGTCTAAGCGCTTGCGACCGCTTGTGAGTGGATTGCTTTGGACTTTGCTGAACTGACTTCTCCACTCGTTGAACATTTTCAGCACTCCTCACTGTCTTAGGTCGCCCGGGGGGATTTTGCTTTAGTACAGTACCGGTACCCTTTTCTCGGAATGTTTTTACCCACGTTGATATAACTTGCTTTAATGGTGACTGTTCCAGTCTCCTATGGTCTATGTTGAACCTGTGAAGATTCGTCTGTGTGTATCATCTTAGGATTTAGTCAAAACATAACTCTCAACGCAGAAGATTTATGTTAACCGATGTTGTTCATGGTATACTGCTGTACCATCATGTCCTCAATCAATGTCTGAAAGCAGAAAAAGAAAGCATTGTTAGTAATGGAAATAGAGCCCTTTTCTCAAGTCAACTTTTTTGTGGTCCACCTTGTAGTACCATACATACATTCAGTTATATTTAGTTTACCTAGGATTTGTTTGTCGCTCATTACCATTCGTATCACTCTTGTTGTTGTTGTTGTTGTTGTTCTGCTTGTTAGGCTGAATCAGACTAAAGAATTGTCCGGAGGTAAATATATTAGGAAAGAGAAAAATGGATGAGTGATTGACACCGTTCGACAGAGGCTTTCGGTTCTTTGCAATGATTGTCTTGTTTAGATTAACTTTCTCACCTATGCCCTACAAATGTAATTATACCAACTCATATATATATCTGTCAAAAATATCTATGTCTGCCTGTGAGTGTCTGTCTACCTATCTTTGTACTTGTTCTTGCCTATATATATACTGTATGTGTGTTTTAATCCCTCCATCTCTGTCTGTCACCACTATATCTATACCTGCAGAGAGTGAGAGAGAGAGAGAGTGGTTAGTTCAACACCTGGGGCTATAGCACCTCTGGCTATATAGTCCCACGTTTATTATGACAGCTGTGTGTCTGTAGGTGTGTGTGTGTGTGTGTGTTTGTGTGTGTGTGATTGTGTTTGTATGTGTGTGTTTTGATGTGTGTCTGTGTTTTGTTTTTCTATTTGAGTGAGGGAGACAAAAGGAAGAACTGCATGGAGCGAGTTTCTCCCCCAGAATTGAAAGAGTGACCGGGCCAAAATCAAGGGACGTTCGAGCCAAAATGCCTGGACACACGGAGTTTGAAGCAATTTAAGTCATAGGAAGAGGGAAAGACTGATTCTTGGAGAGCGTTCCAGAGCTCAGCTGTTGAATAGAAGAAGTACTGAGAATAACGTGTCACTCTTGAGTTGGAGAGTTGCACAGAGTAGGGGTGGGATTGTGTTGCCCCTACGTAGAGGAGGTGGTATACAGAGAATTATGTCTGTGTGTGAAAGAAGAAAGTGGTATATATTGTTTGCATATATACAGTATATATAAAACAAGAGAGAGAGAGAGAGAGAGAGAGAGACTTGAGAGAGAGTGAGACTGAGACTGACTCTCTTCCTAGTTTGGCCCTTCACCATTGTTATTATAATAACCACACACACACACACACACACACACACACACACACACACACACACACACACACACACACACACGTACACACACGTACACACACACACACAAACACAAACGCAATATCACACTCTTCATTATTAGGAAAGACTGAAGACGTGACCGACCTGGAATAGAATGTTGTGTTCTACTTGGCCCTAATGTATCTCCTTCACCACCATTACGTATTCTCCATCATATTCGGGGTAACACAAGACTTTTTGCTTTAAGGGGGGATGGGCCGGTTTTCTGGACCACTTTCTCCCTCATGTTTAGCCCCATTAGTTTTCAGATTTTAAAATGTTTGCCCCATTAGTTAGTCGATTTTAAGACCTTTCGCCCCATTTCTTCGTCAATATTTAGACCTTTCGTGCTATTTAGGTGGTCAATGTTTTTTCCTGGCAAACGATAGTGAGCCTGTAATGTTTGAAGAACAGGCCTTCGGCCGGGACATTTTTCTACCGAAAAATGTACAAATTAATCTAGAAGGGGGATCTAATGGATTTTTTTTTTAAATTTGATGGAGGTCTAGGGAGGAAACTAGAAAAATAATGAAAATATATGCAAAAATCGCCCAAAAAGTTAACCATCCCCCCTTAACTTGTAACCTACCTCTAGGACTCAAAGGGGTAAATAGGATCTCCACAAACCCTCTGAATAACACAGGTCCTTCTTGCACTGCCAGAATTCAAGGTATAAAGCCGGCACCGTGCTGAAAAGGGTTAAGTTATTTCAAAGCATTCATTGAAGTGAAGAAATGACATGTAATTAATTGGGCTATATTAGGAGGTCGATTAAATGATTACCGTTTATAAATGATACAGTTTCTGAAATATGTAAATCTCATGTGTAGTGATTTTCTAGAATAGGTTGTTCAATTCTGGTCTCTAACACTCAGGATAACAAACACACACACACTCACTCTCTCTCTCTCTCTCTCTCTCTCTCTCTCTCTCTCTCTCTCTCTCTCTTCTCTCTCTCTCTCTCTTCCTCTCTCTCTCTCTCTCTCTCTCTCTCTCTCTCTCTCTCTCTCTCTCTCTCTCTCTCTCTCTCTCTCTCTCTCTCTCTCTCCCCACCCACCAGCTGTCTCCACCACTTCATCTGGCCTCTATATTGAAGGGGAGATGGGCCGTTTTTCTAGTCCCCCTTCTCCCTCATGCTTAGCCCCTATTAGTTTTCAGATTTTAAGACGTTCGGCCCATTATTTTGGCGATTTAAAAAACTTTCGACCCATTTCTTTGTCAATATCAAGACTTTTCGTGTTATTTAGGTGTCGATTATTTTCCTGGCGAGCGATAGCGAGCCTGTGATTTACGAGGGACCGGCCTTTGGCCGGCACATTTTTCTATCGAAAAATGTACAAATTTATCTTGAAGAAGGGTCGTGGGGAGTGGTTTTGTTAAGCTTGATGGAGATATTGGGAGAAAAAAAATATATATAGCATATAATTATACTGTATATATATAGCATATATACTGTATATATACTGTATATATAAAGATATGAATACGGAAATAAATACGCTCATCCCCCCTGAAAGTGCTATTACGACGCCTTTCTAAGTAATTGTTGTTGTGTTTGATATAGGGCTTCTCCTTCAATGGTTGTTGCTGTGGTTGATATAGAGCTTCTCCTTTAATGGTTGTTGTTGTGGTTGATATAGGGCTTCTCCTTCAATGGTTGTTGTTGTGGTTGATATAGAGCTTCTCCTTCAATGGTTGTTGCTGTGTTTGATATAGAGCTTCTCCTTCAATGGTTGTTGTTGTGGTTGATATAGAGCTTCTCCTTCAATGGTTGTTGTTGTGGTTGATATAGAGCTTCTCCTTTAATGGTTGTTGTTGTGGTTGATATAGGGCTTCTCCTTCAATGGTTGTTGTTGTGGTTGATATAGAGCTTCTCCTTCAATGGTTGTTGCTGTGTTTGATATAGAGCTTCTCCTTCAATGGTTGTTTCTGTGGTTGATATAGGGCTTCTCCTTCAATGGTTGTTGCTGTGTTTGATATAGGGCTTCTCCTTCAATTGGTTGATATAGGGCTTCTCCTTCAATTGGTTGTGGTTGTTTGGCTGTGTTTGTGAACGGTGTGTTTGTCTGTATGTCGCTGTGTGGCTGTTAATTCATGCGTTTGTTTGGTTGTGTGTGTTTTGGTGTTTATTTAGAGTCTGTTTCTCTTGTTTAGTGTTTATTTAATATTCGGTTACTTTTTCATTGTATTTTTATTTAAAGTGTATCCTTTGTTTCATGTGTTTTTGTGTATATTATTATTTTTTTTTTTTCTGTTTTTTTTTTTTTTTTTAAAGGGGAGATTTCCACTTGAGGGATTTTTTTCTTTGCCCCTTTCTTCCTCATGTTTAGCCCCATTGCTTTTGAAATTTTAAGACGTTCGCCCGATTAGTTTGGCGATTTTAAGAAGTTTCACCCCGTTTATGTCACTTTTAAGACCTTTCGTACCATTTAGGTGTCGATTTTTTCCTGGCGAGCGATAGCGAGCCTATAGTTTAAGAGGAACCGGCCTTTGGCCGGGAAATTTTCAACTGACGGTAAATTGCAAAGTTCCCATCAAGATTTCTCAGTTATTTTGAAGATTGTGTAGTGAAACATGGTGCCCAATATGTAAACTTGGTCTTAATAATATGAAGCAGAGACATAGTGGTAATTCAGGGGAGGTTTTTAGTTGATTCCCTAAACTTCCATCAAGCTTAAAATTACTCCCCCTAGACCCCCTTTCAAGATAAATTTGTACATTTTTCGGTAGAAAAATGTCCCGGCCGAAAGTCGGTTCCCCTTAAATTACAGGCTCGCTATCGCTCGCCAGGACAAAATCGACACCTAAATGGCACGAATGGTCTTGAACTTGACAGAAATGGGGCGAGGGTTCTTAAAATCGCCAAACTAATGGGGGCGAACGTCTTAAAATATCAAAAGCAATGGGGCTAAACATGAGGGAGAAAGGGGTCGAGAAAAAAATCGTGCAGGTGGAAATCTCCCCTTATTAACCCTCTTGCTTCCTACCAGTCCTTTTTCCTAAGCTAGATAAAATCGTCTACTAATAACCAGACTAAGTGAAAGAAAAGCCGGCTCTTACCTTGAAAGGGTTAAGGGGGGGGAGGGGGGTTTCTTCGGGCCCCCCCCCCTTCTCCCTCATGTTTGGCCCCCATTCGTTTTTAGGTTGGAAGACGTTCGTTCCATTAGTTTGATGAATTTTAAGACCTTTCACCCCCATTTTTTGTCATTATTATTAGGACCTTTCGTGCCATTTAGGTTTCGTTTTTTCCTGGCGAGCGATAGCGAACTTGTAATTTTAGGAGGAAATGACCTTCGGCCAGGTCATTATTCTACCGAAAAATGTACACATTTATTTTAATGGGGGGGTCTATTGAGTGTTTTTATTTATTTGTGTTAAGCTTGATGGAGGTCTAGTGAGGAAACGTCTTAAAACAGCGTGAATGGGGCCGAATGGATACAAGCCAAAGAGCGAGGGAGAGAAAGAGAAAAAACAGCGAGGTGGGCTCCCTTAAGGAACACCTAGTGTTTAACATTATTCCTTTACAAGCCCCAATGTACTTGAATATATTATTAATGAAGGCATATGGTCCTCTCGGGATTCGAACTCGGGACACCACACCCAGAACATAAGCACCTAACCCATTACACCACCAACACAGGTACTATAATTTGTACTTCCATCTGCCTCACGTGATACTGTGTTTTACTGGTTAATATCTTATCAGGGATCTGTCTTGTGTGGGCCGATCGGCTTTCTGCAGACTCCCATTTTCTTATGTTCTTATATTTACACTATTATATCGCGTTGTTATAATTGTAGCTAGTTAGTCGTCTGGTTGTCGTCCGCGTATAATTTGTATCATTAATTGAGGTATTTTTATACAGTCTTGAACATGTTGAAAATATAATGTGTAAGTGTGTATACTTACTATATATATATATATATATATATATATATATATATATATATATATTCATACAATATTAGAAGAGGATTGCAAAGAGTATAAAAAGTGTCCAATTTTTGTAAGATGTGAGCTCAATTGTGTGTGTGTGTGTGTGTGTGTGTGTGTGTGTGTGTGTGTGTGTGTGTGTGTGTGTGTGTGTGTAATCCCTCTATCCAGGAAACTAGGAAAAAAATGGTGGGGTTGTGTAGAAAGTTGTGTGTGTGTGTGTGTGTGTGTGTGTGTGTGTGTTGGTAGTGACTAATTATTATAGTAGTAGCTCTCTCTCTCTCTCTCTCTCTCTCTCTCTCTCTCTCTCTCTCTCTCAGAATTGAGAGTCTCTTTTAACATCTACAGTGTCTTCCTGGAATGGGCCACAAGGTCTCTGATATACTAACAGTCATTAACTAATCATTATAACTCCTTGTAACTCTCCTAAAATACTAGATGGGCTCGACAATGGGGAATTTTAGGAGATATTTTGACCCAGGGTGTGCATACAATACGCAACCATAGTTAGGAATTATTAACCCTTTGAGTAACAGGGACGTGTGCTTTAATTTATTCTAGCTATATTTTGACGATATTATGCAGCTTAGGAAGGATCTGTGGTAGCAAAAAGGGTTGGTTGAGGTACATTGAAAAGGTCAAAGGTGATTATACATTCCTCTACCCTACTCCTGTTTGACTTATATGTATACACACGATAAACAAAACATTAAATATAAATCTTAGAATAACAGACCAAAGCCAAGCCGGGGCTGGTTCCTTGTACGGCTTATTTTATTCTTGTAAATACCCCAATATAGAAGAGAAAAGGTTCAGCTCACTTCTGGTAATATCCTAAATCCCAAAATGGGTTCTTAGCTACCCTAATTTCAATCAAAGTTTCCTCCCGCCCCAGATAATCCCCTGTTTCCGGGGAAATTCCCTCCCACTCTTTGGCCACACTGTTCCAAGTGGGCTTATATATATTTGTACATACACACGCATAATATATATATATATACATACATACACACACATACACATACATACATACATACATACATGTACACACACATAAAAATATACATACACATATACAGTACATACATATACAGTATCTACGCATATACACATAAAAGAGAGAGAGAGAGAGAGAGAGAGAGAGAGAGAGAGAGAGAGAGAGAGAGAGAGAGAGAGAGAGAGTTACTATAGTGTGAGGGAGGAGACTATAATAACAGGTAGATTATTAGCCTTGGGGGGTGACCACAACCATACCTGCTGGAGAGAGAGAGAGAGAGAGAGAGAGAGAGAGAGAGAGAGAGAGAGGGAAGAAGAGAGAGAGAGAGAGAGGGAAGAAGAGAGAGAGAGAGAGGGAAGAAGAGAGAGAGAGAGAGAGAGAGAGAGAGAGAGAGAGAGAAGAGCGAGAGAGAGAGAGAGAGAAGAGAGAGAGAGAGAGAGTGTGTTACTATAGTGTGAGGCGAGTAACTATAATCCAGGTCGTTATTTAGCCTTGGGTGGTCACAAACCCTCTGGGCCCTGGAGAGAGAGAGAGGAGAGAGAGAGGAGGGAGAGATAGAGAAGAGAGAGAGATAGAGGTGTTACATAAGTGTGTGGAGGAGACTATAATAACAGGTAGATTCTTCTCCTTGGGTGTGACCAACAACCTATAACCTGGCTTGAGGAGAGAGAGAAAGAGAGAGAGAGAGAGAGAGAAGAAAGAGAGAGAGAGTTCTATGTGTGGAGGTAGATACTATAATACCCTGTAATCATTATCCTTCGGGGGTTGACGCACCAACCTACCATCCTTGCTGGAGAGATAGAGAGCTCACCGATCTATTGTGTGAGTGTGTGTTACACGGGGTGGGACAGTCACATCTAACAATCCACCTGACATACAGATAACATAAGAAAATGGGAGTCTGCAGCAAGCCGATTGGCCCACACTCAGCCAATCACGTCCCTGTGCATGCCTAATTTTGGTTTGAAGCTTTCCATCGTTGTTGATCCTATTGTTGCCCTCGGTAGCCTATTACACATAACTACAACTCCGTTACCAAACCAGTGCTTACCTATATCTTTTCTAAAAACGAAACTTATCGAATTTGAATCCATTTGTTCTACTTCATTCGCCGTTGGGGGGGGGGAACAACGGTACATTTTTTCACTATCCACCTGTATTTATCCTATTTACCCACTTGAACCTCTCTATCATAATCCCCTCTAGCTACAGTCTAGTCACTGTAAGTAGGCGAGAAATCATGACCTCTAACCTCTGTAAATCCAACGACTAGAGTTATCGAGTTAAGGGGAGGTTTTTAGTGTGGTCCCCTAGAAATCCTTCAAGCTTACGATTACACCCAGTGGGACTCCTTTTCCAGATACTTTAGTACATTTTTCGGTAGAAAAATTTCCCGGCCGAAAGCCGGTTCCTCATAAATTACAGGCTCGCTATCGGCTCCCAAGGCTTAAATCGACACCTACATGGCACGAAAGGTCCTTAAAATATGATAGAAATGGGTTGAAAGTTCTTAAAATCGTCAAAATAATGGGGCTAACATCTTAAAAATTACAAAAACAATGGGGCTAAACATGAGGGAGAAAGGAGTCAAGACAAAAATATCCCTCAAGTGAAACTCTCCCCTTAATATTCCTCCCATTTGGGAAAAGTCAGCCAAGGAATCGTGGTGGGAATGTACAGCCCATTTGCTCTAGCGGCCAGCCCCTTTTGTTTAATTAGTTACAAGCGAATATCACTATATATTTCTGCACCTACTTACCGCGAAGAGACTATATATGTCTCTAGCCTACTTACAGCGAAGAGACTATATATTTCTCGCCTACTTTTGTGTTTGTTTGTACAAGCCGAAAAGGGAGACTATATATTTCTCGCCTACTTTACTTACCTTGCGAAAGAGACTATATATTTCTCGCCTACTTACAGCGAAGAAGACTGATATTTCTCGCCTACTTACAGCGAATAGGACTATATAGTCTCGCCTACTTACTGCGACGAGACTATATATTTTCTCGCCTACGACAGCGAAGAGACTATATAATTGTCTCGCCTACTTACAGCTGAGACGACTATATATTTCTCGTCATCCTACTTACAGTAGAAGAGACTAGCTATTTCTCGCACTACTTACTGCGAAGAGACTATATATTTCTCGGCCTACTTACAGCCGAGAACTAATCTATTTCTCGCCTACTTACATCGAAGAGACTATAATTTCTCGCCTACTTACATCGAAGAGACTATCATTTCTCGCCTACTTACAGCTAAGAGACTATCATTTCTCGCCTACTTACTTCGAATAGACTATCGATTCTCGCCTAACTTACAGCGAAGATACTATATATTTCTTTCTCGCCTACTTACAGCGAAGAGACTATATATGTGCGTCTCTAACGCACTCCCTTCCTACATTTGTCAACATTTTCTAATATGGAAGATTTCTAATATTGGGATCGGTTTTTGTCATTCCTCTTTTGCACTGCATGTTCCATTCTGCCAATAAGAACACCAACATTCAACATCGTAATCCATATCTGGTCTCACGAAAGCTAGGGAAAGTTTCAAGAGTACGGGCTGCTGTTCTGTTAGGGGGGAAATAAAAATTTTTTATCCACTTGAGGGATTTCTTTCTGGACCCCCTTTCTCCCTCACGTTTAACCCCATTGCTTTTGATAATGTAAGACGCTCGCCCCATTAGTTGGGATTATTGTTATGAACGTTCGCCCCATTTCTGTCACTTTTAATACCTTTCGTTCCATTTAAGCTGTCGATTTTTTCCTGGCGAGCGGTAGCAAGCCTGTAATTTACGAGAAATCGGCCTTCGGCCTGCATTTTTCTACCGAAAAATGTACACATTTATCTTGAAAGGGGTCTAGGGGGGGTGTAATTTTAAGATTGATGGAAGTCTAGGGAACTAACTAAAAACCTACCCTTAAGGCTGTATCACACTAGCTCTTTTTTCCAATTAACCTGTATCCTCAACACTGGGCTGGCCCCCAAAAAAAAAAAAAAAAAAAAGCTTATGAGGTCAACATTTTAAATATTTCGCTCGGCGTAAATTCATCTACAAACATTCTAGTTTCCCATCCCAGTGCACAAATAGTCCCAGAATTTTGCCAGAAACATGTTGATTATCGAATGTTGACTCAAAAAATCTCTCGTGTGAGACCGGCTTAATTCACGTTTCTGATAAATAAAAAAAAAAAAAAAACAATCGATTTGTCATATTTCGAACCCTAAACGCATTGGTTTCTTGGTTTCGAATCACTGCTGAACATGATTTCCAAATATATTTCACTATCTTATTTACTTATATCTATGTTCTCCTAACTGTTAGCCTGCATTTTCTATCGCATTTCCAAAATTTCACTACACGGCATGTATCTTCATTTAACGTCGTCTGTCAATTAACTGCCCCATTCGTGAGTTCGTTTTATTGATCTGGGCTTATACTTAGGCCTTATAATTAGGGTGTAGGTGTGAGAGGTATCTGCCTTGTGTGCGGCCAATCGGCTTTCTGCAGACTCCCATTTTCTTTTGTTCTTTTTTCAACTGTAGATCTCTTTAAGGGGGGTTGACCCTGTTTTTGTTGCTGTCCTTTTCTATCATTCTCTGGCTTGTAGCATTTGGCCCCATTCAGCGACTGTTTTAAGACGTTTTACCCCATCCAGAGGTATTTTTTTTACTGGTGAGCTGTAGCGAGCCAGCCATAGTGTTTTTATTTTTGTTTGACAGCAAGGCTAAATTTGTACCCATTTTTTCTATAGAAAAATTTCGCCCGGCGAAGCCGGATTTCTTCATATAATGCTGGCTCGCTAATCGCTCCGCCAGGAAGAACGCGACACCGAGGATGGGGATAAACGTCTGTAAAATTAGTTGGCTGAATGGGGCCGCAATGGGATACAAGCCAGAGAAAGAAGAGAAAAGGACATAAATAACAAAAAGCAGGTCACCCCCCTTAATAAGAGTTTCATCAGCTCTTCTACTTGTCTCGGCAATCGTGCTCGGGGGACGTTATCGAATCCCTGACTTGAAATCAAAATCAACAATTAGATCATATTCTTTGTCAATAATGTCTACTGCTTCGTATATTTGGGGAAAGAATGTTCAGGAGTTGGGTATGAGTGGGGGATCTGCCGTGTGTGGGGCCAATCGGCGCTCAACCGACTCCCATAATTTTGTGATGATCTCTGACCGTTTTGGGTGGGGTCCCAGTCCTCAGGGTATTTGGTGAGTTGGTCCTGAAATTAGACCTTGTAATGGTGGGTCGGGTGTGTGACAGGGATCTGCTCCGGGTGTTGGGCCGATCGACTTTCTGCAAGACTCCCATTTTCTTATGTTCTTATGAATCAGTGAGACAGGAACGACCCTTCGTGCATCCATACTGAGAGTCTTTAATTAATTGGTGATGTCCTATGTGTTCTCTGATTGTGTCCCTGCAATGTAGGATGTCTCATTAAAGGGAGGTTTTTTAGGTTGCTCACTAGACCTCCCATCAAGTCTTTGAATAATATCCTGTAGACTCCCCATTGAAGATCAATTTGATTTTTTTTTTTCTCGGGCTCGGTTTCCTCCGAAATTTCAGGCTCGCTATTGCTCGCCAGGTCTT
>CM064528.1:48745785-48760785 GCA_032716605.1 Paralithodes platypus
GATAATTTTTGTTTAGTGGAGAGTGTGCAAAATTCTATATATATACTCTTTCATTGAACTGCTCGACTGAACAACTGTGTGCAACTTCCGAGGGATGTTTGTTCCAAGCCGATCTTATATGTGTGAAAGTTTCCACAAAACAAATACGAGAGAGAGAGAGAGAGAGAGAGAGAGAGAGAGAATGAGAGAGAGAGAGAGAGAGACAGAGTGAGAGAGAGAGAGTGTGAGTGTGAGTGTGAGTGTGAGAGAGAGAGAGAGAGAGAGAGAGAGAGAGAGAGAGAGAGAGAGAGAGAGAGAGTGAGAATGAGAGAGAGTGAGAATGAGAGAGAGAGAGAGTGAGAATGAGAGAATGAGAGAGAGAGAGAGAGTGAGTGAGAATGAGAGAACGAGAGAGAGAGAGAGAGTGTGTGTGTGTCAGTCAGAACAAACACAATAAAGGCCAACGGAAAGAAGAAACCGTATTTCCTGACATATAATGAAAAGCTCAGTGTCAAAATATTTAGTGTAAATAAATAAATTGTAATCTATCTATATCTATATGCTCAGGCCCAATCCCCACTTTTCCGATTTTTTTTTTTTTAGTTTATCTTCCTCTATTTTATGATTTTTTTTTTTTTTTTTTTTTGGGGGGGGGGGGGTTTTCTTGGGGGTGGCCGACTCAAGACAGAGCAAGAAAATGAAAACACAAGACAAAACAGCGAACAAACACAGACAAAACACAAAATTCAGACAAAATTCAGAACAAACACAGACAAAACACAACATTCACACACATCTAGGTCACCCAGGAGAATACCCAGAGACCAGGGTCACCAAGGTCGCTCCAGCACTCCCCCGGCCCCGACCACCCGGAGAGGCTCCGATCTCGGCAGGCAGACATGTAGCGGAGCCAAAGCCACAAGCCCGCCCACCAAAATGTAATAGACAAATTAATAAAAATCAGCATATCAATCCACAGAAACTGGCTTAAACAAACAAAACAGATAAAATAAACAATAAGGAATATGAAAAAATATAGCCTATATAGATATGGTACAAAATATATAGCCTATATAGATATGGTACAAAATATATAGCCTATATGGATATGGTACAAAATATATAGCCTATATGGATATGGTACAAAATATATAGCCTATATGGATATGGTACAAAATATATAGCCTATATAGATATGGTACAAATATATAGCCTATATGGATATGGTACAAATATATAGCCTATATGGATATGGTACAAAATATATAGCCTATATGGATATGGTACAAATATATAGCCTATATGGATATGGTACAAAATATATAGCCTATATGGATATGGTACAAAATATATAGCCTATATGGATATGGTACAAAATATATAGCCTATATGGATATGGTACAAATATATAGCCTATATGGATATGGTACAAATAACAAAGATACAAAACAATAACACAATTACAATATTATTATAAGGCATTGACACACACACACACACACACACACACACACACACACACAGCCCGTAGCCTAGTGGTAGAGCTCTCGTCTCACACACGAGGGGCCGGGGGTTCAATCCCCGGCCGGGCGGAGACAAATTGGGCTTGTCTCCTTTCATGTGTTAGCCTCAGTTCACCTAGCTGTAAATAGGTACCTGGAATAAGTGGACGACGTTGTGACGTCCCATCTGGGGTTGGCAAAAATTGTACAAGGCGAGATGGGTATCATATGGTTCACCTAAGCTGATGGCTACCTAAGCCTTCGGGCGAGACGGTACCGTCTATAGTGAGAATGGTACCATACAGATCCACCCTAAGCCTTCGTTTCCAATGTCGCCAATTGGATAAAAATACAGACTACACACACATCCACAGCCATTCCAACGATACATATAACACCTATACATATAGGAGGCGGGAAATAACAAGCATGCTCACTCCCGCAATACAACTAGAGTAAGTACAACTAGAGTAAGTACACACACACACACATACACACACAAACACACACGGGGGTTCGGGCAGTGGTTGGTTCATTACCCGTGGACAGAGGTTCTCACTGAAGATGTTAATGCCAAATGGGACAACTTTGTATCTACAACCACCGAAGCCTACCACCACTTCTTCCCCACCAAGAGGACCAAAATGCACCCCTCTGACGTCCCATGGATTACTCCTCGGATCAAGAGACTGATGCAGAATCGGAACAAGGCCTACTACACGGACAACAATCGCTACAAGGACCTACACAACATTGTGATAAGGGAGATCCGTTGGGCGAAGAAGTCCTACTACCCTACAAAGATTCATAATTTAAAACAAACCAATATCAGTCAGTGGTACTCTAAAATTAAGAATCTTTGTGGCTTAAGTAGTGGGACTCCTTCGATCCCCTGTGTTTCCCATGTCCCTCGTGTAGATGCACCTGAACTGATAAATAATCACTTCTCTACCATCTGCCAAACCCTCCCCAAACTAGACCGCACCAACCTCCCTGCCTTCCTCCCATCCCCTTCCCCCCCAGTAACTGTTCAAGAATATGAAGTGGCCAAAAAGCTTTCCAGTTTCAAATAAAAAAGATCAACAACCCCAGTAGACCTACCCATGAAAATATACAAAGAATTTTCGGTGGAATTTGCCACCCCCCTTTGCTCGATAATTAATGCCTCCTTAAGGCAAAGTAAATGCCCTGCAGACTGGAAAACTTCATATGTCACTCCAATCCCCAAAACCCCCTCCCCACATTCTCTTAATGAAATCAGACCAATTGCCATAACGCCCATCCCTAGTCTAATCTGTGAGGACTTTGTATTCACCTGGACTTACTCACAAATCCGTCACTTGATAGATCCCCAACAGTTTGGCAACGTAAAACCCTCCTCCACCACTCACTGTCTTATTAGCTTCCTAGATTATATTTACACAAATCTTGAGAAGAGAAAGACTTCCCTCGCCCTTGCCTTTATTGACTTCAGGAAAGCATTTGACCTTGTTGACCACACCATCATCATCAACAAGGCCATAAAGTTGGGGCTACATCCTACCCTGGTTGCGTGGTTGACCGACTTCCTTAGTGACAGACGACAAGCAGTGCGATACCAAGGCTTCATCTCCACCTTCCTAGACATCACATGTGGAGTCCCACAGGGCACAAAGATGGGGCCTCTATTGTTCCTCATCTTGATTAATGATGCCCTAAAGGACACCCCATTCCACTGGAAGTACGTGGACGACTCGACAGTCGGCATTACTGTCGATAACACCTCCCCTAACTATGACCCCCTACAAGACATCTTCGACCGTCTTCAAGCCTGGACCACAGACAATCATGTGACTATCAATCATGACAAGACAGTGGTCATGCACATCAACACCTCCGTTACCGACCTTCCTCCACCCACTGTCACAATTGGTCCTCATCCCCTTCAGCTTGTTGAGTCCACCAAACTCCTCGGAATCACTGTGGACAACAAACTGAACTGGAAGAAACATGTAACTACCACAGTCAGGACCGCCACATACAAGTTGTTTATGCTAAGGCGGTGAGATCCCTGGGGGCGCCGGAGAATGAGATGAAGAGTATATATAACACCTTCATACTCCCTAAGCTCACCTACGCCTCTCCCGCCTGGTCCTCCTCTCTAACCCTAACACAACAACGTCAATTGGAGAGAGTGCAGAGGAGGGCATGCAGGATCATCCTGGGTGGCACATATCTAGGGTACGAGGAAGCTCTCACCACCCTTAGCATACCTGCACTTTCAACCCACCACTACAACACACTCAAACAGTTTGCATCTAAGCTGCTTGTTCACCCACGACACAGAAACTTACTTCCACCAGACGCCCCTAGACCAACACGTGCAGCTCGTCACTTTAACACACTCCAACCAATAAGAGCAAGAACTGACAGATATAAAAATAGTCCTATCCCAACCATTGTTAATATTATTAATAATGTGTAATAACGGCCTGTCACACCATATATACGCGCCCACCTTTAATAATGTATGCATAAGTGTGTGTGCGTGTGTGTATTAGAATATAATTTGTATGTATTTGCTTGAGTTTGTTTATGTATATGTGTATATATGTATGTGTGTATCTATGTATGTACAGTATATGTGTATGTATGTTTTAGTGAGTGCCTCCCCCATAGTTGAAAGAGTGACAGGGCCAAAATCAAGGGACGTTCGAGCCAAAATGCCTGGACACACAGAGTTTGAAGCAATTTAAGTCATAGGAAGAGGGAAAGACGGATTCTGGGAGAGAGTTCCAGAGCTCAGCTGTTGAGTAGAAGAAAGTTTGAGAGTAACGTTTCACTCTTGGGTTGGAGAGTTGCACAGAGTAGATTATTATAGTAGCGATAGAATAGCGAGAGAGATGCAACATTGCGGCGGAGTGTATATGTGTATGTATATATGCGTTATTTATGTATATATATATGTGTCTATAGTGTATACTGTTTGTGGTTCGAGCCCGGCTGAGAGTATCAGGTGGATAAGAGAAGAGCATATATGCATGTAATGTGCATATATTTATGTATATGTATGTCTGTGTGTATGTGATGTCAATGGTGATGTGTATGTGATGTCCCGGTTGAGAATATAAGGTATATAATATATATATGTACTGTACGTGTATTTGTATGGTCATATGCACATATGTATGTAAGTATACATACATATGAGCGAGAACATATTGCTCACTAGCGCAACTTCTGATTATAAATTTATGCATAAGCATTATCTATTATTAAGTGTTCGTGTATCTTCATCCATGTATTTCCACCCTTAACAATAGAACGCCCAGCTTTTCCACATTTCGCCTTCTATCACACACACACACACACACACACACACACACACACACACACACACACACACACACACACACACACACACACACACACACACACCTACACTACCGAGGATTAACCTCCCATTGTAGTAGGCTTTACCTGACCCTACCTGCACGGACTTGAACGCCGCTCCCTCTTTACCCTTTACCTCTTTACCCTGACCCCACCAAAACAGTTTTTGTATGTATGTATGTCTGTGTGCATACGTGAGCGTTTGTGTATACGGACATGTGCACACTTACTGCATGTTCTTATGTTCTTATATATGTGTGTATATGTATGCGTATGTATGTGCGTACGTACGTGTATATATGTATGTTTTATATATGAGTAAGTAAAATAAACGTGTATATGTACTGTATATCACTTACTCTCATGGTTATTTTATGATAATTTGTATTCTGCACCTGCATCAATATTTTTTTTTTTTTTTTTTTTTTGTAAACTGAGCTTACCATCTTCATATCTGTACATCTCATGTTCATCCACTAAATTGTAAAATGTGTATTTTCAGCTCATGAGGCTGCCATTCTTTAATAAACCGTTTATTATTATTATTATTATTATTATACACACACACACACATACACACACGCACACATACACACACACACACACACACACACACACACACATACACACACACACACATACAAACACACACACACACACACATACACAAACACACATACACACACACACGCACACACATACTTTTTTCTATTCAAGAGCTGAGCTCTGGAACTCGTTCCCAGAATCAGTCTTTCCCTCTTGTTATGACTTAAATTGCTTCAAACTCCGTGTGTCCAGGCATTTTGGCTCGAACGTCCCTTGATTTTGGCCCTGTCACTCTTTCAAATCTGGGGGAGGCACTCGCAGTTCTGCCTTTAGCCTCCCTCACCCACATAGAAAAACCCCCCCACATACACTGAAGTAATTGGCAAACATTTACCTCACAGCTACAACATAAAGACATGGTAGAACAATAGGAGCACCAACTACACATTACATAACCAACTACACATTACATAACCAACTACACATTACATAACCAACTACACATTACATAACCAACTACACATTACATAACAAACTACACATTACATAACCAACTACACATTACATAACATACAAAATAACAGACCTCCCTTCATACAAAATAATATATTCCGGTACCCTTAAGGGGAGGTTTTTAGTTGATGCCCTAGACTTCCATCAAGCTTAAAATTACTCCCCCTAGACCCCCTTTCAAGATAAATTTGTACATTTTTCGGTAGAAAAATTTCCCGGCCGAAGGCCGGTTCCCCTTAAATTACAGGCTCGCTATCGCTCGCCAGGAAAAAATCGACACCTAAATAGCGCGAATAGTCTTAAAATTGACAGAAATGGGGCGAGGGTTCTTAAAATCGCCAAACTAATGGGGCAAGCGTCTTAAAATCTCAAAAGCAATGGGGCTAAACATGAGGGAGAAAGGGGTCCAGAAAAAAAAAAATCCTCCAGGTGGAAATCTCCCCTTAACCATCATCTATGAAACTATGACCTAAATACAAAATTATGAAATGTATGAAGTAATGCCAGGGTACAAAATAATCCTAATACCCCTCCCGCCCCCCCCCCCCTAAACCTCCAAAAAGTCGAATTTACAGAACACAGTGTTTAGGCATGACTGAGTTACAGGGGTTTGTAATTATAAGGGGAAGGAAGGGAGGGAGGGAGGGAGGGAGGGAGGGAGGAAGGCAGGGAGATAGGTAGGTAGGTAGGTAGGGAGGGAGGTAGAGAGGTAGGTGGGTAGGGAGGGAGGGAGGTAAGGAGGGTTGGAGAAAGAGAGAGAGATAGGGAAGGAAGGGAGATAGGTAGGTAAGTAGGGAGGGAGAGAGGGAAGGAGGGAGGGAGAGATAGGGAGGTAGAGAGGTAGGGAGGGAGGGAGAGAGAGATAGGGAGGTAGGGAGGGAAAGACGTAGAAAGAATGGGAGGGAGGGAGGGGAGAGAATGGGAGGGAGGGAGGGGAGATAATAAGTTAGTAACAAAGAATAGTCAGTATCTTAAAGACCTTGCGGACCTTGCACTATACAATCTCTATTCCATATTTTATGCTTAAGGGGAGACTGACCGTTTGTTAGGTCTTTTAATTCATTTATTCATATATTTTTTTTAGTTTCCTCCCTAGACCTCCATCAAGCTTAGAAAAACACCCCATAGACCCCCCTTCTAGATAAATTTGTACATTTTTCGGCAGAAAAATGTCCCGGCCAAAGGCCGATTCCTCTTAAAATTGCAGGCTCGCTAACGCTCGCCAGGAAATAATCGACACCTAAATGGCACGAAAGGTCTTAAAATTGACAACGAAATGGGGCGAAAGGTATTAAAATCGCCAAACTAATGGGCCCAACGTCTTATAATCTCAAAACTAGTGGGGCTAAACATTATAGGGAGAAGGGGGTCCAGAAATACGGTCTGCCTCCCCTTAATTAACCCTAGACACAGCCACTCTTCACTTAAATTGGCTTCATGTTTTAGTTATTTCATTAATACACATTTCAATAATTAGGCAACACAATTCACCTACAGTTGTTCTGTTGCATTGTTTATTATGGGGAGATTTCCACTTGAGGGATTTTTTTTTTCTTGACCCCTTTCTCCCTCATGTTTAGCCCCATTGCTTTTGATATTATAAAACGTTTGCCCCATTAGTTTATCGATTTTAAGAACTTTCACCCCATATTAAGACCTTTTGTGCAATTCAGGTGTCGATTTTACCCTGGCGAGCGATAGCGAGCCTGTAATTTGAGAGGAACCGGCCTTCGGCCGGGACATTTTTCTACCGAAAAATGTACAAATTTATCTTGAAAGGGACTCAAGGGGGTGTAATTTTAAGCTTGATGGAGGTCTAGGGAACAAACTAAATACCTCCCCTTAAGTTGCAAATCAGACAATTAGACCAAAATCACATGTAAATGAGAACAAATTCTTGCTTCACATAAAGTGGTTTCATTTAAAGTCTCCATTTTCAGGAACGTAACTACAACTTAAGCGAAGAATTAGTTTAGTCTATTGTTATTATGGGTGAGGGCTGGTCCTATCCAGAGTGAGGTTTGGCATCCTCTACCCAACCTTAGCCGTTTCTGTCTGTCTCTTTTACTGTCCTACTTTTCCTTCTGGGGGCAGGGGGCTAGGAATCCTCCTCCCCTTGTAACATTCACCTTACTAGACGAGACGGAGTAAGGAGCTCAAAGTAGAGTGTGTTAAGTCCAAAGCGACCAAGGACAAAGTCGCCAGGATCCGAATACCCATACACATATGTCTGTACCTGTCCTAGAATTAACCACTTGCGAGTTTCGTTCTATAAGGAAGTTGGAGTTGTAGACATCGATATTTAGCAGAATTACCAGCTAAAATACGGTTCGTAGTTCATTATATAAATACATAAAACCCAATTCAACGTACCATTTAGCCATCAGAAACCTACACTATTATTGCATTTCTGTTTAATATCGGTGTCTACGGCTCCAACTTCCTTATAGAATGAAACTCGCAAGTGGCCAATTGAACCCACGATCTCCAAGCTATTAAGGGGAGGTTTTTAGTTTGGTCTCTAGATATCCATCAAGCTTAACATTGCACCCCCTTCAGCTCCTTTCAAGATAAATTACACCCCCTAGACCCCCTTTCAAGATAAATTTGTACATTTTTCGGTAGAAAAATGTCCCGGCCTGAGGCCGGTTGCTTTCCAGGCTCGCTATCGCTCGCCAGGAAAAAATCAACACCTTAATGGCACGAAAGGTCTTAAAATTGACATAAATGGGGCGAAATGTCTTAAAATGTCAAAACTACTAGGGCAAACGTCTTAAAATCTCAAAAGCAATGGGGCTAAACATGAGGGAGAAACGGCCCAGAAAAAAATCCCTCAAGTTGAAATCTCCTCTTAAGGGGTCCAGAATATTGCCAAGTTGGTTGGCGTTACCTACAGTATACCAACCTTGCCACGACCTCATAATACCTTAAAACCATTATTTATTACAAAATGTGTATATATCTCGCATGGAGCTAATATTCCAACCCATCACACAGTGCAGACCCGTGGAAGTCAGGGGGTTAATTGAGATATTATATACCCCTATGCATCCCACAGGTCCTTCCTAAACTGCTTAAAATCGTCTAATGATAGCCAGAATAAACTATCAAAATGCGTCATAATTTTCAAAGGGTTAATCTACCCCAAATACACGCGAATACGCATACATTTCACTCCCATGCAATGCTGTGCTTGGGGGAAAACATTATTAGGTCACTGCTAATAAGAACACCCAATATTTTCCGATGACAATAATTACGTAACTTCTAGAAATGACTCTATGGTGTAATTTGGGATTTGCCAGCCCAACATAAGTGCTGAGCTATGATAAGGGTCAAATTAAACGGTAATGGGGAACACAGAGAGAGAGAGAGAGAGAGAGAGAGAGAGCGAGAGCGAGAGAGAGAGAGAGAGAGAGAGAGAGAGAGAGAGAGAGAGAGAGAGAGAGAGAGAGAGAGAGAGAGAGAGAGAGCAAGATAGAGCAAGAGCGAGAGCAAGATAGAGCAAGAGAGAGAGAGAGAGAGAGAGAGAGAGAGAGAGAGAGAGAGGTGTGCAGCAGACCACAAGTGCCACACCTCACTACTTGGCACTGGCACTTCCTACCTCTAAACCCTCCCCCCCCTCTCTCTCGTAACCCCCATCTCTCTCAAATCTCTCTCTCTTTTTTTTAACAAGGTTCCTCTCTTTACCACCCTCTCTCATTTATCTTAATCTCTCTCTCTCTCTCTCTCTCTCTCTCTCTCTCTCTCTCTCTCTCTCTCTCTCTCTCTCTCTCTCTCTCTCATTGCTCAAGTCCCTTAATTTCCTCCTCATTCAATCTATTATTTGCGTCTTCAGTTTCTCATTTCATTGGTTTAATTAGAATTCGCTTTAAGGAGGGTCACCGGCTTTTTTCTTCTTCATCTTTCTCTCCTTTTCCCTCTCTCTTTGGCTTGTATCCATTCGGCCCCATTCAGCCAACAGTTTTAAGACGTTTATCCCCATCCAGCATTGTATGGAGAAATCCGCCTTCAAATTGTACAAATTTAGCTTGCTGTCAAAACCAAAATATATACTGTAAATGCTGGCTCGCTCCCGCTCGCCAGGAAAATATTAACATCTGGGTGGGGGTAAACGTCTTAAAACAGTAGGCTGAATGGGGCCGAATGGATACAAGCCAGGGAAAGAGAGAAAAGGGGAGAAAGGTAAAAAAAAGCCGGTGACCCCCCCTAAATATTGTCTCGGGATTTTTATTGTCTCTCTCTTTTAACTCTTCCACTATCTTTATCTACTTCATCTACCTCTCACTACTATTCATTATAACTAAATAAGATAATACTATATTACTGTCAAGATACAGTACATGGGCTTAAGGGGAGGTTTCTAGTTTGTTTCCTACTCCACTTAAGGGGAGGTTTCTAGTTTGTTTCCTACTCCTCCAGCAATCTTAAAATGTCACCCCCTTGATCCCCTTTCAAGATAAATTTGTACATTTTTCGGTAGAAAAAATTCCCGGCCGAAGGCCGGTTCCCCTTAAATTACAGGCTCGCTATCGCTCGCCAGGAAAAAATCGACACCTAAATGGCACGAATGGTCTTAAAATTGGCAGAATGGATCGGAAATTCTTAAAATCACCAAACTAATGGGGCAAACGTCTTAAAATCTCAAAAACAATGGGGCTAACCATGAGGGAGAAAGGGGTCCAGAAAAAAATCCCTCAAGTGGAGACCTCCCCTTAAGGGGGTAGTGCTTGGTGTTTGGTCTAAATATTGATTTATTTATTGTTTATTTTCCTCGCTAGACCTCCACCAAGCTTAGAAAATAAAAACCCTAAACCCCCTTTCAAAATAAATGTGTACATTTTTCGGTAGAAAAATGTTCTGGCCGAAGGCCGGTTCCTTCTAAAAATTAGAGGCTCGCTATCGCTTGCAAGGACAATATCGACACCTAAAAGGCACGAAAGGTCTTAATATTGACCAAAAAGATTGGGCGAAAGGTCTCAAAATCACCAAACTAACGGAACGAACGTCTTAAAACCTCAAAACTAATATGCTAAACATGAGGGAGAAGGGGGTCCAGAAAAAGCGAGTATTAACCCCTTAGAGGCCGTATAAACATTGTAACTAAATTGACCACTTGCGAGTTTCAGGCTATAAGGAAGTTGGAGCCGTAAGCATCGATAATAAACAGAATTGCAATCATCAAGGGGAGGTTTTTAGTTTGGTCCCTAGATATCCAGCAAGTTTAAGATTACACCCCCTTGAGCCCCTTTCAAGATAAATTCGTACATTTTTCGGTAGAAAAATGTCCCGGCTGAAAGCCGGTTCCTCTTAAATTACAGGCTCGCTATCGCTCGCCAGGATATAATCGACACCTAAATGGCACGAAAGGTCTTAAATTTGACAGAAATGGGTCGAAAGTTCTTAAAATCGCCAAAATAAGGGGACGAACGTCTTAAAATTAGAAACGCAATGGGGCTATACATGAGGGAGAAGGGAGTCAAGAAAAAACTCCCTCAAGTGGAAATCTCCCCTTAATGTGGGCTGATGATGGTCGATAAAATGTATGTTGACTTCGATTTGATGTATTAATAAATGTACTACAGCCATATTTCAGTTGGACATTCTGCTAAATATCTCGATGCCTACAGCTCCAACTTCCTCCTTATAGCCTGAAACTCGCAAGTGGTTAATTGTCCATAATATAGTTATAATGGTATGCCAGATAATTAGGCTAACACTTTTGAACATCAGGGGGGAGGTGACCTGCTTTCTTCTCTCCCTTTCTCTGGCTTGTATCCATTCAGCCCCATCCAACCTACTGATTTAAGACGTTTATCCCCTTCCAGGCGTCGATTTCTTCCTGGCGAGCGAAAACGACCCAACATTGTATGGAATAATCCGAAAAATCGAAAAATGTACAAATTTAGAGCCTGCTGTCAATTAGTTATAAAATATGCTGGCTCGCTACCGCTCGCCAGGGAAAAAATCGACACCTGGATGGAGATAAACGTCTTAAAACAGTAGGCTGAATGGAGCCTAATGGATACAACCCAGAGAGAAAGGGAGATAGAGAAAAACAAAACGAGGTGGGCCCCCTTAACCTCTACAACTCACACACCACTAGAGTAATCGAGCTTACATTATTTCATACCATTCGGGAAGAGTCAACCAGGTAATAGAGGTGGACATTTGCAGCCCATTTCCTCTAGCCCTTTTCGAGTTAAAGAGGTTAGGAATTACAATTTCTGGCCTACCAATTTGGAACAGGGTATACTAATATATATATATATATATAAAAGATCAATCACTATCAATATGCTTAATGGTAGTATAGACCTATTTTACAGCCTCTCTCTCTCTCTCGGAAGGTGGGAAGAGAGACTTGTATTTTGCTGTCCTATTCTTCTACTACAAACTGTCCCTGTATCTAGTAGTATTAAGGCCAAACCAAGTAGTAGGGACCGTAAAGTCTGTGTGGTCTGGGGATTTTCGTAACTCTGTGTGTAACTCTCTCTCTCTCTCTCTCTCTCTCTCTCTCTCTCTCTCTCTCTCTCTCTCTCTCTCTCTCTCTCTCTCTCTCTCTCTCTCTCTCTCTCTCTCTCTCTCTCTCTCTCTCCTCTCTCTCTCTCTCTCTCTCTCTCTCTCTCTCTCTCTCTCTCTCTCTCTCTCTCTCTCTCTCTCTCTCTTTGTGATTTTATTGGCATACCTAAAATTGTTGTCATAAATTTTAAAATATATATGTTCATATATTTTACTATCTTTCAAATTATCATATTGACTTCTAAGCCCATTATCTTAACTTATCCCCCCCCCCCCTACACACACACACACTCGCTCTCTCTGTTTGTAAATTCATTGAAAACATATTATATTTCTCCTAAATTTTGAAACATATATTCACATTTAGTGTATCTCTTTCAAATGTCTGTATTGACTTCTAACCCCAATATTGTTATTTATCCACGCACACACACACACACACACTCTCTCTCTGCCACAACAAAAAGTGGTGGCATCAAAGGGGTCCATCTGTCACGTCTCCAGATGTAAACAACCTACACTACCCCCTTCCTTCCCTCCAACTCTCAGCAGCCGTGACAAACCTACCCCCCTGTAACATTACTACCCCTGTAATAATTCTACCCTCTGTGGAATCCCTCTCTTGGCAAGGAGAAACTATAACCCCTTCAGTACCGGCGACGTCCTTTTCATCATACTTCGGCAACTATTAGGCCTTAGGAAGGATTTGTGGTAGCTAAAAAGATTAAATGAGACAGTTAGCAACCTTTTAATGGTTAGAGGTCCTCCCTAACGTTAATAAAATCACCTTATAGTTGCTAGGATATGATGAAAAGGACGTCACCGGGATGGGTTAGTAATGAAGGAAAAACAACTTAAAACTGCTCACCTAAGTCATTTGGGGGTCCTGGGGGGCGAGGGAAAGTCACAATTAACATGGGGTGATGGGTAGGCAATATACTGGATAATCACTCCCGCGCGCGCTCACACGCACGCGGCTGGACTTGGGGGGTTGCCAACCATCGGTATTGTTCCGTGGGATCCTAAAGTAGTTCCCATACAAATGTGAACCCTCTAGGTGCCATAGGACAAGAGTAATTAACGCGGACACACCCGTTGCGTCGCTGGGGCTGTGGGTTAAATACATAGGCGACGCATAACGTACGTCGCTGGGGCTGTGGGTTACATACATAGGCGACGCATAACGTACGTCGCTGGGGCTGTGGGTTACATACATAGGCGACGCATAACGTACGTCCCTGGGGTTCTGTGGGTTACATACATAGGCGACGCATAACGTACGTCGCTGGGGTTCTGTGGGTTACATACATAGGCGACGCATAACGTACGTCCCTGGGGCTGTGGGTTACATACATAGGCGACGCATAACGTACGTCGCTGGGGTTCTGTGTGTTACATACATAGGCGACGCATAACGTACGTCGCTGGGGTTCTGTGGGTTACATACATAGGCGACGCATAACGTACGTCGCTGGGGTTCTGTGGGTTACATACATAGGCGACGCATTACGTACGTCGCTGGGGTTCTGTGGGTTACATACATAGGCGACGCATAACGTACGTCCCTGGGGTTCTGTGGGTTACATACATAGGCGACACATAACGTACGTCCCTGGGGCTGTGGGTTACATACATAGGTGACGCATAACGTACGTCCCTGGGGTTCTGTGGGTTACATACATAGGCGACGCATAACGTACGTCGCTGGGGTTCTGTGGGTTAAGGGGAGATATCCACTTGAGAGATTTTTTTCTTGACCCCTTTCTCCCTCATGTTTAGCCCCATTGCTTTTGATATTATAAAATGTTTGCCCCATTAGTTTAGTGATTTTAAGAACTTTCACCCCATATTAAGACCTTTCGTGCAATTCAGGTGTCTATTTTATCCTGGCGAGCGATAGCGAGCCTGTATTTTAAGAGGAATCGGCCTTCGGCCGGGACATTTTTCTACCGAAAAATGTACAAATTTATCTTGAAAGGGACTCGAGGGGGTGTAATTTTAAGGTTGATGGAGGTCTAGGGAACAAACTAAATACCTCCCCTTAACTAACTAACGAATAAGAAAAATTCATCGCGACTGGTAGATACGAAGGAAGGGTCCTGTACCTTGTTAACCCCTTCTGTACCGGCAATGTCATTTTATTATATTCTAGCTATGTTTAGACAATTTTGTGCAGCTTGAGAAGGATCTGTGGTAGTAAAATGGGTTACGTGAAAGAGTTCGAAGCCTGTTTGATTGCTGGAGGACTTTTTAAAACTGAATACAACCGTCTAACAGTAGCCAGAATAAAAGGAGGGGGGGGGGGGCGCACTCGTTACAGGCAGCTTTACCTTTTGGCTCCTTCATACACATACCGTACCAAAAAAAAAAAAAAAAAAAAAAATATATACCGGTATATATATATATATATACCGGTATACCTGTATATAAATAAATAAATAAATATAAATAAATAAATCACCATCATCTATGAAACAATCGCGGTAGCCCCTACATACCGTGAGCCGGGCAGCCAGCGGGGATGAAGGCAGCAACACACGCACCAACTTTTTACCCTTTCTAAAAT